>OX411307.1:128678113-129278113 GCA_948150685.1 Rhaphigaster nebulosa
TGTTGAATAAATGAAAACTGTGTTACGTGTGCTAACTTCGTCTCGGGTTGATAAACGAAAAATTAAGAAATATTTCATAGTTATGTGATAATTACAGTAAAAATGCAACTTTTTCTTAATTTTTTCATATAAAAAAAATTACACTGCGTTTGTTTTTGCAGATGATTTTTTTAATTAAAAATTAGACAATCCATTTAAAATAAAAATTAAACAGCTACAAGACATCCAATCGTGTCCACAAATTTCTTTACCTTTTTAAAATCAATTTTGCGCTTTAATTTACTTTAATACAAAATCAATCAAAATTTGTTTTCTCATAGTTATATAACTTCAGTAGCTTCCATTTTAGCAAAACAATGGTACTTGCTGATGAATAAATAATTAACGCAGAAAATAAAAGGAATTATTTTTATTTGTTTTGACTTGTCTTATTGAATCATTAGTGTAAACAATCGAGGCTTATCTCTCGGGTCCAATGCCACTAACTAGTCTAGTTTGGATGCGAACAATTTCCATTTCAATATTAAATATTCAAAATGGTGAGAGTATGGTTGAATGTGGAAAATTAATGTAGGAGAATCTTGGTTGGTGGTGTGGTCAATAAATAAACACACAAATAAGAAAAAACTTATTATAATGTGTGCCGACGTTTCGGCCTAAGTTTTAGGCCATCGTCAGGGCTGAGAAAAAAACAAGATAACAATAGATGTAACAACAGTGGTAGTACCAGTAATAATAATTAAAAAGTTAACAAACAGTAAGATGAAAAAATTAAGTATAAAGAAAAATATGCTAATCATAATACGCTAATATTAATTTGAATAATAAGAAATAAAGACAAATATGTTAATAAAGTACAAACAGCGTTAATAAAGTATAAAGAAAAATATGGTAATCGTAATGTGAATAATAGGAAATAAAGAAAAAATGTGTTAATAATAGACAATAAAAAAAAGGGTATTTAAAATATTATGAAAATATAAAAAGAAAGATAATGAATGATATGAAAGATAAAATATATATATATAGAATATATACACGAAAAATACTAATTTGTGACTAAGGACTTGTAGAGTAATTTACAATTAATAGTAATAGTAACTTTTTGTATTACTATTACTGGTACTGCCACGGTTGTTACATCTAATGCTATCTTGTTTTTTCTTAGCCCTGATGATGGCCTAAAACTTAGACCGAAACGTAGGCATACATTATAATATTTTTTTTTCTTATTTGTGTGTTTATTGATCGCACACCCAACCAAGATTCTCCTGCTTAATTATACAAAATTAGAATTTTTTCGAGCTAAAGCCGCTGTTTGACCCACTGTGCAGCGCCAGGACTCCAAAAGCCGTGTCTTACAAAATGTCTCTGGGCCACTGCCGGTTAGATAATCGAAGAGGATTATATCAATGATTGGGGCTGGATAGTGAATGAACCATTATTATCTTAAGCACATACATTACTGTGATATATATTGTTTTGTTTGTTTAATAAACTTTTGTAAAGCGGTTTATATTTTTTTATAAAGACGAATCTTTAATGCTAATATCATAAGATAAGTTAGTGGTAAGCCCAGTAACTCGAAAAGTAGAAGTAGCACGCAATGACAATAAGCCTTGATGGTCTTGACGGAGGCGAAGATACCTTAAGTTTCTCGGATTTGGGTATTACATTAAATAGGACAGTTGTATCAAAATTTTGAAAATGCAAAGTCAGGATGTGAGGTGTTTTTGCCACGAAATCAAAGAAGTCACATCATCAGATTATTATTTATTTGTAGAAAATGGTAGAAAACAATGAACTATTAACTATTTGTTAATTAATGGTCATAAAGAAGTTATTACTTATTCCAATAAGGGAACAATATAATTGCAATTAACATATATGCATATGAAAATTCAGCCTGCGTATGTTTGTGTTCGCAAAACTCGAAAAGTAGTCTGTCGATTTTGATGCGGTTTTCACTATCATTGAGAGAATTTCTTCAAGAAGTTTTATGTACATTAAATTTTCCTAAATGCTCCCCTCAAGAGGAGAAATGGGAAAAAACTATTTAAAAAATAGGGAATTATGTAATCGTTGACATGACAACTTCAAGCATGTTAAGCCAAGTTAATTACGAAAACATTTTAACAAGAGTGAAATTATTGTGTGAAAGAGCCATTTGTTAATAAAATCGGAAATTAAGGGAAAAAATAGTGTAAAAACGTGAAGCTTTATTGCCGTTTTGACAAATTTATAATCATTTTGATCCTGTTCATAGTAAAACGTCTTAATGATATGAGACGAATTTATTATTATGGGTCGATTACCGAGAAAGATTTTCACCCTTGGAATATTTACAGTCAAAATTTTTGTTGGTAATCGGCTGTTTCGTTGAAAGTTATGGTAGCCCCCTCCCCCCCTCTAAGAGTTCTTATAATTGAAGCATAGAAATGAAAATGAGTCTAAGTGCCTTTAGAAAATGTTTTCAGAATTCAAGTTTCAACTTGAAATTTTTTAAAGAAATATGACTTAATTTAAAAAAAAAATACCCACATTTATTTTAGGGTATTGAATTGAATGGTGTTTTTCCTCGGTGAATCTATGTTCGCAATAATACTTTTATTTACTTTCCCATTTATTTCACATAGCAATAAGTATGATGAAATGTGGAATATATAATTAATGCGTTAAATAAAAAATCAAAATCAAAGTTAAACTTAATTTTTTTTAAAGTGTATGTAAAAGTTTTGTACAAAGTTTATAGTACGATGATGAATCATGATTAGGAATGATAAGAATTATAATTCTGTTACTCGCATTATGTTTTAAAAGTTAAACATAAAAAGACAAATAAACTCGACATTAGGGGGGAGGGGAGCATTTAACTCGCAATTCTTTTCACGGGCAACGCCGTTCGGGTACAGCTAGTAATTATATAAAATAGTAGATTTTTTAATATCTTACCTTTAATATCCCTTCACATTTGCTTCTGAACCGCAATATAAAAACGAAATCAAATTGAAGTTCGGTTGACTCAGGGCCAGCTCCGTCAAAATTAACATGAGTCATCATGGTGTACCTGTATGTGTAGTCCATTTTTTCTTTATAGGCAAACTTCTGGCTAGCTGAAATTTTAGTATTTTATTAAACTTTGATAGATTTTAAAAGGACTGTATTTGAATAAAGATAATTTACATAGCAAAGTTAATTGTAAAAAAAAATATTTATTTTATGTATAACTACACAAAGGAAATAGACGCTTGGATCGGACTCAACAAGTGGCATTAAATTTATTTCAGGAAATTGGTCTTATGCATTGGCGATAGTCGATAGCAATATCGATTCATCTATTGTTATTAGCCGAAAATATTGCGATAAATTATTTCACAACTACCAAAAGCCGACTAAGTGTCTTCATTCAGCTTCAATTAATTAATTCCGGGTCAAAAAAATTCAAAAGTCAATTAACATCTAATTGAAATTATTTACAGTACGGATGGATTAATTTCTATGTTCCAAGTCGATTGTTCTGTTCCCTTATATTTATTAATATAGTACTACGTAATATCCTACGATACGTAATATCCTACGATATTATTTTATTTTCTCTTTCCGGTAAATATAATTCCAAGCCCACTACAACTTATAAGCTTAGTATTTTTTTCTAAAGTAAAAATATTTTTAGGTCTACACATCATAACCTTTAATGCTTTTATAATTATATTTTAATTCTATAAAACTACTGAGAAATCTCATGAAATATATCTTTTCTCTGATTTGTTTGGATTTTTTAATCAACCAAGCCAATAAGTGATACGACACCGATAATAGTTATGTACCATTTTTTCCAAGTTAAAAAAAAAAGTGAAGGGCACACAAAGAAAAAAAAAAAAAAAAAAACAAGATGTAAAATCTAGAAGCGAAAATGGTTAACTAATTCTTCCGAAACTCGTGATGGAAAAGTAATATTTAAACTGCAAAAGTTCAATTACGTTAACACTCGTTAGGTAATAAGGCACTTATTTTACTTAAAAAATCTTTTGAATAGGATTTTCAGAGATCTTTTTAGGGCATCATAATTTAATAAAAGTAAAATGCTCAATTTTTTTTTTTTTTTTTTAATGCCGATGCACCACCGTTCTTACTCCGTTAGAACTCATTGTCAGTAAACCTCTTAAAACTAAAATATCATAGAGATGGCAAGCCATGTGGGACGAAAGTCTTGCTAGTGAATTAAAAGCTATCAAAAAAGTAAATTATAACATTATTAATTCAGCAAATTATAGCATTATTGCAATTTCACCATATTTTTTTTGTTATCATTATTTATATAACTATTCTTTAATCATCTATTATTCTTTTTTATAATATAGACCAAATATGTTCAAAATCTGAGTAGTCAATGAAACCATAGGCCATTGATCAGCTAAGAGTTTTACGCCTAAAATTAAAAACAAACAACTTTTTTTTAAAATAATTTTTTAAAAAGGCATTCTGTAAGCTTTGAGCAATCGATGATTTTGTTTTAGATTTTATATGAGTAGATAATTTTTTTTTAAAGTATTAATTGTATCTATTATAAAGTATTAAATGTATCTATTATAAATTAAATCCAAGATTCGAGATATATAGATTTTATATTAAATTTTAAAATTAATTGGTCCCGCAACAACCTTTTAAGAGCCGAGAGAGCATTGTAAAGGTGTCTGTTTTTTGCCCTTGTCCCTAATTTTTTATTATACCGTATTTATCGGAGACAGTGTGGACCAGGAGTATACTCCAACCACGTGGTTTATAACTTGACTAATGACAGAAATTGGTTTTATTGTTTGAACTTTTACAGGTATCGTCCTTTAAACCACCAGTTTCTATCCTGACACTTGTTAAGCACAATAGTTTTTTGTCATGAAACAAGTCAGTATCAAGAGAAAAATTGAATATAGCTCCCTAGTTTCATTTTATTTATTTTATCACTTTTCATTATTTAAATAATTTTTATTACACTGGAAGTAAATATATATTTTTTCTTTTAATATTCCATGATATTATAATAAATATTGCATTTTTAACAATTTATTAACTAAAATAGAATAATTGGAATTAATTTTACATTATTGAAAACATTTAAAGGCCTGACAAACAAAAATGCATAAGATAAGTTAACGTAATATTTTTTTTTTTTTTTTTTTGTATGAATTATCTGATTTACTTTCGAAACTATGGCTTGCTTGTGTGTGAAGAGAATTGCATCATGACGCTACCCAGGAAAATATCACGTTTTGCTTAAGTCAGCGCCTGATGAAACTCGTAAGTTTTTTGCAATATATTTATACTTGATTATGGTAATTAGTGTGATCATGTAAATAAAACTTTGAGAACAATTTTATGGTAAACTCCAGGAAGATTCCTAAATAGACCTGTGTCCTATTATTAAATATTGTTGCCTCATTTCTAACATATATTTGAAAGCGGACAGCCAACGTGATTTAGCTCACGTTTCTGTCTTTTGTTTTTTTATTCTTAATTACTAACATAAATTACTAGTGATAATAATTTTAATAATAGTTTCTAAAATATTTATAAAGTAATTTAACTTTAATTACCTTTGCATGTCGGACGTCCACATATCCCTGGATCTTTGAAGCGACCTAAAAAAAAATATAGGAAATAAATTGCATCAGTGTCACTAAAAAGAGGATTAATTATATTATTTAAAAAAAATTATTATTGAGGCATTAAATGAACAAAATTTTTTTTTTTAAATCAATAAATATTTTATCCATTCAATATCCAATTTAAAACGTTTTTTTTTTTTTTTTAAATAGTATAGACAAAATTTAACGTTTAAAGATTCATCTTGAAATTGAATTTTTTAGTTACAATTTTTTTTTTATTATTAAAAATATTACTTTATACTTAGGTACAATCACAGGCATAATTGAAATTTTATTAATAAATATATTTTTTCTATATTAAAATTCAAAAGATAAAAATAGGAATTTACATACTTATTGGTATCGCTGGTCAAACTTTATAATAGTATGATAATGAATGGTAGTTGAAAACGAAAAATTTAATCTATTTCAAAAATGCAATGTAACTATATAAAATAAATCTTTTTGTTTATAATTATTGTATTAGTCAAAGGTTTCTTTATCCATATAATATTTACTATTATTTAAATTTACCATTATTCGTTTCTTATTTAAATATCATTATCCTTATATTAGATTATCCTTTAAGTCTCTTGTCTATTGCTTTGTGGTATAAGGGTTCATTTGTCATTGTCATCTTTGTCAATCCTTTCCTCAACTTTCAAATTCTACTCTTTTTTCTTTTTATTTATTTTTCCACTTATTCCTTGGCATCATCATTGCAATTTCTGGTCTATCTTGTAGCTTCTTTGTAATGGTTCCTGCTCTTGCATAACTTTTTTCCACTTGTTGCAGATCTAGATTCGTCCATAATACGAAATTTCTGACATGTTCATTCTATTTTTCCGAGGAATCTCCTCTGTACAGCTTGAATTCAATTTGAGTGTTTATTGGTGAGCATTTGCGATTCACAGGAATGCCCTATGGGCCAGAAATCAAATCTAGTGGGAATTTTTTTTTTTTTTATACAGAATATACTTCATTTGGAGCTGCAGTGATAAATGTAAATTCGAATTGATATTTTGAGTACTCATGCATTATATTTCAGTATTTTAAATATTTGCATATTCTAACTCCATGGTAACTATAGTCCGTTCGTTAAGAGAATGCCACTGAAACTTCTCCCACTATCAATCTAACTCGAGCCCATTGACATTTAATTTAAATTAAACTAAATTATATTAATTAGGGATTGATCCTTCTATACCATCATGCGGATGCCAACTAAATTATATCAAATCAGCTTGTCATTTAGTCATACTCATCTAGAATTTGTAAGCGCTTTATCCTGTTTATTCGTGTCGTAACCCACTACTCAGCGGCATTCTTTTGGCGAACAGACTATAGTATATAACAAAAAAACGTTTAACGGACAATACTTCCTCTTACAGCTCTCGTCACTTGATAAACAAGCTCCTGCATAGCTACAAGGTAGCAAAAAAAAAGAAGAAATTGATTTGAAATGATTTTTTTAAAAATCTATCATAGCGGGATGCTATAACATATGGAAGGATACAAGTTTTGCAATTTCTTTTCTTGGTATCTTACGACATCTTCCTCTTGCTGGAGACCTAGTTTGCTATATTTACAATACCATCCGACTAATCGAATTCGCTATCGGGTCTCAATGTCAATTAAGTTATTTTTAGTTAATTGAACTTCCAGATTTTAAATGATCCAACTAGTTCTAATCATACCTGTCCATTAATTTCGACTTCTCGGATAATATGCTCTCCATTACTTAATTATATATATTTTTTTATTACAATTTTACTTAATTTACAGTTCAATATAATTACCTCTACTCCTATTTGTCGTACATTTCAATCTTGCAATATCGTCATTAGTTGATAAATAAAATTATAATGTTCACTATACATTTTTATAGTAGTGTCTTCTTTCTCTTCCCTGTCACAACGGAGCTATTCCTAAATAGATAGTGCCCTTTGCAATTGTTTATGAGTACAATCTTTCAGCTGTCCATCCCCCACATATCTAAATCCTTAATTTGTTTATTTTTAATTAATCTGGACAGTTTCACTCTAATTATTTGCTATATCTGAAAAAAAAAAACAATTTTTAGATGCTTATTTATGGCATTATATTTGTTAATTTAATATATTTTTAATTTGTTAATAATGTCAAAACAGTGCTCGTTTTGAAGTTCACAGCCTGTTTTATATATTTTGTAATGTGAATCACTTCTAAAGTGCATCTATTATGGACACTAAAAATTTAAATTATGCAGACATTATGAACAAATTAAAAATATACTAAACAACCAAATATAATACCATAAATAAGTACCTAAAATTTTGTTTTTTAGATTATAGCAAATAATTAGAGTGAAACTGTCCAGATTAATTAAAAATAAACAAATTAAGGATTTAGATATGTGGGGGGAATGAACAGCTGAAAGATTATACTCATAAACAATTGAATCGGTCATTTGGAAAAGGGCACATGTCCACAAAAGTAAATCGTGGACATGTGCCCTTTTCCAAATGACCGATTCAATTGCAAAGGGCACTATCTAGGAATAGCTCCATTGTGACAGGGAAGAGAAAGAAGTAGACACTCCTATAAAAATGTATAGTGAACATTATAATTTTATTTATCAACTAATGACGATATTGCAAGATTGAAATGTACTACAAATAGGAGTAAAGGAGTTATATTATAATGTAAATTAAGTAAAATTGTAATAGGGAAAAGAATATAATTAAGTAATATAATATCAATAATAGATTAAAATGTATTGCAGAAAATTTTTGAAGTTCTGATGAAGGGGATAGTTCATAAATGAAATGATATGCAAGTGAGTGAAAAATAAATCAAGTAAAGGAAGAACTGTTCACTAGTAAATATCGAAATTAAATAATTTATTTAATACCATAGCCATTGTAGACATTAATGATCGTATCCAGTACTTGAGCAACAGCAGGTCTAAAGTCAAGGCATTTTTCACTCTAAATGATTATCTTACAATTAAATAGGCTGTCAGAAAGATATTCAGTATTATTTGATTATCATTAAATCTTCTGAAATTAAAAATAAAACTACTGAAAAAATACATACTTGATCCAATTGACTGCCCAAAAGCCATAAGCAGTATTAAGACGTAAATGTACGTGGAACCTGACATTTTCCATAACCTGCAAGAATTTTAAAGAGTTTGTTAGTGCTGGTTTATTCACATCTCATCTGATTCCATTGATATTACAGTGATATTTAGTTATAAGTGGTTTGGGAGATTGTGAATCCGGGAAGACATAAAAAGGAATTTCAAGACATGAAATGTTTATTGTATTTTATTTATTTTTTCACATTCATTGTACAAATCAGTAGGTCCATAAAAAAATTCCAATAGATATCTAATCCATAAATAATCTAAACTCTTACACACAAAGAAACACTTATCCAAAATGTACAATACAGTTGAAAGGATGTAGGAAAAAAGTATCTAGAGTAAAATAATAACGAAACTTATGAAAATTAGTATAAAATAAAAATATACAAGAGTGAAAATGTTAATTCCATAATTATACCAGTCATAACACCTTTTCACGTAAGCTCATAATAATAATATCTTTTACGATATATTTACAAATTCTTGGGCATATTAAATACTTATTTTTTATTAAGCTAGTTTTTATTGTAAAATCATCTATCAAATTTAAGGACAATAGTTATTAATGATATATGTAACAATTCATATCATATTTACTGGAAAAAATTATAAATAGAAGGAAAAATTAAATTTAAGATTAATATAGAAAAATAAACATCTTAAACACTCAGTGTGGGGAACTCCGAACCAAGCTTGGCCACCCACTTGTGGAGGGGAAAAGCAGGACTCACAACGCTTCTCTATCAACTGCTTCTCTGGTATTGAAAATCAATTTAGACTGAATGAGGGTGCCATAGCCGCAGACCCTCAGGACTTGAGTGAAGAATCTTGCTAGAACTCCAGTATACCTATTTAAAAAAGGTCCCAGGGCCACTGACGTTTCAGCCTTCGAAGAGATTTGTTGGGATTAGTAGATCTAGATAGGAATTTAGCTAAAGTATTAGGATGATGAATGAGGTTTTGATGAAAGTTGGAATATTCGGATGGAATAAGGTCTAAACCAAAAGGGATTTTATGGTCAAGATATAGGATTAAACAGATGATTATATGTATGTTAATGTCATTGTTTTATTTAAACTATCCAATAATAAGTACAAATAGAATGAAATTATTGGGTTGATAAAAAAATAATGCAGGTTTTTGATATTTATTGAAAATATGTCAAATCATTACTTCAACAATATATATTCAGTCAAAATAATTTCCATCAGAATCTATATACTTTTGCCAACGTACAGTAAGCTTATTTGTACCAGTAGGATATAAATTTGGATCCCTGGAAAAAATTAACTCCCGAAAAGCATTTTCAATGCCATCCTGATTTTTTTTTTCATTTTTTCACTCGTAAAAAGTTGTCTAGGTGCTTGAAAAATCGGAAGTCAGTAGGGGAGAGGTCAGGTGAATACAGTAGGTGTTGAAGGATTTTGAAGCCCAACTCGTGCAGTCGTCGCAGCATTGGTTGTCCAACAATATAGTCAAAACAATGCTGTGAGCAATTGGTTACAAAACAATATATTCGGGCATTATCGTGAAGAAGGACCGACCTCTTCCGATCAATCAATGCTAGGCAAAGACGTTGCAAATTCCGATTCATGACAAACATTTCTAGACAGCACTTGTCGGCACCATGATTGAGAAAATGTTGTGGACAATACCGACAGTGGACTACCATAGTCTGATAATAACACTTTTCGGGTGTGTCAGGCTTTGGAAATTGTCTTGGTGGTTCGCCATTATCTACCCATGGACTACACCGTCTTAAGATCCATTCTTCATCACATGTCCCTATGCGATCGAGAAATGGATCATTATCATACTATAGCCTGTTAAATGTATGGAACAGATTTCAAAGGGACGATTTTTTGGTGCTCGTTTAACTCATGTGGCAGACACACGGTGAGCTTTTTTGCTATACCAATGGCCTCCAGGTAGCGTAGAATGGAGGATTGGTTGACGCAGGGTTCTTCCGTCATTTCTCGTGTGGTTTTCGTTGGGTCTGCTTCGACTATTGACTTCAGCTGGTCGTTGTCAGCTACAGAGTAGCGCCCACGATATTCCTTGTCTTCCAAATCGTAATTCCATAGCGAAACTTCTGAAGCCAACGCTTATTGTTTGAATTTTTTGGACGAAAGAGAGGATATAGAATAAGGTTGTTTTTTTTTATAATATATGAATATGGAATTAACATTAAGAATTTATTTTGTGTATATAATTGGTTTTAAAACGCAGCAAAGTTGGAAACCTGGATTGTTTTTGTATTCAACCGATAGGATATATGGGTTCGAGACCGGCTGTGGTAGATAATTTTATATTCTGTTATCAGGTGTGGATCGAACCTGTGTGGTCGGGTGACCCTCCTGGGGCTCACTCGGCCTCTATTAAGTGGGGTACCCTTAATTGGAGGAAAAACCTGGCGGTTGATCGTGATCTCGGCCAAATCACCTCCTTGCACAACGTTGTCTTAGTATAACAGCACAAAGTTGGCTTAGAAACAGTACGGTCCTTACCAAAGGATTATATTCTAAAACAATACCCTCTGTTTGCTAATGAATTCTTAACTTGCTTAATATCCTAACTTATTTTTACCATTTGGAATAGTATCGTAGCAATATTTTCTTTTATATCCCTTAGTGCAGGGGAGTCTTGCCGGTGAGGACGTACAGGATGGCCATTACTTTTTTTTTTCTTGTTCCTGGGGATTATCTTGTTCTTTTATTTCACAAAACGTCGCATGAAACAAAAAGGCTAGAATCAATTTATCTTCCTTCGCAATTACGTTTTTACTGTGTAATAATTGAGTAATTAACTGTACTTAATGGAGGAGGGTAACGGCGGATTATGCGAGTCATATCCACTTGCATAGGCGTCCATCTTTTTTTTCATAAGTGTTGCTGGCTTAAGGTCTAGGCGTACCAACCCCCCTACTCGCAACCCTGCCATACTTTGACGCGAATGCCTTAGTGTACGTATTGTAAATTTTAAATACTGAAAAAAATCCTCGCCCGCAGGCTAATTACAATTGATACGCCGATACTTGTAAATTATTTAACTTTTATGTTTTTACTCCAAAAACTGTAACAACATGGTGGGAAGGATCGAGCCCCTCTTTGCACAAATGGATGGACGACCATGCTAATGAACTACCATCTGTTGTAAAGAATTAGGCTTTAGCTTTACGTTCACGTTTGTAAATATATAGAAGGAAACATGGATCTTAGATGGTTTACTGATCCTGAACAGTAATATACTAAAGATTTTGACCGATTCATCTTTATCTTTCAATCGGAAGGTATGATCAGAGGCGTACGCAAAGCGGGAGGAGAGGTCAGGGTGATGTACCCCTCCCCCAAAAATTTACGAAAAAATATAATTTTCATACCTGCCAACATTAGATTGGTATTTTGAGTTATATTTTTGGTAATTTTAACAATAGTTTTTGATCCAGTTTTCATGCTTATCCTTAAAACTTCCACCAAATTAGGCGATTATAGACATGTAGATTATTCTTATTAACCCCCTATTTTCCTTCGAAAAAAAATTTAAATCCTCCGAAAAAGTCTTCGCACGCCCCTGGATAGATTGTAGGTCAGCGGGAAGTGCATAGGCAACTTTTCCTCAATGGGAACAGTTATCAAACTATGAGTATTCTGCGTGCTGCGCTATTGAAACCATAGTTTGTAGCTAAACATTGTGATCCCACTAGTTAAAAATATTTGCTAAAATCATCCACCACGCTATAATAGACCTCAATGCTCAATAATGGTCTGGATTGCCGATAAAAAACAAAAAGATAATTCATAAAAACAAATAAATTAATGAAAGCCAAGAGTGAAAAAAAAAAATTAATTTAATAATTTATAATATACATATGTTTAGATAAAAATGTTTAGTCTATAATGCAACTTGCTGTTTACATCCCAATAGCGCTATACAATTATTATTTTTGGTTATGCAATTATGTTTTTATAAGATGATAATTAGGATTCTTTTCAGGTAAAATGGTCAGACTACTTTCCAAAGATCATTAATCTACTCCACTTACTGCCTAAGCTGGTTCTTTACGAATGCTTAATAAAAAATGGAAATAAAATAAAACATAAGACTTTCAATGGTCCATTAACTCATTCTTCAGTTTTATTTAAGAATCAAGGAAACCAGATAAATCATGAATCAGACTGATATCAGTTGGGTCTAACATTGATAAAGTTTAGAAAAAACACACGCAATAACTATTATCTTGTTATTTGCAGTCGAAATCCTTGATAGAGTAAAGCGTGCGTACTCCTTTTCCTTCACGTAGAAGTAGTTTGAATGAAATGCTCTGAAATTTTGCAAGGACATAATTTTTGTCATTCTAAGCAAAAGTCTAAGTAAAATTCTATGAAAGCATTTTGAGTTATTCGCGAATTAACGTCCCGTTTTACCTCTACCGGAATGAAATGGCATCGGATACAATAACATATGCAGCAGCAATGTATTTATTTCAATTCTTACTGGTTCAGATGTGTGTATATATATATATATATATATATATATATATATATATATATATATATATATATATATGTATGTATATATGTATATGTAGCGGATTAGCCCATTCAAATTCTGTATAAATTATAGGCTTGAATCTACACCTTGTCTGGAATGAGCATACTGATAATAATACAAACACAACACAACACACACACACCTTATGTATGTGAATGTATGTACAAAAAAAACAGTAAAATAAATGCATCGTCGAATACGTTATTGTATCCGATGTTCTACCATTTTGGAATAGATAAAATGTGGCGTTAATTCGCGAGTAACTCAAAAATTCGACAAAAATTACTACAAAATACTACTGACTTATTACTACTTAAATTACTCCCTGCAATGTTTCAGAGAATTTGATTGAAACCACTTTTGCACAAAAATGCTGCGGGATCCTTTGTCAAACGAATGGTTCAGGCCAATTTCATGTTTCGTTACTTTTGGCCACCAGTAAAGATTTAATTGTTTTATACAAAATGATATTTTTGTTTTCGAATTTCTTTCTAAAACACCGAATAAATAATCAACAAATTAATAAAATATATATAATAATATACACAGAAATAGAAATAGATAAATAAACTTTATTCTGGGACCAGGTCCCTTAAGAATAACAAGTATGTACAAGTAAAAAAGATAACAGAAAAAAAAAATCTCTGGCCAAAGACTGCACTAACAAAGGCCAATTAATATTTAAAATAATCTCAATTAAACATATAAGTAACGAAAAAAAGAAAAGAATATCCTTTTGGTAAAAAAAAATATAATAAAAATAATTTTACTAATTTTACTGAAAAAAACTGAAAAGAGAAAAAAAATAGAAATAGAGAAAAACCGTAGAAAAAAAAAATATAAAAATAATATGAGTAGAGAAATCCTGAGTTAAAACAACATTAAAAACAAATTCTCACTTCTAAACAGAATTTCATTCAACTATATAAAAATAATGAAATAATTCACAGAGTTGAAGCTTTGTATGATAATTGAAACAATAATTTACAACTAATCAAGATATTAATCTTGAATTAAAATTTCATCAATTTACAGCGTCTTTGAAATTTGAATTGAAAAAGATGGAATTTGAATGAGGAGAGAGAAGAAGAATGTCGGATATTAGAAGGGAGGGAATTCCAGAGGGCAATGGAGCGGGCAAGAAAGGAACTTTCGAATGTTTTGGTTCTGTGGGAAGGGATATAGATGTCAGAAAGGCGCGATCTTGTTTCCTGTGAGTGGACCGCGGATTTGCATTGTAGGAGGCTGTAGATGTAGGAAGGGTGCTGGGAGTTGATGGTTCGGTACAGGAAAGATCCAAGGAAATATTGTCTGCGAAAGGTGAGACACGTGAGACCCCCTCGAGGTACCGAAGATAAATCTTAAAAAGCAGTTCATGATACGCTTTAGTCTGTCATCTCGAGTACAAACGAGAGGCCTCGGTATACCACACAGCCAAAGTGTGGGATAATGAGTGAGGATAAAAAGGGCTTACGGGTGGGTTGTGGTAGAAGATGGCGGGAACGATGGAATAATTTTAGGGTACTTATTGACCGTTTGGAAATTTGGGCAATATGAGGTTTATATATATATATATATATATATATATATATATATATATATATATATATATATATATATATATGCATACATACATACATATATAAATAGATTGCAGCAGGTGTGACTTCGGCTACAGAGGATTCCTCCTCTATGACTGAGGCCGCAAACGTTGCGATCAATACAGAATTGTGCTAAAATCAATTGTTTTCAATACTTTTTGAATTATTTGAACTCAACAGGGTAAAATTGTATTCGCATTTAACTTTTGTAGTTAAGTTAGAAGAAATTTAATTTTAATAATTTAGAATTTCAAATTTTATTTGTTATATGCTAGTTTATTATGTCACAAACTTTACTTTCAACCACGGAATCGTTTGTATAATGCTTTTAAACGCAATAAATCTAGTAGCCCTTAATTTACGGTTGTGGTCACATTTTGACAAATTGACATCGCAAATTCATCCATAGTTAAATGAAAAATGTAATTTCATAAATGCATCTATGTACCTAAAGAGGGTTAATTTTCTTCGATATCTGCTGGCCACTCTTTATCTCTTTAATTTTTCATATTTCTTAATTTTAAATTTTTTTAAAATGCGTACCAATATGCACTGTTTATTCAATTTAAAACGGGACTGTTCGTTTTACGTTCCTATTGGTTTTTACAAACTAAGTATGTTTATATTTTGATTACTAATACCAACTTTTTATTTACAAAAAAAAAAAAACATTTTTATTTGTTTTTTGTATTTCAGGCCAGATATTTTAGATAATTTAATTAACCCGACAGAGAAGAATATTCATAGGAAAAATAAAATACTACTGAACACGAAATACTTCTTTGGGGTAGTTCTTCATCGGTTTTACAAAAAATACATAACCTTATTTCCAAATTTCGTAAAAAAATAAAAAATTACAAATATCTTTCTTTTTTTTTCTAATGGTTAGTTCGGATTACAGAACGGTTCAGATTAGCGGCGTTTGAATTAGCGAGAATCCACTGGACATCACTAAAAAATCACATGTTGAGCATAGGGTGAGAATGGCCATAAATCCATTTGGCAATAGTTTGGCCAATGCAATATAATTTGCTAATATTTCCATTTAGCTCATAAAATAATTGAAAAAATCCTTAACTTTATTCGCAGAAGGAGCTGTACCAACAGCACAACAAACGATAAGGTAACCGGTTTAAGGAGATAGCCACAGCGCAAGAAGTTTTGCCAATACGACAAAAATGGCTCTTCATAGCATAATATAATTAATTTTTTTTCTACATGGAAATCATAGAATAAAATTATTGAAAATATAAAAACTTGTGTACAATTATCTAAGCTCGCATAAACCACCAGTAAATGAGAAAAAAAATTGACTTAGGGGAAGGGGGTTGTGGGCCAAGACACATTTTTCCTACTTTCCCATTCTCACCCTGGATGACGGTATTAAAATTGAGACAAATATTTCGCATTTTTGTTTTTAATCCGGTGACTTAAGTTTTTAATGAGCTGACCATAGATTCGTATTCTGCGTTAAATTTTCTATCAGAAAATGATGTTCAACATAGAAAATCTAATTGATGGAAAAAGGAAATTAATTATGACTTTTTGGAATTTAGGAAATTTTCACTTGGCTTGAATTTTTCAACATCCGGTATAAACCTCCAACTTCACCAATTATTGCCCCAAGGAACACTCTTTTGGAATTGTACTTCCTCTCTGACAATTTAAGTATATTTGAGATTAAGGCAACTTTAATTTTGGAAACTATAGATAGTTTTTTTTTTTTTTTAATACGAGATATGTAGGTCTTCAAACAGTTTATTAAAAATTATTTATTTAATTATTAAATATTATTACAATAAAATTTAAATAATTATAAGTAATAAGGACAGAACAAAGAGAATTAAACTACATGGAAAAAAATTTAAATAAACATTTTCCTCTTGAAAAAAAACGAACATCAACATCATTGGAAACAGTTTAAAGTTCAAACTGTTTAATAACAAATATCTTTATTAATAATGAATTAAAATGAACATTTTCTTCGGATAGTAACTTGAATGCTTACATCCGAGGGATTTTTTATCGTTTGACGGTTAGGAAATGTTTGTCGATATGAGAATAGATTTTGATATTCTTGCGCTTAAGATGAACCGAGAACTTTGAAAGGACTTAATAATAAAAATTAATGTTTAAAATGCGAGAAACAATTGTTTTTTATTCTTATAAACTGTTTGTATAAAATACACGTCCTACCCTAGTATTGTTAAGATAAAAATGTTAATTTATTTAAGAGAAAAATGTTTATTTAAATGTTGTTTTTTTCGTGTAGTATGACGCCCTTTATTCTGTCCTGAGTACTTTAATTATTTAAATTTTTTGTTTTATTTTTCAATAAACTGTTAGAAGCCCTTCACATCTCGTATTAAAAAAACATAGTTTTCAAAATTAAAATTGCCATAATTACACATGCAAGTTAAACTATGTCAGTAGGAAATTACAATTCCTAAAGAGAGTGTTCCTTGGGGCAACTATTGGTGAAGTTGAGCTTTATACCGGATGTTGGTATAAAGTTCAAGCCAAGTGAAAATTTCTTAAAATTGAAAAGACATAATTATTATTTTATTTAAATTGATATCCTTTTTCCACCATTTAGATCTTCTATGTTAAACATCGTTTCCTAATAGAAAATTTAACGTAGAATACAAATCCGAGGTCAGATTTTACTTTATCCCAGCAGAAAACGATATATAGTTGTTTTTGAGTAAAAAGTAAATATGTCCATTTTCTCCTAGATAAATAACATTTTGGGATTCGATAGTCACAATTTCTTTGTGCCCTTGAATATTGTCATCTGCTTGTGATTTACTCTTTATAATGCGATGAAATATTTCTTCTTTTCACATGTTACTGTAATTATGAAAAATTCGCCATCTTCCTACTAATTTTTTTCTATTGTACTTCATAAAAAAAAAAAAAAAAAATGTAATATATGTTCTTTAAAGGACATAACCAGGATGTTATTTATTCATATCTCCGTTTTAATCGTTCTAATTAATTGAGATATTTCATGAAAACAGCTTGTCTGTTCCTTTGTAAAGATAAAAGATCATCTATCTTATCAGTTCGTTTTCTGAACGGGCCTCTCTTGTCCTAGAAGTCTTTCATTGAATTTCAGTAATCAAATACTGATGAAATGAAATAGGGGAACTATCGCCGTTATTTACTGATATGGAAAATACTTTGGTTACTGTTCATCGTGCTATCTTTCAGTGCTACTGATTAATAGACGATAATGAGCCAGATAACATTTTTTTATTGTCAAATATTACAATCTGCCACATTCAAGGGCAATATGTATGTGTGTGTGCATATATATATATATATATATATATATATATATATATATATATATATATATATATATATAAATATATATATTATAAAAATAAAATTTCAATCTTAAATCCTTTAATATCCTAACTTATAATCCTGGGCAGTTAAAACAAACACGTAAAAAGAATGGAAGAGATACTATTCACAAATCATTTCATCGAATAATAAATTATTTTACTACCTACTTAGGGTGTCGGTTTTGTGAAAAAAAACAACGGTTATTGGTTACTCCGGTTATTTTATTTTCAATTAATACTGATCGGTTTTAACCGTTGGAAATAACCAGTTTTCGGGAAAAAAATTTAAATGATATAGCTTCTCATAAAAACATTTTGTTGATGACGTCAAAAATAACAGTTACTGGAATTGTTACAAATAACTGGCCATTGGCAAGACCTTTAATTCTAGTAAATTACAGATTAATCTTCAAGCAACTTCCTTCAATGGGCTCAAATCCATTACGCCAATTTCATTCTTAACCACGATAAAAAGGCGGTAAGAATCATAGTAGTCAAGTTTTATAATTTAAAGAAAATTAATATTTTGCAAATTTATTTTTTCAAGCTCTATTCAAACCACTAAAGCTTTAAAGTTTAATAAAATTAGTTGTGGAAGTTTAGATGTTAGCAATTTTTTCACGTTTCAAGATCGGCAATTTTAAGTTGTCAACTATTTTTTCATATTTCATAATCGGTTTCTGAGAGATTAAAAAAAAATTAAAGGCTATAGAACCTAGCATTGAATAATCAACAATTCTTTCACATTCCAAGTCCACTAATGCCAAGGGATTGTAAAGAAGATTACAGAGCTAGTATTCAATTTTCAGCACTTTTTCTTGTTTCAGGTGCAGTAATTTTAACGATTTTTTTCACAGAGCTAGATTTTTTTCAAAGGATGAATTTCGCATCCTGTAATTTATTTAATCTTTAAGAAACTAACAAACTGGCAGACCGAGAAATGAATGAGAATGGGACGAAGAAAGAAAATGAATGATCATAAACTAAAAACAAATCTGTAAACCTAAAAAACCGCTACTGCGAACAGCTACTGGTTGCTGGTGAACTTGAAATAAACAATAAAAATTTAGTTGTAGTTGCCCGTGTAGCGGTATAACTTTACCAAGGAGGTATAAGCACTAAGAGGTAGGCAGGTGGATAAAAGGCAGGATGTTGAATAGGTTTTTTTATGAAATTTATTTTCAATCGGTTGGTTCTCCGGTTTTTGGATTAAAAGAAAGAAAATGATTATAACCGTTAGTTTAAAAAATTCGAAAAAAAAAATCCAAAACGTTATCGGTAGTAACCGACCGGTTATTGACATTCCTACTATCTTTGTCTATTTTTTTTTTTTTTTATCCAGAGTCAGTCTATTCAACCTGATTTTTCTTCTATTGAAGAAACCACATTTTCATCAGTGCAGGCAACAAGTGTGACATTTAGATATTTTACTGTGAATTTCTGTTCACTAAAAATAAGAGAATCTGGATCTAATTAAAAAATTCCTTTGAATCTCCTTGCTTTCCAGTTCGATTTATTTGTTTTTTTTTTCACATTTCTCTACGCCCGGTTTCCAAAACCTCCCCAGACAACTGGTAATTCGACAATTTCGTTTATAATTTTTAACCCTTTCAAAAAAACTCGATTTCAACAAACAACAATTCTCAAAACGTGATTTTGACAATAATTTAACATTTAAAATATTTAAAATTATATTCTTATCAATGGATATACATATTAATAATCTTTTGTTATTAACAATTGTTATTAATAGATTATTGACAAGTTATCTTATATAGTCATACAATACAAATATACAATAGTCTTAGCAATCCTGTCATTGTAAGGCAGTGGTTGTGAAAGTGGGTTTCGCGAAATCTTCAAATAATTACGTTAAATTCTTGTAAGGATTGTAGTCTTGATAAATTTTCTTGTGAATGTTTTTGCGTTGTTTGGGCCCTGTCTATGTTACTTTAAATTCTCATTATTTCTTATAATTAATTTAGCATATGATGTAATAGTTAAGCATAATTACTGTTAGTCATAATTTATATTTATTTCCCCTCATATGCTTAATCTTTCGGCTATAAATTTCAAATTTCATGCATCTTATTAACTGCAGCAACCTCCATAACATCCGACTGATTTAAATTGTTAAAAACAATACTGTATTTTACTTATGTAATTTTTATTTGTTATTATTTGTTAAATAAAGTCTATCTTATACTTCTGGCTTGCTATGCAACCCTTAATTGTTTCTTGATGACTGATGTCAGGGGAAAACATCTGGTGGACGTTCAAGCAAAATTGTAAAAAAAGTATAGTTCAATTCTTCACTTAGCAAATCATTTTCACCTGACAACAAAACTAAATCATACAAAGGTTTATCTGACTGTAATTTCATTCAAAATATACTCAGTCCTTGTATGTCATGTCGTTTTTGTGTGTTAGTCAAAATAATTCGGGAACCACTATTTGTTCCTGAACAAAATTATTTTTGAAATAATGGTTATTTGTGAATTGAATTCAGGGTTGCTTAAAAACTTCTAGTTCATTGCAGTATTGTAATTTTTTAAACTATGTCCTAGGTTTCTCTTGTTCATGGTGAGATGAACGTGGCCTAAATTTGTCGAATTCTGTTTTTATCTTTTCTATATACTTTTATAATTATAGATTAAATTTAAAAAATTCAAAGATGAAAGACATTTGAATCTTTTATAATTTGAAATCATTCTTTCAAATAAATATAAATTAAAAAAAAAACTTCACTTTTAGAGAATTGGTATGACTCATGACTCATTGTTTATTTGCATTATTCTAATGTAGATATTAATGTGGTAGTGTTTACATTGAAGTTTTTAATTTTTTTTTTTTCGCATAGTAAAAAAAAATGTTGAAAATTAATATTTAATATTTATGAGATTGGATATAATAGGCTTATAAACAGATTTTTAAGTATTAATTACATCTGTTTAGTGTAAAACCAAAAAGATCTGAGATAAAAAAAACAACTGCAATTTTCAAAATTTTATGCTACGTCGAGTAATAAATTCTTTCCCTGGACTTATAGCTCAAAGAATTTCACAGGGTCGGATTCAACATGAAAAAAAAACAACCTTTAAACTGTTAGGAATCATGGTACATATCATATTTTTGGTATTAGTTTTTTTGTATTGGATGAAATATATATGATACGTTTTCTACAATTTTCAGGTGTTTTATTTTTTTTTTTTTTTCAAATAGAATCATTTTATATTATTTTTCATAACTATTGAACTAAATTCTATGAAAATTTGTTGAGCCATTTTTAATAAAATAGAAAATAATGAAATGAATATATTAGTTAGCTGAGATTAGAGAACTAACTTGTTATTTTAGAGCAATCGAAAATAGTCCCATGAAAAGAATATATATATATATATATATATATATATATATATATATATATATATATATATATATATATATATATACATTTATATTGAGTAAAGTTATTCTTATTGCCTATTTAAAAATTTGTCCAATCAAATGGCAAAAAATTAATTGAGATATGAAACATTCATATTTTTATCAATTATTACGTTGCTTAACCCCAAAAATTAAATTTTACAGGTGATGGTTTTTTTACTTTATGTTTTATCATTTCATGATATGAATGTATAAACCAAATTTTTGACTTTTCAGCTTAGATATTATTGATAGAGAATCTTCTGCATCAAATCCGCAATTTTCGAATTTTGAAATTTTATTTCAGACATATAAGTCTATAATATTTTGATTTCAAATATTTTTTTTTTAAATTTGATTTGCTAACCTGATTTAGGACCGAATTTCACTTGAGAATAATGATTACGATTAAAAAACAATTTTCAGTAAAAACTTTTTTTCACCTAATCTTAAAAATGCATTAATAAATGATTATCTATAAGTTTTGGTATGTAATGACTTGATAAATGATTGTTCAAGTGCAAGATTGAACCTAATATTGAATAAGTAATATATGTAAATGTACATTTAAATTTATGAAATGAACCGTTATGTGAACTGACATTCAAAGGAACAATCCAAGAGTATATCTAACATGTCTAACATAAGTGCTCTGATAGCGGCGAATTTCCAAACTTCATTTATTAAACGGATTTCGTTGATTCGCGAAATCCTATGTCAAAGGGCCTAAATTTTCGGAAAAACAACAAAAAACAGTCCAGAACAAAGGGTAATAGTTCAAGGCAACCCAAAAGGACTGATAAATAAAATGTGATTGACTGAACCTATTACATTGCCAATTAAGACAATAAGAATCATTATGATTTTTAAATTTAAAATTGCATGACTTATGGGGTTTATAAAATCAATAAACTTTACGGAAATAAGGAAAGTAATAATTACCAATAAATATGTGAAAACAACTGATAATTGAAATGACTTACTCTAAACTAGATTCCGCTCACCACTCCAAGACATTCAGTCACATAATGAAGGCAAAAGGAGGTAACACAATACCTTACAGGTATAACATTTAATAAAATGAAGCCTTTTTTACTTGCTTGTACGAAGTAAAGGAAATATAATCGCGAAAATATCCAGTTTTTAGGTTTCAACGGAAATATCCATTTTGACCATCCCTGAATCCATTTTGACAAGTTTCGTCCATGACGTCTGTACGAACGTTCGTACGTGCCTATCTCGCATAACTCAAAAACGGTTAGCCGTAGAAAGTTGAAATTTTGTATTCAGGATTGTTGTAAAATCTAGTTGTGAACCTCCTTTTTAGGTCACTGAATGATCACCGGAAGTGGTACTTTTTTTGAAGGTCATAGTTGATTTCCATCAAGAATGATATTAAAATATAATGTACAGCATCACAAATTTGGTAAATAAGACTTTTATATCAATATAAATAATATACTAGATTTTTGCAAAATTGGTGAGCCGAAAGGGGTACTTTACTTAAAGGTCGTTTTAAACTTACATAAAAAATTATATGAAAATTAAATACAGAGATCATATGCCTTGGTAATAAAGGTTAAAAACGTGTTTTTTTTTCTAACTATAATTAAGCATTTTTATTACTTGTTTTAAGTGTTAAAATTGAGCGTAAAATAATTGTTTTTCTTCCCATTTGTGAGCTGAACAAGTTTGCAGCAGGAGAATAAGATATAAGTTTAGTGGATTGTTCCGCTTAAAATGTCGAAACCGTCGATTTTCAATGCTCTATCTAGTTAGTGACATTGACAGTTCTAATGCTGTCACGGAACACGAAGAAATCTCTTGAGAACTTGTTACTTACTGAACGAAAACGACATATATTAACGGAATGAAACCTCTAAAAACAAGAGCTTCTGTGTGTGTGTGAGTGTGTCAATAGATGGATGTCGCGACGCCGAGTGTCCTTTTTGAGATTTTGCAATCATTGGAAAGTAGTAACCAAATTCAGGAACACTTTTTGAGCCACCGATTTATAGTTTAATTGGCGTACAAGAAAGTCATGTGTTGTCCACATCAGATATTTTAAATCATCATAAACATCTTCTTTGTTATTTAAACAAATATAATTTTTTAGCGTTCGCCGTCTGCTCTTGGTGGTCTCCAAGACCCCGGCTAGTGGTAAATCCTGAACACGTTCACCGATGTTTGTTTCATATTTACGGTGATTCCGGGTGATACGTAAATCTGATTGGTAAAAATTAAACCAGAAGAAACAAAACGATATTATTTCTGTTTTTATTTATTATTTAGAAACTATCTATTCGATTCGCAGAAACTGAATGAAATAGAAAATAAGCGGATAATATTTGACGTTATCAATATTTGATTACTCACCAGTCAAAGTTCATCTCAAAATCTAAATAACAATTTACTAATTATTACTCCAGTTGTTGCAATATAGGAAGGATTATTGAAAAGGAAAATTATCTATCGCAAGTTATGTTTATTTCCATAGTTTATATGATTATTAAAACAATATATAATTTAACTTCAAAGTATCTAAATTATTTTTTAATAAATATTAATCAAAGTAATGAATATCAGTAGCTAATAATTGATGGTGTTTCATGTTTAGTTAGTGTGGGTTTTGTTTAATTGATAATCAAAAATTGGTTATAGTGATGAAAATGTCTAATGTTAGAATTAGTCAAATACATGCATACACATAGCGTCGGGATATTCAAATTAACTTAAAATGTTAGTTTATAAATTAAATTTCATATTTTAAGAATAGCCCGGCAGTCTATGCGCGTGCATATTTAACGCTAAAAAAGATAGAAAATGCTGAACGAATGAATATTATAAGAATAATGCGTTTAAAACAAGGATGCGTAATCCATAAGAAATTGGCATCAATAGCATTTAACAGCCAAAATAAATTCTTGTGTTACAATTACCATGATTCCTAGAGTGATTCCATTTGTTTCAAATGATTTAGATGTCTGTCGCATTACAAGCCATCTATTACGTTTAATTATAAATCGTATCATAACAATTTATTTCTAAATAATTAATTTATTTCGAGTTAATCAATCAAATGAATTCAAATTTTGATCTCGTTTTAGACCGCTTTACTTAATATTTCATCATTGAAGTGCAAGTTGAAGAAGATGGACGTACCCTAAAGTACTAAGAAATAAATAGAAATTTCGAATATATATTTGTATGTAATTTTTAATAGATTATGAAAAAGCTTAGAATGAGTGATTAATGAATTCGGATGGTATATAGAACTCAACCTTGGATTGTTTATTATGAAAACTACATATTTATAATAAATAGATAATATTTGCGATTGGTAAAATATATTTCACTAAATATACTTTTTTAAATTATATAATTACATTTCAGGACATTAGCCCATGTCGCTAAAATAAAGTTTAACCTACTCGAACAAAGATAATAATGGTGTATTTGAGCTTAAAGAGTAAATACTTGCAAGTCCACTTACCTCAAATGCATAACCATACAAACGATAGTTTGAGCACAGACTGATTTGGAGTTGCCTGTCAGCTGTGGAAGTTATCGGATCATAGGTCAAAGCGTCACATCCAGATAACATAAGAACCGAAATCAGTATTGTAACGTATTCCTAAAACAGATATAACCGAAGGAATAGTTCACAACAGTCAGAAAATGTTTTATTTCTTGACATTGATTCAGGAATAAAGTGTTAATAAGGCAAAATAGAGGTCTTACGACAAACAAAAATTAAGATGAAAGCCAATGACTAAGAGGGGGAAATATTTGGACTTATAAATATTTTAATTTTTGTAGCACCTGGAATTCTTTTTTTACTTATTTGAAATCCGTCTTTAAATTGTTAAATACAAAATGCAAATTAAAGAATTTATTTTATATGGAATGTAAAATGTATCTTTTTAAAAGTAATTGAAGCTATTACGGGGAGAGGAAGGACTATAGCTCTGCAACGGATACCAGATCATGTTGGTATACATGATGATGAACTAGATGACAAGCTGGAAAAGCTCGGTTATGTAGATATCCAGCCTGTAAGATTAGTGGCTAACAGAACAGCGAGATCTATTTAAGCTCTCACTGTAAGGTTAAAACAAACGTTAATCTTAAAGTCCGAGCGGAAGTGAAGAAGTGGTAGGATCTTCAGAATAAGGTTGAAAGAACCCCCAACAGTCTTAGCAGAGCTGAGGGTGTGTCTTGCTTCCTCCTAGTGACCGGAAACGATCTCCAAAAACACCTCCATGGAAAAGGAATAGCAGACTCCCCGACATTTCCTCTATGCAACATGGATGACATGGATCGGAATCATATCTTAACATGTCACCGCTTTAGCCATATACAACGAGATGGCAGTGAATTCAAAACGAAAAGTAATTTCTAATTGGCTGAAAGAGTGAAATTGGCGTTATTGTCTACTTAGTGTAGCGCAGGAAAAAAAAAGTACTTGAATACTTTTAAGAACTTGTTCCTTTTTTAGGTATACATATGTAGTTCATTTCGGTAAACTGTTATTGGTTTACAACTCTTATGGTGAATCAATTTTAATTATCATTTTGTGGTAAAAATTTGCACAGAAACAGTATGCCCATTCACCCAATTCAAAATAGAGCAGAAATTGAATTTAGATTCCGTCTAAATTCCATCATGCGACGAAAAAATACGAGAGGAATATAATCGACTTAGAAATAAAAATAAGCTTTTGCAGAAGAGCTCCGTCATTAAGGTGGTATTTTCAATAAAATACAAAGTTGGGAAAAATCGAAATGGCGGGGGTGAAAGAAAAAAGTTGAGATGCCCAAAAGTCACTTCTGAAAATGACGGCAAATTGGCAAAGACTTTAGGACTTCCTCAGAGATGAGGAAGTCCTAAAGTCTTTGCCGCCAACTCAAGTCACACACAGCTTTTTATCCGTCTAACTCAATTTGGAAGAGCTGTAGATGTGCGCAAAACCTTAAAAACCGCAACAAAAAAAACAACTACTTTTTGACATGATGAAATCTCGACTGAAATTTACCCTCACTTCTATGCTATTGTTCTGTCTAGAAAACAATATATATATATATATATATATATATATATATATATATATATATATATATATATGGACATCTCCGAAATCCCCACAACTTAGTTTATTATTTTCTGGAAAGGAAGATTAAAAAGAATGACGACAGAAATGGATTCGATAAATAATGCTGTCTGTTAAAAAACATCCTTTTATTAGCAATCAACTACCTACTTCAAGCTTAGGAATTTCACGTCTAGAGCAATGAGAGGACACTAATAAACAATTAAAATTTTATATTTGGAGAAAAAAAATATAATGATTAAATAGAAACCAATCGACCTCAATGGGATTGTGGTATACCGAACATTCATACCCTACTAAAAGCAAAGGAAAGATCCCAGTCCGCTAAGCAGCGAGATAGGAAGTCCTACTATCTTTTTTTTTGTTTATTATTTAGCAAGCTCTACTACCAATTTTAAGCAGAGACTGCTCAGAAACGTTGACTTATTTGAAGCAGGACCTTTCGGCGAAGGAAAGGCAGAAAAAAAAAACCCAACCCAAGTCGTAGTTGGTTAAAGTGATGAAGCGGCGCATTGATTTTATTAATATTTGCATATCAATGCCAGTATTTTTAATACCTTATTTAAACAACATAAGGTTATCCAAAGTCCTTCCAATAAGCATAATTCAACTACAATTTTTACTCATTCCAATTGGACGAAAAAAATCTCTCTGGTATTCGTAGAATCCTAATAAAATCAAAATATAAAAGCGAAATTTATTCCGATTCAAAATAACCAGTTTTTACTTTCAATTACCAATACATTTATGGAATATATAATAAGGGAAAGTATTGCGATCGTGAAAAATTTCGAATCCAGTTTTCAACCAAAATACACGATTTCAGGTAAGTACAATTATGATATAAAATGACATTTCTGGTAAGTCTAGCTCCAAAACGAAAAGCTGTAAGAAACTGAAATTGCGAATTTAAGGTAGGCAGGTATAAGCCTGTGATATTACAGCAACTTTTTCGCCAAAATCGACTAACCAGAAATGCTATTTTATATCGATAATACAAATTTTTACAATTTTCTGGAAAAAGACTAACGATTTTGACCAAACTCGCCATTTCAATGTACAATTAAATGCTCTTTAGTATCAGCTAGGTCTTAACCTCATTGAAATAGTCTGACATGACTTTTTTTTTTTTTTATTTACAGAAATTTACAACTGTATAAGATTATACAACAAGTAAATATGATAAAATGCACATGACACTTGATAATGACGTGAGAAGGAGCTACCCATTGGTAGCACTTCGATGACATCTATGTTAGGAGGTCCCGCGGCCATCTTCTTTTAAGACGCCTCGGAGGATTATCGGGAATATTTAGGGATGACAGACTACGTACTAGGGGATTAGTGTGGGCAAGGAGTTTGTGATTAAAAGAGGTATATCTATTTCGGGCTAAATCTGCAACATATTTAGATCTTTATGGATAATTTTATTTGTAACATAATAAGGAGCATTGAGGATTTTTCGAAGGATTTTGGATTGTAAGGATTGGATACGGGATGAATTTGATGGCTTCGTGGAGCCCCAAAGCTCAATCCTATATGTCCAAATAGGCCTGATAATGGCAATGTATATGAGCTTTTTATAGTAAATCGGAAGTTTAGAGCGTTTGTCAAGTAAGTGTTGTAATAAACAGTATCTACGAGCAGTTTCTTGTCGTTTCAGTCTTGTATGAGGATTCCATGTAAGGCGTTTATCAAGATGAAGTCCTAGGTAGCGGATCTGTTCGACAGGGATAAGTGGAACATTATTAAAGGATACAGTAGGACAGGATGTAGTGGGTTTGCGGCGAAGGGTAAAAGTGATCTGTCGGGATTTATTAGGATTTATTTTAATTCTGCAGTTCTGACACCATTCTTCAATGGAAATTATGTGTGATTGCAGGGTTTGGGATGCAACAGTTGGGTCATTATTCACAGATAACACACATGTGTCATCTGCGTATGTAGTGAGGACAGTGTTAGGATTGGTTGGGATATCAGCTGTATACACCGAGTAGAGAATAGGACCTAGGATACTACCTTGAGGGACACCAGCGGACTGGGAAAAGAGGGAAGAGTAAGCAAAGTTGTGATTTACTATGAAGGTTCTGTCAGTTAGGTAGGAACGGATTAAAAGGTAATATGTAGGGGAGAGGAATTGACGGAGTTTGTAAAGCAGTCCCGGGTGCCAGACTCGATCAAAAGCTTGTTCAACGTCGAGAAAGACTCCCGTGCAGTACATTCCGCTCCAATGTAGAGGATATTATATCCACAACACGATGACACTGCTGGATAGCAGAATGAAATGATCGAAATCCAAACTGGTGGTCAGGAATCACGTGAAATGAATCCAGTATTGGGTAAATGCGTTTTAGCATGAGTTTTTCTAGGATTTTTCCCATGAATGGTAAAAGGGAGATAGGGCGGTAGGAGGATGAGTATTCAGGTGGCTTTTTGGATTTTGGTACCATTTTTATTATGGACAGTTTCCAAGGATCGGGAAAATAGGTAGATCGGATTGCAGCATTATATATATAGGCCAGAAGTAGGATAGCTTTTCGAGGGAGCTGTTTTAGGATATGGGGTGTGATGAGGTCGTGGCCAGGAGCTTTTTTGGAAGACAAATTATGGATGATATTGATTATTTCAGAAGGGTGAAACGCTTTAGGAGGAAGGGACATTTGGAGTGGGATAGTTAATTGACATGACTTTAATGCCGAATTTCCAAAATGGCTTCCTCCAAAGTACCTTTAATTTTGTATTTTTTTGAAATATTTAACCGTCTCTTATTGCTAGTAGTAATAAAAATGGAGAAATATAAACTATAAATGAATTTGAAAATCAACTACTGGAGAAAAAAAATATTTTCTCAGGTTGAAAAAGAATTCCCAGAAATTGGAGTAATAATATATCAAACAATATAGAGTAATAATATAGACTAGATGTATAATATGCCTTTGGAAATTAAAAGA
This sequence comes from Rhaphigaster nebulosa, assembly GCA_948150685.1. Lineage (NCBI taxonomy): Eukaryota > Metazoa > Arthropoda > Insecta > Hemiptera > Pentatomidae > Rhaphigaster > Rhaphigaster nebulosa. Next base: position 128,707,878 of record OX411307.1, read on the forward strand.
TTTTAGAATAATAATAACTAACGTATAAAGCCGTAGACAGTAATGGCGGGGGAAGAAAAAGGTATAAATTTAAGTGATTGTTATAGTTAATAATTATTACTGTTATATTATTTAATGAAATATAAATGTTTCTGCGGAAAATAAATGTAAACTTTTAAAATTTATTTCAAATAGGGAGTTACCTGAAAGTTGTGTGATGCGCGCAGCAGTTAATTTTTTTTTTTTACATTTTTAAATATATAGCAGAAGTTTAATTTTTCAACCGGACCCCTCCGGCATTCCATCTCCCTAGCGTAAACCAATTTTTGAAGAATATGAACAAAATAATTATCCATTGATAGCAGTAATTTACTTATGTGGTTCTAAGGGTCTTTTTGGTATTAGGGCTATTGCCTTCAATCCTCTTTATAACTTCACAAACTCGGTTATAATTTTTCTGGATTTAGATAGCTGAACTTACAGCCATTCATCTAGTACAGAGATTCTCAACCCACGTGCGGAACACCCCTGCCCCGATACTTGGGTATCAGGATGCTAAAAAGTGCATTTTGAGGCATTTTTACACTACATTTATCTGCTAAAACTGTTTAAATAACGCTCTAACAACCTCAGGAAAGAAAAACAATAAAATAGTTCTAATATCTTGCGGCTCACCTTCGGTGCACGGACCACGGGTCGGGGGGAATCACTGATCTTACTGTACTGTCATACTTACAACTCCTGACAAAATTCCATTTTTTATTTATCCTAAAAATCTACTTCAGTCGCCCCATTAAATTTATTTCAAATCCTTTCTTGCCAATTGATTTCCTTCTCATTTCTCTTTCGTTAATGTCAATTTTCATATTTATTATAAACACATTTACGTGCATACAAGAAGTAAGTTGGTAAGATAACTATAGTTAACACTTAATGTGGAAACTATATAAGGATTAGAATATTTGGAAAAAAAAAATAGTATGAAATATATTACACAAGGGATTGAAAAATAAATACCAGGATAATAAATGAAAATTTAAAAATATGAAAAACGATCTGTAAAAAACATTTTATTTCTGTAAATATATTTAAGTCAACCACAGCACATAATGATAGTGTGATATTTAAAACATCAATGATATTACAAATAACATTATAAACAACATTTTTTATCATTGCATTAGATATATTTATGATTTGGCTGTCTGGCCATCTTTCGTATGATGAAGTACCATGTTCAACGGGTCCTTATGGTATCTTGCAAATACTTCTCTTTTGAACTGTTCAAAAATTTTACGATTGTTAGCATTTTGTCTTTCTCTCCATGAAGGCCGTCCTTTTCTTTGCTGTAGGCCCCAATGCACAGTAAAAACAGGAGACAATACAAAAAATTGATACCCAGCCACGAACATTTCGTATACCTGTTGGAAGGGAGAAAAATTATTGTTTTTATTTAAAAGAAAACTATTGGGCTGGAACGTATGAAATGTCAGTTCTTAGGGTATGATGCAAATGAAAGAAAAACAGACTTATTAGATATTATTTTAATTCAAAATATCTTCCTTTAGCATTGATACATTTATTTATCCTAACGCCCAAGAAGGTTTTTATCCCTTGTTTGAAGAAACATTTTTATTGGGTTTGAATCAATAAACTCGAGTTATCGAAATTTTACCTTGTTTTCATTTTGGAAAATTTTGTTATTTTTATTAAATGTGTCAAGCCCTCAGAAAATAAAAATGTTAGTCAATAAGAGAAAATTCAGCTGAATATGGTGGATGTGGTAGAACTTCAATTTTGAGTTCATGTAATTTTTTAAAAGTTTGTTAGCTTTAACTAATTTGTCTCCAATTGACAACAATTTTTTTCAGTGCGTACCCTCATACCCTAAGAATTGCAATTTCATTTGCTCCAACCCAATATAAAGGTATACAATGGCAATCAAACAAATCATGCATTACATGTAATAATTAGCCTAAAAATAATATAATAGGATAATTATTTATTTTAGAGGTTAAAGGAGTAGGCTGGTGGGATAACTCTAGTCTATAGTCAACTTTGCTAAATTAATAGTAATTTATGTGGCATAGTATAATATGTCGCCACATCTGAGCACTTCTAAATGGCATAAAACAGGAATTACGAAAAAAAATTATGAACACATCGAGGTAAGTAATTGATTCTTTCAAAACATACTTCTCTCTAAACCATTTAATATACACTTAAAGAGACAGGTTAGTAAATTTTTGAGGTAGGATAAAAAAAATTTTCCTGATCGATTACGAGATAATTAGCCAAAAATTTGATCGAGTCTTTGAGTGATCGCTTCCTATTCAACGTGACACTTAAAAAAACACAAAACTTAAATTTCATGCTTTTATTTGCGGAATCGGACCATAGTTCATATAAACTTTTTTGTTGCTATTGAAGTGCAGAATCAGCCCTTGAAGTTTCCTGGTTTGCATTCTGTACATCCTGTATACAGGTATAATACAGTAATATATTATAGTGAATAATATAATAATAGCCTGAATAATAATGGAGTCAGGAAGGGCGAGCATTCAAAGGGGCATTGCCCATATCTACTTTATGCAGTACCTTTTAGAAGGTTTATTTCTACCCTACCAGTCCCAATTATTTTCCTCCAACTAGAACTCACCGAGTTTCCAGTTTGAACAAATAAACTAAGCATAAAAGAATCTACAAGGAACAAACAGGTGTGAATGTAGATTTTTTTATTTTTTGGAGTGCCAACGCTATCTGCCAACGCAAGATAGAATATTTGATGGATTTGATCATACCAATTCCAACATGATAGATACAACAAATAATTGGAATGTTGCTAGTATCTGATTGCTGATACTAGAAATAAAATTTAGAAGCTCACTATTTAGACGCTATTATGCGAAAGTCGACCACTTATTATAAATTAGTAAGGCTAATTATAACAGTTTCCGATTATAAAGGGACTAATAACATAATATCCAACCCATCTCTGCATAAAGAAATTAGACCTGACTCTGCACAAGCACTAAAATGGGCTAGCCAACATAATGTGACACCAACAAAGCAAAATATTATTATTCAACTCACTTGAGTATTGCGTGTGAATCCATAACCAATAAATCTTTCGTCATGTGGTGGCACATTATCGTGAGCAATGTAAAATGGTTCGTATAAAAATTCGAAGTTCGTCACACCATGGCTGATATGAACTTGATTTCTCGTTTGGTCTTGCTCCCATCTAAAAGCAGAATATTAAAAAAACAAAAACAATATTAGACTGGAACATCATTACTAAAGTAAATCTATTATTATATCAGGGATTGAAATTAACTCTTTATTTTTTTTTATCGAATTGCGAAAACGTCATGATTAACTACATTAATTATTCTTGAAACATTTACTTATTAATTTGTTTTATTCCAAATAATCTTTTTAACTTGATTTTTTAAAGCCAAGCAACACGTACATATTTGTAACACAATTTTATTTAACATAAAAGTTGATTCCGCTATAATTCTTTTTTACGAAAACAATGTATGTTCGTCCATTCTGGAAACAAGGTGGGACGAAGTCGTTAGGATTTTGGCCAGTATTAAGCTATGTACTCTCACATTGTATCTTTCATAAAAGTCATCTACACAACCACTGTAGGGCTACCGGTAAAATTTAAATTATTTTGTTTTTTATCAGAAAAAGAAAAATCTCTAACTCTTATCCTTGATCTAATGAAATATCTTTCGCAAATTAAGATTTAACTATTAATTAACTTTTTTTTTAAGAGCTGATTTTTACTATAAATTTTTGCAGAAGTTATCATAATCAGTGTTTTTAGCAGGATTTTTTTCGGAGGGGGATTTAAATTTTTTTTCGGGGAGGGGGATTTAATAATAAAAAGGGAAATAATTACCAAAATGTCTACATTTTTTTTATCAATTGAATAAAATGCATTATGGTGTATGGATTAACGGGGACATAAAATAAATTATGTCAGTAGAAAATATTTATTTTATGGCGATCAAAGCTCACATAAGGCTCTGAATTTGACGTTGGCTAGTAAAAAAAAAATTATAAAACCAAATTAGCACATTGCAATGAGAGGTAGCCCGAAAACGTTTGCGCATTGAATGAGCATTTTTAATTAAGGGAAGACTGAATTAAATTTGACAACATCGTTTTTTACTAATTGTCAAACACAAATATAGTTTACCGAACTGTAATTTTTTAGAATTATTATCTGATTAAAAACGCCAGTGATAGCACTAAAACAGACATATAGCGAATAACTGTGTTAAATATTTCTTACATTGCAGTTCAAATATTTTTATTGATAGAAGTTTGGCCAAACGAATAGCTGCGACTTTACCATCAATTGGTGAATGAAGGAACATCAATCGATAACACTATCATTAATGTTCAACACTATCAGCGCCAGGTTATTTTTTCAATATAATTATTCGTATGAGGTAGCAGTCCTAGAATAAAGATTTTTTGTTATTCTCAAAATAAAATATCGCAATCTTTTCAAAAACAATTACTATGCTAATTAAAATTAGACATAATCCCTAATTAAAAAGTGTATGAAATGTCTAAATAAATGAAAAAATATTCCCATTGAAATATATTGCTGGCTAAGCCACCGGGGTCACGTAGGTTTATATTCTTATAATTGTAGTTCTGAGTGCACATTTTGTATATATCTTGCTTAGTATTGAATTGAATAAGTATTAAATGATATTTTCAAACACACCTTGAAAAATTTGTGGCGTATTGGTTATAAATGAACACTTTGTGGTGAAAGGGTCTTGCGAGTCCTCTGCCCTTGAGTCTGATGAGTTCAGATTTATTTCTTGGAAAAGGAACCCTATCATCAACTTCGTAAGTGGGTATCACATAAGCGCATAGTGATGTGCAACTGTCTGATTTTATAAAAAGTTCTAGGCCGTCTGCCATCCCCAAGCTGGGTATAATATCGACATCAGTAAGGAATACCCGAGAGGTCTGACAATTTTTCCTCGCCAAATTCCTCAGATGATTTTGAGGATATGGATTCTTTTGACGCCATCTTAGCAATTCCGAGGAACGATGCTTGAGCAGTTGATGAAGAGACCCTTCTGGGTGAAGGCAATCGAGTTTGCCGTCTCTTTTTACCGGTTGATTCTTCGAAGGAAGTCTGTCCCAAGGGAATGCCAAATGGAAGCTAACCCTGTCACGCACTGCGGGGTAGCAATGGCGTAGGTAATCAATGTAACCTCAAACAAACATGTGAAAATAGATTATATATGTGTATAAATTTCAATAAACATCAATTATATCAATAAACTGCTTTTGATCATATTTTTGAAATTTTAGTATGATAGGAAATAAATAACTGGGTTCTCTCTTATTTTTGATTTGAGTTATTTTATTTATTCCTGGTTGTGAGGAAAACTTTAAAAAGGATTCGTTCAAAGTTTTGGTAATGTCTGAAATTTCAAATATGCAATACCTAATATACATCTAATGTTTGAAATAATTTTGATTAAATAATAAAACATAAATAAACAAGAATTTCTCCATTGTTATTATTAAATACGATAATGTATTTATTTGTTTGAATACCTCGGCCGAAGAGTCCTAAGAACCCAACAAAAAATACAAGCCTATGCAGTCGTATATGGAAAATAACTTTGGAAACAACTGTATTTAGAATAGAGCTAATTAGTCCAGGCGGCTAAGTTACTGCTCCAGAAACTTTTCAGCTTATGTTTTAAAATTGTATAAAAGGAAGCAAACCCACGGAAGTGTCATGGAGCGAATGTGTGTTTCCATGTATTGCTAAAAATTTATACTAGGTGTTCTAGATAATTAAGATTTATTATTACCGTCAACCTGGTTGGTTGGGAATGGTCGACGGGGTTAGAATGGCCAAAAGTAGGGGAAATGTATATTTGGCCCTCAAAATCTTCCATTTCGATTTATTTTCATTTAATGCTGGTTGATGTGAGCTTAGATAATTGTATACAAGTTTATATATTTTCAATAATTTTAATCTAAAATTTCCATGCAGAAAAATAATTAAGTATATTTTGCATGTTCGGTAATTTTTGTTATGCTGGTAAAACTTGTGCTGTTGCTATCTCCATACACCGATTACCTTATCGTTTGCTGTGGTGTTGGAACAACTCCTACGAATAAAAGTAAGGCTTTTTCAATTATTTTGAGAATTAAATGAAAATATTCTCAAATTTTCTAACATTAGCCGAAATCCTATTCATTTGCGGGGAGACTATGGCCAAATGGATTCATGGCAAGTGATGCACAGTGGATGCTCGCTAATACAAACCTCGCTAATCCGAACCGTTGTGTAAACCAACAGATAAAAAAAAAATAGATTAGATATGAAGCACACCTAATCATGCATTAAATGATATGCCTAACTCCCCCGAAAAAAAAAGAGAATAATTAAATGATCTCCTAATTTTCTAGTTAAAGATATTATTTACAATTAATTACTTTTTACACAATTTTTAAAGAAAATTATATGTTTTTTTAACGTTACTTTGAGTAAAATTTATATTCTAGAATAACACTAGAATAAAAATAAAACGTTGACATTCTTTAAATGTTACAGTATTTATTTTTCTTAGGTTTTTTGGAAGTTTAAAAGATTATCTTTCAGGCTATGATCACCCCAGTCTTTTAATATGTGAGCTTGCATGAAAAAAAGTTGTGGCCATATTCACTCAAAACACGGAGTGGCTATGGTCACGGACATATGTTGCTCTCTCACTCGCACACATAATCTACTAAATCGGAAAAATATAAGAAATATAACATAAAAGGTACTTTAAAACATCACCCCAATGGGACCTTCTTTTAAATCGAATGTGCGTGGACAGCAACAGAAAACCTCTTATTTTTGCCATTCCCATCCCGGTTGACGGTTCTCATTATTATGAGATCCTGAGTTTTGGCTCTTAAATGAAATATTTTGAATGACTCGTGCTACATATGAATATACTTTATAATAAACGATTTTGTGAACATATTAATAAATAATTAAGAATTAAACAATACATCAGGAATAATACCTTGAAGAAGCCCAAATTCTTCATCACCTGCTGCGAACAGAGCCGCAGATATGGGACCCCTCCAATGGTTCGCAACTTGGACTATGGAGTGCAGCTTCTCCAAAGAGCTTTGAGTGGCAAGGCAAACAGAGTACCGTTTCGAAAGCTCATCGAACAATGTGCCGACAAGAGCGTGGTCAATCATCTTTAGAATCCTCCGATTGTCCCAATGGCCGAGTTGGATATTCATCTCAAAGACTGGAGTGATGTTGTGAGGGAAGAAAGCGTCCATGATGACGGGTGGGAGCGGAGGCACAGGCCTAGGCCCGGCTTGCCCGCCTTCCGATCGCTCAATGTGGAGCAACTTCAGCATCAGTAAAATGTTGCACACTGTCAACACTAAGACGCTTATCACACCAAAATTCCATATTCTGCATCCCACCTGAAACAGTATGTCCCAATATTCTTAATATATTCAGTTCAAATTGTTAATAATATAAACCATAAGAAAATTCCAAAACACAAAGCCTTAAGTCTCTAAAATACCGACAACCAACTAACTAGTCAACGTTTCACCGATTTAGGCATCATCAGGACTTACACCAAAAATCACATCTATGAAGATCAAATACAGCACTTCTCACATGAACCGTCCAGAAAGGCACATCAAGCAGAGAAAGCACATCACTCCAGCCACATACTGAAGGCAAAGGGAGGTAACATAACAACAGCTGAGAAGGTTATGTTCAAACAGCTGATCAACAGAAAACAGCAAATACACATAGAAAACAACTAAAAAAGACCTGGACAAATATATATGTATATATATATATATATTATACATATAAGGTATTATATATATATATATATATATATATATATATATATATATATATATATATATATATATATGTATATATATATATATATATATATATATATATATATATATATATATATATAATACCTTATATGCAATACATATATTTTATATATGCAAATAAATCATAAAAATTAAAGACAAAGTAAAACTAGAAGAAGAAGAAAAAAAATATATATATATATATATATATATATATATATAATAAATAAAAAATATTTTAAAAAACTGAATAAATAAAATAAATGATTAAAATAGGCAACCAAGTCAAAAAGCATAAAAAGCAAAAGGCTAGCAAAGTGATATTTTAATTTTTTTTTCTTCTTCTTATGGTTTTACTTTGTCTTTATTTTTTATGATTTATTTTTACATATTTTTTGTTCAGGCCTTTTTTAGTTTTATACCTTAGTGTTACCTCCATTTGCCTTCAGTATGTGATTGGATGTCTTGGAGTGATTTGCTGTCTCTGTTTGATGCGTCTTTCTGGACGATCGATGTAAGATGTGCTATATTTGATCTTCATAGATGTGATTTTTGGTATATGTCCTGATGACGCCTGAATTGGCGAAACGTTGACTGGTTAGTTGGTTGCCGGTATTTTAGAGACTTTGTGTTTTGGAATTTTCCAATTGTTTATAGTAAGTAATTTATGTCTCTTATTGAGTTTTTGCTCTATTATATTTATTGTTAATAATAATATTTCGATGACATCATTTCAATTAGGAATAAATACAATTGGAATTAGAAAACCGTTAAAAAAATGTCTGCCAAGTAGGTCAGTATAACTTCCTCACTATTTCTTTAGGCTACCTAAGGAAAAACAAATGTGCAATAAAAACGAATTTAATGTTTTAATTGTTTATCTCAACATATTTCGGAAAATTACAAAAAAAAAAAAATTATAATACAAAATGTACTTTATTTTGGATATTTGCGATCAAATATCCAATTGAAAACACAGAATTAGGACCCTTGATTACCTTATACAATATACGATTCCTATATCGAAGAAAACTTCAACAATTAGTGCAAATCAAAATACACAAGCGCAATAAAAAATCCGATTAAAAAAATCAGAACTCTCGGTTATCTAATAAATGATCCCTATATTGAAGAAAACTTGAAAAAATAACAGCAAATCGAAATCCGCATGCGCGATCGAAAAACCGATTTAAAATATCCGGAGTGTCCACTCACACGACTTTCCTGGGCGAAAGTAAAAAAGAAAAATTGTTTAATATACACTCGCTAAGTCTGATTAAGATTTTGTTTTGATTAATATATCAAATATTGTAGACATTAAAATTATCTATAGGTTTCAATAGGAACGCGTACAGAATATTCTTTCAGTGCACAAAGTTCAAAATGCTATATCTCTGCTAATACTAGTCCGAATTGGATTTTTTTAGAAAATTTAAAAACATTTTGTAGCGTTCATTAAAAAATGTATACTTTTTAAGTTATGCGCGAATGAAGTTTTCTTTTCTTCATAACATTTTTGTATTTGCTTTTTCTCGGGGATGTCCTATTAGTAAAATTAAGAGTGATGATAGGAGAAGATTTTAGGAATGTTTCATCAAAATCGTTAAAGTCGTTTTGAAGCTACAGTCGGTAAAGCCTCGATTCCAATATAAAAAAACAACAGAATTAACAGTAAATCGAAATGCGCACACGCGATGATAAATCTGATATCAAATTCTGAATTAGCTTCCTCAAAAATATAATTTCTCCAATTTTGGGCAAAAGCGGAAGAGCAGTTTTCCAAATATAGATGTGCCAAGGAAACTACGTTTGCGCATACTTAAGCGAAAGTAGAGGTTGGAGTTTGACAAAATTGATGCGGGATCATCAAGGTATCAACCGAAAATTTCATCTAAACTGGATTAACTTTAGTTAACTGTTTGGTTACTAGATTCCGAATATAGCAATATCTCAGAAAACGACACCAGGCGTCGCGACGTCTATTGGCGTCGGTTACTTGTGACGGTGCCCTCATTCGTAATTCTGGATGTGTTAGACTCAGAATTTTATTTTCTAAGACATTTACTTGACGCTATTCTAAAATTGATAGATAACCATTTAAAAAATCTATTATGAAACTTAAAAAAAGTCAATTATGAACTTCTGGTAAAGTACCATTTCCGAATATCCAGTTTTAACAAAAATCTAGTATGCAATTTATATTGACATAAAATTCTTATATACCAAATTTGAGAATTTTTACATTCAACAAAATATCTGATGAAAGTCTATTTTGACCTTCAAAAAAAGTATCATTTCCGGTCTGCCAATTTTAACCAAAATCTATTATGTTATTTATATTAACATATAAGTACTATATACCAAATTTGAGAAGTTTTGCACTATATTTTGATATAATTTTTGATGAAAATCTATTATGACCTTCAAGTAAAGAACCACTTCCGGTGGTCATTTATTGACCGAAAATGGAAGTGCACAACTACATATTACATCAACTCCAAATACAAAATTTCAACTATTTACGGCTAACTATTTTTGAGTTATGCGAGATACGAACGAACGTATGTACATACATCATGCCGAAACTAGTCAAAATGGATTCAGGGATGGTCAAAATGAATATCTCCGTTGAAATGGGAAAACCAAAACTTTTCGTGATTACAATACTTTCTTTACAGCGTACAAGGAAGTAAAAAAAAATGGCCTTATAATTTTTCCTGAGACTCATGGAATTCTTAAAGAAGAATGGAATTAGCCATCAATAGATTAGTATTAGGTATGGGAAATACTATAGTTGCTTTAATTTTGGGGTCATATCTCGAAAAATGAATAAGAGTGTTTTTTGTTGGAGTATTCACCCATTCCAAGGTTTAATCCTAATCCTAACTATCGTTATTATATTGGGTTACGTTGCATAATAATATATTGCTAGCTATGTCCCGCGGTTTCACCCCCGTTAAATTTGGATTAATCATACTAATAACTATTGGATTAATAATACCTAATAACCTTTAAAATAATTGATAGGACATAAATGGAAAAATCCAAACAAGAAGCCAAGAGTCCCAAAAATAACAGAATATAAATCACCTGTCGAGATTTGCCAATTCTGGCATCATCGGAACAGATGAAGAGAAAGAAAAAAATAAACAAATAAAAATAAAATAAAGAGAATGAGGAAAAAAAACCCTATATAATAAACAAAATGCTGCACATCTCACATCCACAGTCACCAAACAAAGACAACACCCCACATCAAGACACCCAGAAACATACTGAGGGAAAAGGGAGGTTACATGGCAACAGCTGGGAAAAGTTAAATTTCAAACAGCCGATCATAAGAAAAGGGCACACTCATACTAGAAACCCAGAATTGTACAAAAGATCATGCAAATAAAAAAAATATTTAAAAAGAAGAAATCCAAAAAAATACAAGAGGAAAGAGAAAGCACGGAAAAAGGGACGGAAGAGGAAGCTCCTTGTAAATAAAACACTAAATACACGGCTATTCCACAAAATATATTAATATGCAAGAGCAAAAGCTCAAAATGAGACATAAATAATAACCTATAATATTTATGCTGTTTAGTCTCATTTGTTACAGACATTTTCAAAGCACAGGGTCATGTTCAAAATTATCAAATTTTTATAAACTGCAATAAAGTTTCACGTTTTTACACAATAATTGTTCACTTATTAAAAAGTTGGTGTTGTCAATCTGCTTTCACAGCTCTGATGTTGTCATGACAACAACACGTATAAAATTTGGCACTGGGCCCGTGCGTTTTATAGTGATGGATACTTCCTTTTTTCTGATCATACTGAGTAATATCGAGGCAAGTTAATTTTCCGAACTATTTTTCTATTTTTGCAATCTATTTTAAACTCCACGCAAGGTAGGTCAAGACCGATAATCTTAAATCGCTTCGAAAATTACTGAAAGTCAGCGATGAAGCGAAAGTGAAACCATAAGTATGAAAATTAACTTAAAAAAAAAACGAGTTTTCCCGTATATCCATTACGCAATAATACTCGGTTTTTGCTATATATTCCATGCGCTTTTTTGCTACATATTCCATGCATTTTTTTGCTGCATATTCAATGCGCTTAGATATATAGTGCAACCCTTTAATTAGGCCACCAATTCAAACCAGCCACTGTCAATATTATTGCACCATATTTATTATTATACAAAAATTTCGATTGTGGATGTAAAATCAAAAATGCTAATCGACGTTACATCCCTTGTTTCTATCTTTTTAGAGGACTCCATACGTGTAGTGCTATACTTCTGGCTCCCGATTTTCTAAGGTGGATGGGGTTTCCAGAATCAGCATCTTATATATTGAAACACCTTATTATGTACTAACAGAAACAGCATACCGATAGCTTAAAGCTCAAATCTTGTATGTTCATTTTTTGTCAAAATTTAGATATAACCAACAATTTATAATTAGTATCCTCTATTCAATCTACTGCACAAACATTTTATGTCTGGCTTTTAGTAAATCGTAGGACATAAAACGTTTATACCATAGACAAAAAAGAACATGCGACCTTTGAGCTTTAAGCCATCGATATTATATAATGTATTTCCATCCATTCCACATGAGAATCGATCTATGGAAAAGAATTATTCATATAATAAGAGAGATAAGATAAGATAAGATAAGATAAGATATTACTCCTATGGTATACTAGATTGTAACTAGGTATTACTCGTTGGAAAATCTTTCCAAAACCATCATGTTTACCAATTTGATTACCTAATTATTGAAGAAAGATAAAAGAACCCAAAACAAGTTCGACAATCTTAGACGATTTAGGTGAACCGGGCACGTGGCTCTGATGAAGGAAGGCAAGATTAAAAAAGACCTGCAAACTTAGCCGTGGACGATGGGTCGGGAGACCTAACAAGAAATGGGTTCCTGAAGCCCAAAGCAAGAGAGCTGCAACATTACATCTTGACAAATAGTAGAGCCTTATGGCCCATTCTCACACGGATCACTACTTAAGCGTAGCTACAATTAGAGCAAGGATATCCGTTCCCAGATCCTCTTGAAGACCATTAAGAAAAAGATATAACGTAGGAAAATTAAAGGAAAATGAGGTTTGAACTGCTTACCAGAACCGCCTCAATGAAAAATTTACTGAGAGGAACAGGACTTCTTTGGTGATGGCATTGAAAAGCAATGGAAAGTATGCTCTGAAGCACTCAATGCAGTGGCTGAGAACCTTAGGCTTTAAGGAGGGACCCCCGCGATCGCCTTGGTTTGATGAAGAGTGTCTCCGCGTGGCATCAAGCAAGAACGAAGCCTACTTGAAAATGGTACAAAGTCACACGAGGCGATCAACTCAGGTCTATGGTGAGAAGGGAAGAGAGAAAATGGTACTATTTCTGAAGTTATGGTAGCTGAAAATAATATTCTTCTACGGAGTGAAGTATATTAAAACTTTTTTTTTTTTTTAAACTGGTTTCAGATTTCTTCTTAGAATTAAAAAAAATCTATTTATGTATGGAAACTGCTCTCTTTCTATCGAGTCCAAGAAGGTCGAACGAAATCGGATATACTGAAGACGAGATACAGAGATTCAAGTAAAAGCGTAATTTCGTGGCTTAAAAATTTTGAACCACCTGAGAAATGGATTTTTTTTTTTAATGATATTTATCGAACTTAGATTTTTTCTGCAACTACTCCAAAAAATGTGGGATACAAAGGTGATTCCAAGGGATTGGGAGTTCAGCATTATTGTCCCCATTCATAAGAGAGGTAGCTCCATCACTGAGAAAATTACAGGCAAACCGATAAGCTTACTATTGATGGCTCACAAACTATACACCTCAATCCTGGAAAGGAGACTAAGGCTCACATTCTAGAACCAAATAGAGAACGTACAAACAGGCTTTCGTCCAGAGGGGGCAGACCCAAGACCATATCTTCGTACTAAGAAGCATGGGACAGAGATAAGAACGTATACATGGCATTTCTGGACCTTAAAGCAGCGTTTGATTTTGTCCCCAAAAAAGAAATATGAGATGCTTTGACGGCAAAACATGTTCCAGGCGATCTTATCACAGCTGTTAAATCGGCTTATCAGGAAGCAAAAGGAGTTGTGAGGATTAATGGAAGGGAGGCCAAGCCTTTTCTCATAGAAAGAGGTGTGAGGTAGGGAGACAGCCTAAGTCCCCTCTTATTCGTCACATTTATAGATGAAATCCACACAATTTGTGAGCGCCGTACTGTTTGGATGGTCATCGGGAAATGAAACATGAGAAATGTTATGGTTCAAAGCCATATGCCGATGATATTGTACTGATTGCAGATACGGAAAACTAGCTGCAGCTAGCCCTTGTAAAATGGTAGGAGGAGCTCCTCCGCAAAGGAATGACTATTAACACCTCCAAGAGCAAAGTCGTAGTTATATCAAGAGAGGATCAAGAGGACGTCTAGCTGATCTGTAATGGGAAGATACTTGAAGTTGTGCAGGAGTTTACCTATTTGAGGGCAGTCATTAGCAACACGGGGAAGATTGACCCAGAAGTAGCAAATAGGATATCCAAAGCCAACCAGGTGTACTACCCTATCTGCAACACCACAGTGGGGCACAAAGATGGTAGGGAAACTAAAAGGCACATATACAAGTCTGTGTACCTCCCATCCCTCACTTATGGAAGTGAAAGCTGGGTTATGCTGGATAAGCAAGCCAGCCGGGTGACAAGTTCCTGCGGAGAGCAGTTGGAAAGACCAGGAGGGACCATATCAGGAATGAACGGATAAGAAAGGAGTTGGTGGTAACTAAGCTAAAGACCTCGCTTGAAGGCCGACAGCTAAAGTGGTTTGGGCACATTTGTAGAATGAAGGAGGAGAGAGAGCCACGGAAGGCAATGGAAGCTGGACCCACCGGGAGGAGGCCGCGAGGCCGTTCCAGAATTTCCTACCTGTGGTTTGGAATTTCCTACAGCGGATAGGGAGGAAAAGAGGCAAAACCCTTCAACAAATGAGGCAGCTTAGCAGAGAGCAAGAGGCAAGGCTCATTGGATCGGGACTCCTTGACGTTAGGAATGGCACAAAGAGGAAGACAAAGAAGAAGAAGATGATATTTTCAGCATAATTGTTTTAGTTATTGTTACAGAAAAAATCATGTCGATATCGTTTTCTAAACTCGAGACATAAAACAATTAGTTTCAGTTAATTTTATTTTTTTTCTCAGCTTCTAGGGTCCATTGGACGAAAAGGTTGAGCACTTGTCAATTTTATTTATAAACACCAACAATATTTTGATCGAAATCGGCGACGGATACAGCGTCCACTACTCTTATTAGTGCCGCGTGAGTTCGCCCTCGGGCTACCAACTAATTGCGGGGGAGCTATAGTTCCATAGCTCAATAAATTTCTTGTCTAAATGGTCAAGATAGCCAACCATTATACGATTATTATGTTAGGACTTGGAATCATAGGTATTTCCTTATCACAGATATCAACACAACTGAAATATTTTGTTTAATCATAACTACTGACATATGGTCCCGCAAACCACTCAAATTTAAAGTTGTATAAATACAAAAAAATTAAATCATTTGAATAATAATTATTATTTATAATTTACATGGACCCTCTTGAATCGTTCGGTAACAATAATTTCTTTAAATATTTTCAATTTCATTTCTAAAATAATTACATAGAATAAAAGAGGTTTTCAAAAAATAAAAAAGCAACATTTATTAAAAACTTGTCTATTTACCAGAAATTATGTTACTTTGAAAATCACACAAGATTAATTAAAAACTACAATTTAAAAGAAAAAAACATTCACAACGAATATTTGTTTTCCCGTACACATTTAACACGCTCTAATCAGATAAAAGTCTCATATTTATAATACAAATACGATTTTCTGATTTTTTTTTTTTCAGACCGACCTGGGTGCAATGCATTTAAAAAAATATATAGATAAAATAAAATAAATAGGTAAAAAATAAATAAATATAAAAAACAATAATTATTTATAAATCGTAATAAAAAAAGCAAAGTATTTTGCTTTAAAATTATTTGTATTTATATCACAGTTATATGGCATTACTTTTAGTTATAGATATGAACTAAATACTGAATTAAAAACTTACCTTTGAAGAAATTTCTAAAATTTCACAATTACAGGTGATTGTTTCCCGTGACTAATGGGCACTACAATCTTTCAAGAAAATTAAAATAAGCAAACCACTTTCTATCACTTTTAATTGTTTACTGAATTTGGGGAAACTACTGAGTGGTGGGGGTAAATAACCGGGAAAAGGCACAGTGAGGTCCAAGGGAACTAACTTCAGTAATTAAGGGTTAAAAAAAAATAATGGTTTAGTTTTATTTTTATTTGTTTTTTGAGTTTTGTAATAAAAAAAAGTTATGGTGTAGTGTTATTTTTATTTGTTGTTTTGCGATGTGTATTTAATTTTAACATTTGTCTCAAGTTGGAGATCATACCAGCTGGGCATTTGCATTTTGTGGGTTACACACAATGTTGGGCAAAACGTAATTTCAATTACAATTACAATAACTTACCAATTACTGTAATATGGAATTGTAGAATTATAATTGGTCATTGCTATGACTTTGGCTCAACTAGTAATTGTAATCGCAGACTTTAATTACAATTACAGTTTCATCAAGTGATTGTAATAACCAATTGAAATACTGCTAAATTCTTCTAAATTATAGTAATTGCAATTGTAATTGAAATTACCTTTTGCCCAACATTGGTTACACACAATGAGACAAGCCAGATTCTAGACCTTAATTTTGTCTCTTTCTGACTAGGGAATGGTTTCTAGGCCAATAGGTTTTATTCTTTTTTAAAAAGATAACGAAATGCAATAAAAAGGAGAGTTATACTGTTCTAATGTAAAACATTAAAAAAGTATGAGACCTTTAATTTATATAATCAGCGAATTAGACTATGACAGCAGATAAAATGTATGAAGGGCTCCAACTTTTATAAGTAATTTATAAGTAAATTTAGAAGACATTTTCATATTATTAATACCGATCCTGAGAAAACTTTAAAATTGCAAAGTGAGTTTCGATCTATAAATCGGATTACCGCGACATACACAAGGGACCAGTGATGCAATCGTTGTCCTCGGTAAGAAATAATCACCGACTATATCGTTAAAAAAAAAAAAGTTAATGAAGAACCGGTAATTACTTCAACTAGCGAAAGTGGTTTTGAACCAGATCGTCATAAAACAATTCGCGCTCTGGAATGCGAAGTGTAAGGACTATTTGTAGTGTTGAAACAAATGACAGTTTGTACTGTTTTATATCATTTATAAGTCAATTCCATTTCAATCGTAGCTTTTTCCATTTTGACTGTAACCTTTTCTATATCAATTGTGACCCTTTCCAATTCAAATGAAACATTTTCCATTTCAATTGTAACTTTTACCATTTCAATTGTTACCCAACCGTACTTATATTAATTATATTTTATTTAACAATATATAATCATTTTAATTTCAATAATGACTTCTGAAATAATTTCGGCGTTTTCTTCCGACATGTTTTGTTGTGTTTATTAGATAATTGTTGTTAAGCGCTAATTTCTGCTAGTTATAACTTCCTGGTTTTTTTTTCTACTGTTGATCTATATATGTGTGCGTTCAAATATTGATGTTTGATTAGTTTCATAAATTTTCCAATTGTCTAAAGTAAGAAAGGGTTGATTGTTAACTGGAAGAGAGAATTATGGAGAGGTGAGAAAGTAGTTGGATGGATAGAAATAAATAAAAGATAGAAAAAGAAAAAGAAAATGGTGTGCAATCGAATAAAGACGAAAAGCCTGTGAATTTTAATATTGAATTATGTGTATGAATGAAAAAAAGAAATAAATGTAAAATGTGTATATATAAATATTTTATCCACAATGGATTGATCAGTACGGTGTGTATTGTAGCAACCCAATGTATTTGGGCAGCACTGATTTTCAATAAATCATTTCTCTCTGTTAATTTTGTTGATTAGGCTTTTAAAGCTGCTAAAGTCCAATTCACTATCGAAATATTATTCGAGTAATATTAATTTCAAATTAATTATTAGTTTGCAAAATTCTTCGGTATATGCAAGCCATTCATTGATCCAATGTGTAGAATGAGACTGTGCGTATGAAAAAGAAAAAACAAATGAAAGAGCATATATTTTTTTTTTTTTTTTAACTATCAATGTAACTAGATTACATTGTTAAATTTTGATTATTTTAATGATTTTTTTAAGTTTTCCTTCATTGTTCCATTTTTGATATATTGTTTATTTTTTTACATCTATGCTTGAAATTTTGAATATTTTTTTTTACACGGCCCTATCAAATTCATAAAACAGGTTAGAGTGTATATGTTTAATATGGGGTGTGGGTATACACAAAGCATATCGCCTTTATACAGCTGAATAAAGACTACCATATATTAGTCGAAAGAGGTATTTATGCAAAAATGTATAAAGCAACCACTTGCAACAAAATATTAATAAAATAATTGAAGCGCATGGGGTTAAGGAATCAACTTTTCACTTGGGTTGTCTATCAGATTTTTTTTTTTTTTTTTTTCAAATTAAAAACGGTCTTACCAAAATATCAACCATGAGACCATTTAAACAAGAGTAGCGAGCTTCATCGCGCCTCTGCCATCTTGTGTTTCAGAATAGGATACGCTTCACGACAATTACCAGGTAAGTGATCTGCAAACAACAGAAATAAAATAAAACATGTGTTAATTATTTTTGGACTTGCAGCAATTCGAGTGCCACTAAGCGAGATAGTATTGAAACTGAATTGATGCTGTTGGCAAATCGAGAGCCGGTATAAATTTCAGCTATTGGTTAGCATCAAAGCTAATTAACATAATTATCTAAAGAAAAAAAAAAAGAAGAAGCATGTTCTGACAATATTTATTGAGGAATATTGACGTATAGAAGTGAAATGTGTCATATCATTTACAAGCCAATATGAATAGAATAAAGTAGTCGTTTTGTAGCCGTAGTAGGATACGTCAATTAACAATCGTCAATTTTTCCACTTACAATATCATCCTTACTGGAATAGATATTTATATTTTTAATTATTAATTATTTTTTATTATTAATACTGAATGGTAGTACAGGAGCTTGAAATCAACCAACAATAAAACACACGTTTTTATTTAATTTAAATATTTGTATGCAATGCAAAAATAAAAATAAAAAAAATTAAAAATTAATTTGTTAATTATTCAATTGATAAGTGTGACTGTTGATGTTTGTGCGTTCCTACACTGATAATGTATAAATAATATAAAATGTATAAAGGGGCATTATATATTATCCAATTAAGATCGAACTCAAGGAATCCAATGAGCATTTGAAAATCGGCAAAAAAAGATGACTAGTTTAACTTCAACACTTCGTTCTAAAGATTTTGTTTGTGTTTTACAAACTTTTCATGACTTATTTTATGAAATGGATATATATTTTCAATATACAGCAAACCAAAAAGGGGCCCAAACATTTTAAAATTTAAAAAATTGAAATACAGAAAAATGTACATTAAAATTAATTGATTTTTTAAATGTTATTAATGAATAATTAATGTCAAACAATAAACTGCGGTTGGAATAATAGTTTTTTTCACCACGATGAGTATTTTCGAGTTAATGACTCAAAATAGACCAATAAGTGACCCAAGGCTGTCCAATTAATTCTTAAGTGGATGTAAATTAAAAACTACACCAACTTTTGGAACAACCAATTTTTCAACTATAGATAATTTCCCGGAGTAGTTTTATCTGGCTTTCATAAGTGAGTTGTAGTTGACTTATGTAAAGATTTTATCATATATTAATGGTAAAACGAATACAATTTATTACAAATGAAGTATTTTGACATACAGATTACACTTAGGTCTGTTTTTAACAGTACGTTTTAATGCAAATTTATTTTGTGTTATATAAATAAAAAAATACGTATAAAAAGGACATGACATCGGCGGAGAATGTTTTAGAATAGTTCAGTAATTCTGAAGCAATTCATTAAAAAAAAAAAAAAAAAAAAAAAAAAAAAAAAAAAAAAAAAAATCGCTTGACTGCGAAGTATAATGACTACATTTAGTTTCAAAACATTTTTTTTTTCTTTCATAATAATATTTCGAATGATTTTTTATATTACAAAACACTCATATATATTTGCATTTTAAAAATATTTTATTTTTAGAGTACCTAAGTATGATTATATTCAAATAATTTTTTTTTTTTTTTTGTTTCGTTTTGACAAACCTGTCTTAGACTACATAACGAGTAAGATTTAGATTTCGAAAAAAATAAATAAATAAAATAATTCTAAAAATTGGTTGTCATAAATTTTGAATATTTTAATGTAGAAAATGAGTATATGTGCATGTAAATAAAATATTTATATACGCATAAATATATTTAATTTTGATTAATCAATTTACTGAATTTTATAGACTGAATACTGAAATTTTCAGTTATTTTTTATGAGGCTTATGTTGTTTTTTTATTCATCGTTTTTTTTTTTTTTATGTTTCGAAAGTTATTTTTTACTGCTTTACCGGAAGTTTTAGAAGATAATTTAATGTATCTTTTTTTTTTTTTAATAATTTTTAATTTTATTGTAAAATTAAAATAAATTTTTATATAAAGAATTACCATTATAACCAGTCTCAGTTTTCTTTATTATATTAAGACAACGAGAAAAAAGAAAGAAAAATATAATTACAATAGAGTTATTACGAATGTTAACAGGGAATCTGAGCATCTTACTTTATAATTTTGTATCCATTATTTGAATCTCGTCTGAAATTTTTATTAAAAAATACTTTTCACATCGGCAATTTTGGTCATTTAATGTTATTGCTAAAAATTGTGTCTTTCAACTTTTGCAGTACAGCTGTATCGGTGTTTATCTACCAGTAGGCCGCTTTTTATTTATTTTTTTCCGTAAGCGGAACCTACAGAAGCCGATTTTCAAAATACTTTGTGATTTACATTTCTCCTTGACAGTTTTATATTTTTTTTCAGCGCTTGTCCACAGTCACCCAGCAAAACATAATATAGTAGGGGCAAGTGCAGACGTATGTTGTGGGACAGGTGTGCGTGGAGTACACTTAACCTTACTATAATGTCTTCTGGAGGCAACTAAGGACTAGTGAGTGAATTTTTTTTTTTCAACATATTTATTTAATTATATTTCGCATCCCGATTTCATAGCTCAGCGAAGATTGTAAAAACGTAAATCGCAGACAATCTTGTAACTTTTTTCGATGATTACACCAGGATAATAATCCTCCGGAAATCGAACTGTTTTGCACTTGCCCTAAAACCGCTCCTGCTTGAATAATGTCTTCCAAACACCTCGTACGCACATACAACTTAAGGCAGGGGCAAGTACGTACTAAGTACTATTCAATTACATTATCAGGGGCAGGTGCGTACTAAGTACTATTCAATTAAATTATCAATCACATCAAAATGGACGTGGTTGAAACGTAGGCTTGAATGTAACATTTTAACGGAATCGTGTAAGGAACACTGCAAAAAAAAAAAAAAAAAAAAAGGAAAAGCTAGCTTCAAAAATAAAAAAATACAGTCCTGAAAAGTGAAACTTGTTAAAATTTCGTGTGTACTTGCCCCACATTATCCTACATTAGTACCGATTGCCTAGTTAAAAAAGTTTTAAAAATTGCAAAATAGTGTACTTACGTCCCAAACTCCAAAGAGTACCTAAATCTTAATTTGATTTTTTAATGCCTTGCTTACTATCCATACTTTTTCTTCGATACTAATGCTAGAAAGTATATGACAGTATAACAATAATTATCTGATTCCTGACGCATATAGATCTCAGACTATAATTCTTCTTAGATGTTCAGTTTTCAATTTGCTCAAGTAAGAAATTATACGATGCTGTTTAAAACAAATGATTTTCATAATAGATCTACTACCACTTTAACTAATTAAATGTTGCACGTATTAAGCCTAAAACGTTTTAGTAATTTATCTGAATAGCTAAAACAGATATATATATATATATATATATATATATATATATATATATATATATATATATATATATATGTATATACTATTATTAGCTGATTTCTATAATTAATCTTTAACCCCCGATATCACCACTTCCATTTATAAGGATACAAAGAATTATAAAATGTTTATAAACCAATAACAATACAACTTTGTAAACATTCAAAAAGTCTATGGTTTAGACACAGTCAATAATATAACTTTTGTGAACTTATTTCACAAATTTATTCATTAAACTTATCATGAGGTTTGCAGAAAACTTAAAGCGTATAAGGTATTTAAGTTTAAAAAAAATAAATATAAATATATAAATGCATTATTGTGTATATGAAACAGAGAATTATTAAATTCCGAACTGTGTAGATCATGAAATCAATTCAATTTAAGCCTTTCGAAGATATACTATTTCTCAGGCAAAGAAGCTCATACTACTATTTTTTCTGCATTACGAACATTTCTTTTTCCAGTCACGAAACAAAAACAAAAATATGTTTTGTAGAAAAAAACCAAAACCAACTGAGCCCAGAAACTACAAAATCATGTGTACTCGTAGTGTCATAAGTCGAAACCTACATGTACACATTGCTCTGTTGATAGGGCATGTAAACAAAGCTTATCCGAAGTAATTCTAGCAAATAAATGTAACTGGTGTGATATGAACAAATTCAAAGATGACTGATCGTACCTGTAAAAGAGATTTGAGTGACATTCTTCTTTGGTATCCTTTCTTCATAAAACAGTTTATCATTTTCCATTTCCAGAGTGTAGCGGTGTGTAGCCCAGCTGTGGCGTATTGATCGACGCCGGTAAACGTCATCAACGAAAAACAGCTGTCTTTCATCCCCGCCATCTTCCATATTTTATTACTAATAATAACCGGAAATATAAAATATTACTACTTATACAATTTTTAACAATTGGACCACCCTCAATTCTCCATATGTCATATAAAGAAAAACATAATTAAAATTAAATTAACCCCCCCCCAAAAAAAAGATGAAAATATTATAAGCAGAGGCCAGATTTTCATGTTACTGCACATTTTATTCGTATATGTGTAAAAATTTTAAAACCGATCATCTATCCGGTTAAAGATCTAGGGAACGATATATTAAAATTTAATATTGCTCGAATTTGTACACGAGTTTTGCAAAATTGAGGGGATATCATAGGCAAAAGCAACTTTTAGGCGAAATTGCACGATTTTGAATTTTATTGTTTAAATTTGCATATTTCGTAATTTTTGGACTAAATTAAATAATATCGATTTTAATACCATAAAATTGAACGATTGAACCAAATTTCCCATATTATGTGAATAGGTGTGTATGCAAATATTTATTATTTTGGATTTTATTTGATTATTTGTTTACATATTAAATCCGTTATTAAACTTTTAGTTTAAAAGAGAAAAATATGAGCAGAGACGGGATTTTCATGTTATTGCACATTTTATTCGCTTGTGTGTAACACCTTTAAAATCTATTATCTATCTGATTCAAAATCTATTGAATGCATAATGTATTTAAATTTAATATTGCATAATTTGCTCTTTTTGGACTAAATCGCGCTTTCTAATTTTTGGTATATAAAATTGCATATTTTTCGGCTATGTTAGATGATTTAGATTTTAATAGCAAAATAATGAACAATTGAACCAAATTTCGCTATATATATATATATATATATATATATATATATATATATATATATATATATATATATATATAGGTATGTATGTAAATATAAATATTTATTTTTTTAATTTCATTTTTTCCTAATTTTAATCTATCATTAAATCCATATATTAAGTTTCTCTTTTATTTATGTGTAGGTTAGTATCTTTGCATGCTTATTTATTTATTTATCCGCATCTAACCATTCGGGTCATTGGCGGGCCATAATTCACAAAATTATTTTTAATGTTCTAGTAACTTGTTCTTTATTGTTATGCAACGCTTCTGTAATAGTAGCAGATATGTTGTCTTGTTCTGTTGCCAGTGTATTGTGTGCATGATGTTACAATCTGCTTTATTGTTAGCAGTATAGTATTGCATTTATCATAGAAGGGCGGTTCAAGGCCTCTCACAAGGTTTAGATCATCCCTGAATCCATTTTGACTAATTTGGTCGTGACGTCTGTACGTACGTTCGTACGTGCGTATCTCGTATAACTCAACAATGTATAATATGCCTTATAACTCAAAAACGGTAGGCCGTAGAAAGTTGAAATTTCTTATTTATGATTTTTCTAAAATCTAGTTGTGAACCTCCTTTTTTGGTCACCGTATGATTACCGGAAGTGGTACTTTACTTCAACGTCATAATTGATTTCCATCAAAAAAGATATTAAAATATAATGAACAATTTCTCAAATTTAGTATTTATAATTTATATATTTTTTTAAATAGCATGCTAGATGTTGGTCATAATTGGAAGGTGGTATTTCACTTGAAGGTCATTATAAACTTTCATAAGAAACTATATTAACATATAATGCAAACATCTCAAATTTGGTAAATAAGACTTTTGCTTCAGTATAAATAATGTACTAGAGTGAAATAGTAAATTTTTGCAGTGATCCATTTTAAAAAAATGAAATAATTGAATTTTAGAACGATTTTATGGGTATATTGACTTAAATGTAATGAAAACGGTATCTTCTACGTAGTGAAGTATATTAACAGAATTTTTTTATTCAATGCTGACGTCAGATTTGGTTTTAGCACTTTGAAAAAGCCCTATATTCAAATTTTCGAGCAAACATAAAAATAAAAATTGTTGGCTAAAAATTTTACCAAGGGTCTATCATCACTCATCGAAACATCATTAAAGATTTAAATAATCGCTCATAAATCAGGAACCTTTCGAACGATTCAAACCAAATTCCCAAAATGGCCAAAAAGATGTCACACATCAGTAAAGGTTCTCAAAACTACACGCTTTCCTTTAACCGGGTGTTTCTACGTGTTTTAGAATCAACGTTATCCTCAAATTCGTAATTTTTCACATTCTACCTCAGGTTGGCCCAGCCCCTTTTTAATATCTTTTCAAAAAAAATTCTGGTCCGTGTTTTATCTCTCTTTCTTAACATATGAACAGACCTTGTCCGTTTTCTTTGGTGCTCTTTTTCTAAAATATCCAAGAATTTCTTTAGTGGGTGTTGGTCCTAGAAAAATGTAGCTGTAATATATGAAATATAGTAATGTAGCCTTTATTCAATAGAATTTTTGATAACAGGACATAAATTTGAGTGCTCAATTAGAGCGGAATTCCACTCATTATAATTTCACTGGTCTCAGGAAATTTTTTTTAAATCGGACGAAAATGACGATCGGACGATTATTTCGAAATTTTTCAAGAAAATTTATGAAAAACAGACAAAGATTGACGAGTACTGAAGATTTCTAGAGCAGAATATTTAGCTCTAATGCCGCCCCTTACAAGAAAAGTTTTAATAGCCGAATGAAATTTGGGTGTTTTGAGGATTTTTGGTGCACAATTCAGCTCGGTATGTTTTTCATTATTGGAAGCGAATTGTCAAGGATTCGTGCCCATGAGTTTTATAATAATTGAGATTTATTTGGATCAATGAGAAGGATATTATCGTTTATGCTAAGACAGCTGGTCATCATAGTTTGATTTACAGGTTGTTAATTTTAATCTGAGATGCGATTCCATATCCAAAAGACTGTTTCTTTTTATCGACATGATTTCTACAAATGCTGAAAAAACAACTCCACGAATAAGTACATATGAAAGCTACGCATATACAACACTAACTAGTAATGAAGTTTTATTATTTTTATATACTCAGAGCCGAATGCAGCGCGTGCCCTCACCAAACTCTTTCTCTACCCTTGAGCGTACGCTTACTTTACTTTGGGCAATATTCTAGTCAAATTATACATTCGATCATGCAAAAGGTCAAGTAGTTCTAAATTCGTTAATGATGTTTGGATCTAAGCCAATAAAAATCTAATTTTCTACTTCGAAAGACTTGTGCGAGCTGCATAGTAGCCAAAAGAACACCATCATTTTGGAATTTTTCAGTTTCTGATCAATATCTCCCAAAGTATGCGCAAAAAAGAAAATGTCAGAGTTTCTTTCATTAAACTAGATTAAATTGACCACAATTTGAGACCTGAACTAACTCAGTAGGTTAAGTATTTCCTGAGATTGAATATTTATTCCAAAAAGTGAAGAATCTCTATTTTGGTCTCTAAATTTGTCAAATATCATCGAAAATACTCATCCCATGAGAAAAGTCATCCGGAATGAACTTGAAGAATATTAATTTGGCTTTAATTTGAGCTTTTACGGGCACCTGTAGATTCAATGCTTTTCTAAAAACTAGCATATAACCGAAAGCCTTGAAAAATGGAATTTAGGATTAATCAATGAAAGCAGCTTACGAGAAAGTTTATATTAATAACTAGAATTTTAGTTGATTGAAAATAGAACTTCTAGAAGTAGTATATACACGTATAAAAGACAAATTAATCGTAATTTCATTAATCTTAACGGCCCAGGCTTCAAGAAATGATCCTCTGAAGAAGGAACAAGTCCATCGGAGGAATTCTCAAATCGAATAGTATGTGCAGGCTCGTCTTGCCGTTCGTTCAATGTAGGGGTGGAGATGTCTTCCTCATCGTCAGAATCCTCTATTTGAAGAGAATGGACGTTCTGACGTAATTTGCCTGCTCAGAATCGACAGAAGACTGAGCATTTTAACCCAGCTTTTCGGCAGCTGAAAATGCCGCTGCAAAGCTTTTGCACTCGCAGGAAATCATTCGCAGATTTGCCCCTGATTATCGAACTTCCACCCACAATATATAGTTTTTTTTTAACTCCTAACCAATTATGGTTTTTTTAAGCATGGTGGAGTGCTTCATTATCTGTTAGGGCAAGCGAGCATAAATAATTTTGGAGTTAGCTACAGATTCAAGGAGCAGCCGTTGCGACTATTCAAGGTGGCTATTAAGAAATCACCCCCATACATAGCTACAAAAACTTCTGTAGAGTCACTTTTAGTGCTCTAATTAATCGCATCCTCTGGACCGAGACGTTGCTACCAAAGTGAGTTTTGATGTAGCTGATGATCGTGTAACATAGACGTATCACTAACTAAAAATAGTGCCAAAATTTGCGCAGGTCTTTCGAAGTAGCAAATTTGTTTTTTTACTACTGGCTTAGTGCAAACAACATAAAAAAAAGAAAAAGATTGAACTGTTTGACCTTTAGCAATGTCGGGCACTGTGTTATGCCTATATTGACTGTAATAAAACACTGGGATAGGGGATACAGTCTGTAGCTTACAGGAGTGGGGTAGCTGATGCTGTCTGTCTTCTAATCTCTGTACGTATTCTTGGATGAATTCAGAAACCCAGAAGGATCCAGAATTAGCGGCAGTTACCTATTAATAAAGAAGTATAATGTATTTCATCGTTGTTGTGGTCTTGTCTCTTATTCGTCACATCATTGACAAAATAATCACATGATTGCCAATGACGTAGGAATTACTGCAACAGATTAATAACGATCAACAATGATGAAAACTAATACGAATTACATAGATAAATTAATTTGAAAATTAAGAACCTGTATGGAAGTATAAAGTCACTAACCACACCTTTTTTTCTTAAACTTAATTTTTTTTTTTTTGCTCTTGTGTATTAATTATTTTTATTTGTTACAATGACTTTTAGAAGAGGCCACGGTCCTCCTCCTGACCCACCCTGCGTACGCCCATGGATAGTTCCCTTTTCAATAGTATGCACTGATGTCTCCTCTAATTTCTTTTGATACCGAAGAGGTGAATTTCAATTCTTCGGATTGAGGAGACTCTTAACTTCTAACAGATCTTCTTACTAAGTATCTTAGCTTCACCATAGGTGTAAATAAAGCCAAGGCAACCAAGGTAATGTTTTGGGGCGTCGGACGTCGGAGGGCGTCATAAGACCTGCATTTAAAAGAAAATATATTTATTTTTAATTATTTAAGCAATTTAAAAATTCCCAAAATATATTAACTCCATATTATTCTAAATAGGAATATTTTAGGGTTGTATAGGACTTCAATGAGTCTTGAGCAAAAAAAAAAAAAAAAAAAAAAACGAATAATTTTTAAGGGGAAATAAAAAGGTAGAGACAATAATATTAATAGTAATGTTAATGGTAGTCTTACCGTTCGTAATCGTGATTCATACAGACTATTTACCACCCCTCTAATTTCTTTGCATTTTGTAACTAAAGATCAGGAAGGTGTTAAATTCACATTGATTCTTACATAGCATAAGATATAAGAAAATATAATAAAGACATTGAATACTTTTAGAAGAAGAGATACAAAAAATGTACGAAGGTTTCAAATGGATAATGGATGTTGCAATTGCAATATCAATGTAAGAAAATAGAACATGATAATAGCTTGTGAAGGAACTACTCAATGGTTGCAGCACTTCCATGACTATTTTAAGTTAGGAGGCCCCGTGGCCATCTTCTTTTCAAACGCCTGGGAGGGTTATCGGGAATAGATCGGGATGAAAGGTTACGCACTAGTGGGTTTGAGTGGGCAAGGAGTTTGTAATTGAAGGAGGCATATCTATTACGACCCCAATCTGAACAAAAAGAATATTGAGATCCTTATGGATAATTTAATTTGCAATATAATAAGGAGCATCAAGGATTCTTCGAAGGATTTAGGATTGAATATGGGAAGGCTTTGATGGTTTCGTAGAGCCCTATTAGAATTTTACTTCCAGTTTTATCACTTTTTAGATAAATTGTAATGCTCTTAAAATATTCAAAATAAAAGGTTTAAATTTGCCTGATTCTAGTGTAAACCATTTATTTCTCATTTCGGTATAATGAATGGCTGATAGATATGGTGTGAAAAAATCATTAGTAGCTATAACTTTACAATTGGGTCGCATTATCAGTGTCGGCATCCGGTCGCCGCACTAGCACTCTCTAGCGCCATTGGCGCTAGCTAACTGCTTTGTATTAATTGTCATTTTAAACAATGACCTTAGTTAAGTAATGCATTGGAACATATTCAGAATATAAGATTCCACATTGTTCACACAACCTGTAAATCTGCACTCATTTAAAATTGTTGCTTCATATCTATTATCAACTCAAACTTGTGAAGCTATAAATATATTTACCTGCATATTAATCTACAATAGGTTGGAAATGGGACAAAAAAGAACTCAAGCTAGAAAAATCTAACAAAGCACTGACAATACTTTTAAAAAGATAATACAATAGAATATTAGCTGGTGTTGAGGCAAAAAAGAGTAGAAGCATGAGTTCCTCTAAAGCTGGGTCCACACTATATAACAAAAGACTTATTTTATAACAATTTTGTTGTACAACTTTCTAACATTTCGTTATATAACAAGTCTGTTGTATAACTTAGTTAATGAAAAGAATAAGAGAAATTTAATTTTAGAACAAAGTAACAACAAAAGAATTAATCAATAGATATGGGTCATTCTTCGAAAAAAGGAAACGACAGTTTCAAACCAGGCGGAAATGTTTTCATTGAGTTTGATAATGCATGGTCATAGATTGTTTTATCAGGAGCTAGCATTCATGTTTACAATAATTTTACATAAGTAAACATGTTTTAAACATTAAAATCCTCACATGTTCCATTTGTTGAATTTTCTAAATTGACTTTGTTTAGATCCTAGAAAACCTAATCTATCTCTATCAAAATAAATTAGGTTTTCAAAAAAGCTCATTATTTTCAGAAAAAACAAATTCATCATAGAATAATTACGAATTATTAATCATTTAATAATTAGTTAATTAATTGTTTGTCCCTTAACCATGTACCTCATTCCCACACTTTTTTCAAAAATGGACGCCAAGTAAACTCAGCCTTCCACAGCTGAGGAAAACAATTGGCAAGCCTTACTAGTCCCTTCTAAACCAAAATGTAACTGCTGTTGAGAGAAACCTCCATTAATATGCTGTGACTCTGAGATGTTAAGTTAAAATCATGCTTTGTGTTTGGTGATCCCCACTCCCTCACCAGCTCATAGAATAGAGCAAGTAAGTAATATTTGATGAGTTTCTATTGAAGTTCTTCAGATTTAATGGTATTTGGAGTGGAATTAAAAAGGAGGCTCTAAAGTTAAGTCCTGGTCAGTTAATAATAAAAAAGCACAAAAATCTCACACCGTGCTCATAATAAAATTTAACTGAAAGTTACTAACGAAAATATTAACCAGTTTTAGTCAAAGTAAATGAACCACTGAGAGTTATATATTATCTTTTGTTTACTTGTTAATTTTTATTAGATGTTATTGTTAACTAGTTTAAAGATTTGTCTTAAAAACTGATTTATTTTAATAAAATTTAACTAAAAATTATTGAAACTAAAGATATTTCAATAAGACTATATTAGTGTATTTATAGTTTATATTAGTGTTATTATTTCCTAGGAATATTACCTCATCTTCACTCACCCACTCCTTCATTTTTGAAAATTGCAATATTTCCGTTCTAGAAACAATTACGATGAGATATTTTTACAACAGATCTGAGATGCAATTAAAATCAATAAAAAAATTAAAAAACGAAATTATAGTGCTATCTGAAGTAATAAGAAAATTACTGGCAATCTCCCTACTTTCGAAGAATGACCCATAAATGATCAGTCCTCATAATAGCGAGGAAGACTGAATGCTTGCGGCAGCTACTTGTGTTATTTTATCAATTCATCGTTAACAAAGATACTGGGTGAGATCCTATCAAGCATGGCAACTGTGATGTAACTGAGTCAGTGGGGCCTCACTTTTGAGTGAACTTGAGAGAAAAGATCATATTATATAAGGAATGGGAACAGATGGAAGCTTAAATAACTTGTTTGACGAAATAATTCTTTGGTAAAAAGGTCTTCTGGTCTGACCATAACCGCGCTATAAAATTTTGTTGTACATTTTTCATGCAAATTTATGACAATGTTGTACAACTAATAAAAACCTATTATATAACACAGTTTGTTATTTAGTGTGGACCAAGCTATGGAGAGAAAAGAAGTAAAAGGAAGTAATACAGAAATTATAGAAGAATCTGTTTGGTAAACCCCTAAAACTCTTGTAGGATTATCAGAAAAATAATGGTTCCAGAGACCAATGGTTAAAATGGTAGAGATTAGAAATTTTTAACCCACCTAAAATCTTCAAACATAAATAAATTATCATGCATTTTTATTTTCAGGCAAATAAAAGACTAGGCTAAAAATCAATGTTAAAAGAATAAAGTTTATTTAAAGTCAATATTTTTTTACATTTTTAAGTTTTGCAAGCAAACATTAACCTCAAAAATATATGATAAATAGAAAATTATAAACTCGTATGTACTCTCTTTCCATGTGTGCATATTCTGCTATATATGTGTATATGTATGTATACGCACACACAAACACACACACACACAAATACATACACACATGGATGCACATTTAATTAATATTTTTAATACAGAACCATAATTTTTAAAACAATCACAGAATAGTCATCAAAATATAAAAACAATTAAGTGATTTAATCCTCAGGCTTTAAAATTAACAAACTAAACGTTTCCTAGAAAATATCTTTATTATTACAAAAGAGAAAGATAAAATAAATAAACTAATGGTTATATTTTGTTTTGATATAGTTCTGAAAATACATTGCAAAGGTAATATTTAACATATATATATTTAACATCATATAACAAAAAGTAATAACAATCAATGGATCTATATCTATATATGTGTAAGTTTATGCATATACATTATATATATATATATATATATATATATATATATATATATATATATATATATATATATATATATATATACTCACAAACAAACACATATATGCGCGTATGTGTACATCTGTGCACGCAGGTGCATGTGTATGTGTTAGATTAGGTATTTGAAGAAACAATGTTTCCTAAATTTTTTTATTATTTTTTTTTTTACTTTATATTTTAGGTAATTTGCTGATAAAACAACAATATTTTTGATTCATATATTTCAACCTGGTAATTATATATTACATCAAGTAAAGGATAGATTACCTATTAATAATGATGCAGCAATTATTTACCAAACATTCACATTTACTAAGGGTATAACAGTTTTAATAGAACACAACTCATGAATAATACTAATAATGCAAGGACAACAAACAAATAAATAAATATACATAATACAAATTTAAAGTAAAAAATTGCTTATGCTTTAGTTGGAATCAGAATCAATATTTAAAAAAAAAATTAAGAATCAATCCACTTAAAACATTTTCAAAGTTGTTAAATACAGGAAAAATAATATTTTCCTAAATCCCCAAGTACTAATCTCACACACACCCATACACAAGCAACAATACTTAAAATATATTAGGACATTTGCTCCAATCTTGATTTCTTTTACAATCCCAGTACTCATCTTTATATATGTGAATGAGATTTCCAGTAACAGGTTCAACTTCTTTTTTGAACCATAATGGCTCGTAGGGTACAATTTTACCTGCAAAAAATAATAAATAAAAAATTGAAAAAAGTATTGTAGCTTCTAATGGGTCAATTAAAATAAAATAAATGTAAACAAAGTTTATATGGGCTCTTCATTTAATGAAAATAATTTTATATCATCCCCAATCTGTTAATACTGTGCAACAGTACTAATCTTTTACCTGTATTGAAATGCATTCTAGATACAATTTTTTTCTGGTCACTCAGTCTTTTTCAATTTTTGTTTATCAACCATGACAAAAGTTAGGTGATTTTCTTTGAATTACAGATATGAACTGCTCAAAAATGAATAGAGATATTGCCGATTTTGTGGTATTTACTTTGCCTAGCATTTGTATATTATTTTTATTATAAACTGCAATAATATTTATTAGAAATTATTATGGTTTTTAATGCAGGAAAATTTAATTAAAGGATTTTGAAGAATAAAAAAATTAAAGATTTTAGTTCCATCATTTTTTGTTTATTGATCACAATAGTTTTTGGAAACAATTAATACCTTGTATAATGTCCTCTGTTAGCCAGAACCTGTGAGCACCAATTTGGCATAGTGTTAATAACGTCACTAATTTCTTGAGGAATTTCACTCCATGGATGTTCCAATGCTGCACTCAGTTGTTGAAGATCAACTGGCTGCGGATGGTGATTGAAGAGCCTTATCTGCAACGCATTCCACATGTGCTCAATGGGATTAAGGTCTGGAGACAACGTGGGAAGGAGCAAATGGGAAATTCCCAGGTTTTCAAAACATTGATGAATAACTCTTCCTCTATGAGGTCGGTCATTGTCATCCAGAAATCAGAAATTCCCTGCCAATGAGATTCCTGGTTTGAGGGACGTATTCTTCAATAATTTCTTGAGTATAGCGGATTGCGGTGAGGTTACCTACAACAATATGGAGTGTGATTTGTCCTCCCATGTAAATGCCAGCCCAGACCATTACACCACCTGCTCTAAACTGCACTGAAGGGAGCATGAACTGGGGCATTGTTTGTATCCCCTGTTCTCTGTAGACTCTTCGACATCTGTTATCACTATACAGACAGAAACGTGACTCATCAGTAAACATGACAGCATTCCAATTGGTGTCCTCTTCTAGGCGCTCGCTGCACCACATTCTTCTGAGCTGCTGGTGGCGGGCTGTTGTTGCAAGTCGTCTCAAAGGGGCATAAGATGTAAGGCCAACTTCCCACAAATGATTACGAATCGTTTGTGCTGATAAAGGCCTGGCCAAAACACCTTGTACTTCATTAAAGATCTGGCAGGCACTGTGGAAAGGGTTCCCTCTGGCAGCAATGACAATATTTCTGTCCTCCCTTTGCGTTTTAATGCACTACGATCCACTACCTTATCCCTCCTAGTGGCACTCCCAGTCTCTCAGAATGGGGCTAAAGCACGGGAGACGACACCCTGAGAAACACCAACTACCTCTACGTTATCAACTTGCCGGTGACCTTGGTAGCTCATTCTCACAATAATATTGCGACCTTCTGGTTGCAGATGTCTTTCCATGGTTAATGAAAATACAAATGGATTAAAATGGAGAAAAGTTGTTTGTTTACAAAAGGAGTAATCTTCATGTTTGCTATTCTAAGTAACTTCGTTATTAAAAATAAGTATTAACAATTGTTTTGTTTTTGGTTTCTATTTTCTATTTTGTTTGATCCAACTAATACTAAATATATCAGCTAATTTAATTAAAATGAACAGATAAAGAATAAATTACAAATATCCCTATTCATTTTTGAGCAGTTTATTTAAATGAAACACAATATTTCAATTCAATTCTTTTGGACTCACTGTTTTATAAATACTATTTAGGATTAGTAATAAATTTCAATCAAAATCATTGTTTGTTTAGCCTTACTCGAAAGCAATTTCAATTAACTAAAAAGAAAGTTAAAATCTGCTAGACGTGCTAAATCTGGCCAGTGAAATTTCAGAAAATCTTGGACTATACCTTTTTTAAAATAACTGGATACTGTTATTTTTTATAAATTTTATTTTGCTTAACAATTTTTTCCACAACACTCACAAAATATTTTTTTCTTTATTTCTGAAAAAAATCAATAAAATTATTAAATAATATTTATTACCTGTTCCTACTTCAGTTGCTTCCCTTTCCTTACGTACAGCCCTCTGTTTTTCCTCTAACTGTACTTTGATTAGATTGGCTTCATCCCACTTTCCTTCTTCCATTAATCTCTGATCTGGACGGTTTCTGGAATCAGTAGGGGCCACTCCTTCTTCAGGTTCATTTAACTGACAGGCCAACTCAGTAAAGTTATAATACTTCTCACAGTCAGGGCTGTAATTAAATTTTTTAAAATAACATACGTCTGTCTAACTGAAAATTTCCAACAAATTTATCAGGTTCTTTAATTTAAAATAATAGAAAAAGATATTAGTTAATACTCAAGAATAAAATCTATAAGTACAGAAATCTTCAAAGGTATTGCAATAACCATAGCTGAGGCCATGATGGCCAAGTTTATTCAGGCATACTCAAGCAATAAGTGAATACAAGTTATATTCAACTCAGTAAGGTTAAACTGCTGTTGCTTGGTGACCCACTCAACAGATCTGTAATTCAACCCACTCTGGCTGAAATAATCAGGTAACCCATAGATAGTCTTCCAGTTCAAGTTGAAGAACCTAAGGGTATCAAAGCCAACTACTAACAACAACAGTGCAGATAGCCTTCCAGTTCTAATTGAAAAACTTAAGGGAGTCAAACCCAACTATTAACAACAGCAACGTATCAACAGTGATTATTTTGAATTGGAACATAACTAAAGCCATCTCAACATAAAAAATGTAATATTTCTGTTTATCATTAATATTATTTTTTCAAATAGGATTTTGAGAGATTGAGTACCTTATTTACTTTTTGGTACTTTGTCAAAAAAAGATAATATATTTTACAGCAAGTACTCAAATTTTTCCTATCTGTGAAAATACCCTTCTTATTCAGGCAGTATATTTTTCAGTTTTAAACATTTTAAATAATCATGAGACTGCAGTAAATTAAAAAAGTACATTCAGACGGCAGGTTAATTAAGCTATGTTATTACGAAGGGACTAACACCATAAATTAATTTTATTATTATTATTAGCTTGGCTCTAAAATCCGGTTTCGAATCTTGGCCTCCTCCAGCAGCTTCCTCCAACTGTATTGGTCTCTTGCAGTCACTATCCTGTTCCAAAGCCCCAGAATGTACATCAGCAACAACACCATTGGCCCATTACAGCTTATGTCGTTCTCTTCTCCTGGTACAATGGAGTGGTTTATCAGCAGCTGTTTGGGTGGATCCTCACTGCTCATCCTAGTGACATATCTTGCCAAGACATAATCCTTATCTCTAGGACTATGTCAGGCTCCTTAAACATTGTGTACAGCTCCTGGTTTGTCTACCTTTTCCATTATTCTACAGCCAGAACTCCACCATACATACTTCTGAGGATTCTTCTTTCAAAGACCAGGAGTTCCTGCTCAAGCCTGGATTATAGCCCAGGTCTAACAGCCATACAGCAAGATGCACTATCCTCTTAAAGAGATGCAGCTTTGATCATCTGGAGAGAGCTCCACTCCAACTGTCTTGCCATTGAGAAATAGCACTGATTTGCAGCTATGATCCTAAGCCCAACTTCTTGCTCAAGGGCATTGTCTTGAGTCACCAATGTGCCGAGATAGACAAAGTCGTTAAGTCTTTTCGAATTGGTACTCTCCAAAGGCCATCTCCTTTCCAGGTCTAGGCACCTCTCCTGTAAACAAATATTTGGTTTTGGCTGCATTAACTTCCAAACCAAGTCTTTTAACAGGTCCCACTAGAGCAAGAAAAGCTTCCGATACAGCTTGGAAGGAGTGTCTCACAATATCTATCTAACTAC
This sequence comes from Rhaphigaster nebulosa, assembly GCA_948150685.1. Lineage (NCBI taxonomy): Eukaryota > Metazoa > Arthropoda > Insecta > Hemiptera > Pentatomidae > Rhaphigaster > Rhaphigaster nebulosa. The sequence continues at coordinate 128,744,279 of OX411307.1, forward strand.
CTTCTCAAGCTCAAGATCAAACAGAAGGCAGATAAACGCGTCTCCTTGATAAAGTCCCTTTTCTGAGGGAATTCTTCTGACCGTTCTCCACTGATTTGGACCATGTGGCTAAACTTGTTCATTGTATGCCTCACAAGACTTTGAGCTTACTAGGGATCTTAAAATTCTTTAGAGCCACGTGCCATTCTTCCCTATTCACACTATGATAAGCTGCCTTAAAATCAATAAAGAGGTGGTAAGTTTTGATCTTGCATTCCCTCTCTGTGCTCCAGGATGGTATAAAGACAAGGTGCTGCAATATCCTATGTCAAAGTTTTTACCACCAATGTCGCCAGGTCGCTTCTTTGAGAGACTGATCAATGCCAATGCTGTTTTACATTTGTTGTTATAGTAGTTTAGGGGGAGTTGATTATCAGCCAACTGCCCTAAGTCAGGTGGAAGGGCTGCCTTCTCAGAGTTCCCTGACTGAAGTGTGTTGTAATTAGTGTAAATGTGTGAATGTCAGAGTACTGCTCCTTTAACCTGGAGGACCAGTGGCTATCTGCAGTACTATAACCAGGCGATGTGGCGGCCACCTCCCTAAGCCTAATAAATTAATTTTAATAATATTAAATTAAAATGAAACATCATAAGTAGTTTATTTCAAAATGTGAATATATCATTTTTCTCTTAATTTTTGTTTAGACTAAATATAAACCTGTTAGCCCACTCCATATGGCAAGCACTCATGCACTCATTGAGTCCCCATTGCGCCATTGAGTAGGGAGCACCAGTGGGTTCTCCTTACCCCAACTCAATGACTGGGAGCATACCGGTGCGTTCATTCCCTTCAGTATTATTCAGTCTCTGTGCTCCCCAGTCATCCAGAAAAGCATTCCTCGCCATTTCAGTATATCAAGAAAGAATTTGAAAACCAGAAGCAGATGACCGTTTCGGAATACCTTCCACCACTGAAAAGTTGTGTAGTTTATTGTGTAGTTTGCTTAGTAAGTTCAACAATATGGTTGCTGTATTGAATGAGTTACCTAAATATATTAAAAAACATTTGCCAAGTATGTCAGTATAGCTTCCTCATCATTTCTATCGGGGACAAGAGGAAAAACAAATGAAAACAACAAGTATGTAGTTTTTAATAACCAAATTTAATGTTTTAATTGTTTATTTGGACATGTTTTGGAAAATTACACAAAAAAAAATGATAGGTCAAAATTTGCATGCAGGATCAAAAATCTGATTCAAAAAATGGAATCAGAACCCTCAATTGCCTGATATACGATCCCTATATCGAAGAAAACCTCAACAATAACAGTAAATCGAAATGTACATGCGCAATGAAAATTCCAATATTAAATTTGGCATTAAACCCGCTAAGTGAATTACTGAATGGATGGGATGGGTTACAGACTTGATGATAGTGGAACCATAATCTCTCATGCTCTATATATATGGATGATTTAAAATTGTACTCTAAAAGTGAAAAAAAAATTGGTGAACATGATCCAGATGGTAGAGTCATTTAGTAATGATATAGGCATGACTCTAGGAATAGATAAGTGTACTGTCGTCCATATCAAAAGGGGAGATATTACGAAAAAAGCAGAGGTGGAGCTCATTAATAATACAACAATTAAAGAACTGAGCAAGTCAGACTCTAACAAAATATTTAGGTTTTGGCCAACTATTGAAATTCAAGAAGAAATAATAAATATAATTTTAAAGAAGAGTTCAAAAGACGGATTGAAAAACTCCTTATTTTAGCCATTCAAAATCAGGTAGTTTTCACCAACGTTTACAGAAAATACATATGTGGAGAAGACATCAATGACCGATGTCGCCTATGTAAGAGTGCAATCGAGTCTATCCAGCATATATCATCTGGGCGTCAAGCATTGGCAGGTGAAGAATACCTTATGAGGCAAAATAACTTGGCCAAGATCATCCACCAAGCACTGGCCTTACTTTATAACATGATTGCTGACCAGGCTCCTTATTATCGGTACGAGCCAAAACCGGTACTGTCTGCTGAAAACAGAACGTTATACTGGGATCGTTCCATTATTATAGACCATAGAATTGTAAATAATAAACCGGACATAGTCTTAGTTGATCAAAATGTAAAAAATGGCTATGTCATCGATATTGCTGTTCCAACCGATGATAATATCGACAAAACAGTTTCAGAAAAGATAAGAAAATATCAAGAGTTGTGCCGTTGACTTTGGTCCGGCTAGGTGAATGTTTCTGGCAATAGCCAAGATTGTAAGAAATAAAAATAATAATAATAATAATCATCCAATAAATATTTAAACAACATTGTTGTTGTTTTTTAAAATTTATAATAAGAATTAGGTACTTATTTTGTTGAATGTAAAAAAAATAATGATAGTGATACCTTTCATGAGTTATTTGAGAATATAAGTTTTCAAGAAGAAGAAAAGTCAATTTCTGTTGCTTAAAAACTCATTAAAAAAAAAAAAAAAAATGCACTTCAAAAATATACATGGATCAATCATCATTTAAACTTACGGAGGAAGTCTCCTTTCCCAAGCAACAGTATATGAGCCAGTTTTATAAATAGGATTATCAGAGGTTCCTTCAACACTAACTACAGGTGCTATTTCTATTTTGCTGTCCCAGTTCCCATTGATTACCCAATTAACTTTTCCATCTTTGTCCATGACACATCCTTTTACCTAAAACAATAAAAGTTCCTATGATATTTTTTTTAAATTAAAATATAAAATGTAAATATACATAACAGTGAGACTATGGTTGATGGTTGAAAATGTATATAAGAGAATCTTTGTTGGTTGAGAGTGCAGTCAATAAATAAACACATAAATAAGACAAACATATTATAATGTGTGACGACATTCCGGTCTAAGTTTGAGGCCATCATCAGGGCTAAGAAAAAACAAGATAACAATAGATGTAATTAAAGTGGCAGTACTAATAATAGAAAAAAAGTGAACAAACAGTAAGATAAAAAAAAATAATATATACAGTATAAAGGAAAATATGCTAATCATAATGTGAATAATAAGAAATAAAGAAAAATATGTTAATAAAGTATAAATAACACAGATGAATTCTGCAAAATTAATAATTAATTTGAAATATTTCATGCTTGACTGAAATTTCCATCCATAGTAATAAAATTAGCAACTTTGAAAACCTTGAAAAACAATCACTAAATCGATAAAATGCTAAAAATGATAAAACCACCTTTTCTGTTGGCACTATAGACCATGGAGATCTTTGGCCACACGATGTGGTATTCATAGAGACATCTAATCCTTGCGGGAGAACAGACAGCCTGGTGGGGGTCACCCAACCTCACGTTCCTACTAATCATGGTTTCCATAGTGCAGCGGCAGGATATACATAGCTCCATAACCGGTCCCTTTGGGGCCAATTTGGCAGTGCCCTTCCCACTGACTCACTCGGGTTCAAGGACAGTGACAAACCGGCCAAGATCCACGGATTATGGCTGTTCGGAGTCAGCAGGCGCACGAGGACCTATATTACTTTCACCGAAGCAGACCATACATGAACCAAGCCTCCAGGCGGCCATTTTACGTCCTGAAAGACCACACTGCGATTCTCAATTTAGGTACACGGAGTAGGGTCATCACTCCTACGCCCGGTCTATGTGATTTGCCTCCAGTAGACTGACGGGCCTCACATACCCGGAGAGAGGGGTGATAAACTGCTTGAATTATTAATTTAATTAAATTAAAGTAATGCCGGTACCAGGATTTGAACTCACAACCTTCGGGTTTGTGAGTAGGTGCACTTTTGCAAGCGCGTTAACCCGCTTGGCCACCCTGACCCCCTATAAAATATATATATATATATTAAAAAAATAAATATATAAATAAATAAAAAAAACAAATGGTAATCATAATGTGAATAATAAGAAATACAGAAATATATGTTAATAAAGTATAAATAATATATATATATATATATATTATTTATACTTTATTAACATATATTTCTGTATTTCTTATTATTCACATTATGATTACCATTTGTTTTTTTTTATTTTATTCATCTTACTGTTTGTTAACTTTTTGACTATCATTTGCACTGTCACTGTTGGCACATATATTGCTATCTTGTTTTTTTCTTAGCCCTCCCAACCAAGATTCTCCGATGTAAATATATATAAACTACTAAGGAGCTAAAAATGTAAGAAAAATTAAATTGAAACCATATTTGAAAATGTAATGTGTGTGTGTGACAGTGTAAGTTGTCAGGTTACTTTTCATAAGGCCAGAATAGATAATAATGCCTTAGCTATTCAGCAAAGAAGGATGAGAGTTTTTCAAGACCAAAAGGATGATGCACAATAGAAAAGGAAATAAATGGCAAAATAACTCTAGTTTAACAAAATAGAAGCTAAACGAAACAAAATCTAACATATTAGAAAACATAATTTAAACAGATTAGGTAAACAGAATCAAACATGTGCAGTTTCATTGAATAAAATTTGCTTAAGATGCATCAATTTAGCAGCAGGCAAGGTCAATTAACTACTATATAACAAGATACTCCACAACCAACAAAACAATTTCTATGTATTACAATAGATATTTCAGTTTTTATGGCAAAAGGTAGCCAAACTTTGAATATACGTGTTTATTAACAATTACTAAATGTGCTATCAAGTTGAAAAACAATATAATTTAATTAGTCATATAATAACAAGATAATATAAAAAACACAAAGTTCTTTCCACCCCATTGTTTCATTTATAATATAAATTAACTATTACCTTCCTCTGTGCTTCTCTATTAAAATAACTGTATGGTATATATGTTAAACGACATTTAGATCCATCTTTGTGATTTATGATATCCATATCTCCATGTTGATCAACCCACAGCTTTCCTACAATGATGTTATGCACAGTGGTAGTAACTTTCCTCCAAGTATAATGACTGCCTAAAAAAAAAATATATACATATTAATATGCATATATGAATGTATATGTGTATATATATATATATATATATATATACATATTAACATGAATTTGTTGTTAGGTCAATGGAAAACACATACCAGTAAAACTGTCAATGCCTTAATTCTTAATTAAGGAAGCTGAGTGGACACAATTTCAGCCCTAAATCCTTTTCACAAAATGGTAATTATATATATATATATATATATATATATATACATACACACAGATATATGTATAGCCTATGAATACTTAAATTTTTATATTAATTTTTATCCTAATGTAAAACATTAGGTATGCCAACCTTTTCCTGCTCAAAGAACTTCTAAACAGGTGAAATAGGAAATGAATAATATATATATATATATATATATTATAGGGGGTCAGGGTGGCCAAGCGGGTTAACGCGCTTGCAAAAGTGCACCTACTCACAAACCCAAAGGTTGTGAGTTCGAATCCCGGTACCGGCATTACTTTAATTTAATTTAATTAATTAATAATTCAAGCAATTTATCACCCCTCTCCCCCGGGTATGTGAGGCCCGTCAGCCTACTGGAGGCAACTCACATAGTCCGGGTGTAGGAGTGATGACCCTACCCCGTGTATCTTAATTGTGAATCGCGGTGTGGTTTTCCAGGACGTAAAATAGCCTCCCGGAGGTTTGGCCCATGGACGGTCTGCTTCGGGGAAAGAAATATAGGTCCTCGTACGCTTGCTGACTCCGAACAGAACAGCCATAATCCGTGGATCTTGACCGGTTTATCACTGTCCTTGAACCCGAGTGAGTCGGTGGGAATGACACTGCCGAATTGGCCCCAAAGGGACCGGTTATGAAGTTATGGATAGCCTGCTGCTGCACCATGGAAATCATGGTTTGTAGCGACGTGAGGTTGGGTGACCCCCTCCAGGCTGTCTGTTCTCCTGCAAGCAATGCATGTCTGTATGAATACCACATCGCACGGCTAAAGATCTTCATGGTCTATAGTGCCAACCGAAAAAAAAAAAAAAAAATATATATATAATCAGTCTTAGAGTTTCTCTGGTCCTGTCAAGTGCTCAGTTGCGTGTCTCTATCTTATTGTTATATTTCAATAGTTCTTTACCAACATTCCGGTAGAAAATTCACGTAGTTATTGAATATCCTCATTATATAACACAGTAGTGAATTATTAATGCTCTATTTAAGTGATAATTATTAGAAATAGAGATAAAATGTAAAGAAAATTAAGTAGGATTACTTCGTCAGTTGAAGCAGTGGGGGACAGTTTGTTTGGCAATCCTCTCAGTCGCTGTATATATACACAGGTTTATATTATTATTATTACTTTCTTTTGCCCTTTAAAGTTTTAATATTACCTATTTACTAAAATGGTTAATTGCGAAATTTGCAATAAATCAGCTGGCGGATATGACAAAGCGAGATTAGCCTGCGTCATGTGCCAAAAAAAAATTTTTCCCTTGGCTAACCTCCGAAATAAAGGATAAGAAAAAGAGAAGCAGCATGACGCAAATTTCATCGCACTCATTTTTTAGCTGATTTTGCATCTTTCAAACAGCTTCACAATGAAACCCAATTCCTCTACATCCATTCTGCCCTTGCCAATGCTCCTGATTCCAAATCCAGATGGAAAATCCTTCGAAAACTATCCATACCAGAATCCAATAACCTGAGTTCTTTCCCAGTTACCCCAGATGTTCTCAATGACCATTTCCTATCTTCTGCTTCTAGTCCTTCACCTACTGCTGATATTGAACAGCATAGTTTTAACGCTGAAAACTTCTTTTTCTCCCACGTGCCGTATGACGAATTACTTTCCACTATCCTAAAATCCCACACCAATGATTATGGTCCTGACGATATCCCAGTAAAGCTAATAAAATCCTGTCTCCCAACCCAGGAGACATGTCCCTTCTCTATCATATTCACAACTTTTCTCTACAAAATTCCATATTCCCCTCTTCTTGGAAAACTGCCCTAGTCCGACCATTAAATAAAATTACAAATCCCACCTCACACCATGATTTCCATCCTATTTCTCTCCTCTCTAACCTCTCAAAACCACTGGAACGTTTTGCACAAATTAAACTTTCAAACTTCCTGGAAGAATGTTCCCTTATTAACTCTCTCCAATCTGGCTTTTGACCTTGTTACTAAACATAATCCACTCTCCTGAAAATAACCCACGACCTCCAAACCGCCATTGAACACCAAAATCTAACTATCCTCATCCTTTTAGATTTCTCCAAAGCTTTTGATACAGTTGACCATAACATCCTCCTTAACAAATTACGTCTTCCTTTATCCAACAGTGTTATGCGCTGGTTCCAATCCTTCCTCTCAGATCGGTCACAGTATGTAGTCATTCCAGGACAATCTCCATCCAAGACACGGTCCCTCAGGAATCCTCTTTGTCTCCTACTCTGTTTGCTATTTATATTCAAATGACCTTCCCCTTCTTATCCATCACTCCCAATACCATATCTATGCTGACGATTTCCAAATATACCTGTCCTTCCCGCCTATTACTAGCCACCAAAAGACTCCAAGAGGACTTGAATCGAATAAGTCACTGGGCTGTTGCTAACAAGCTGAAGTTGAATGCAGAGAAGACAAAGGCACTTGTAATAGGCTCCCATCACCTCCTTAAAACTGTTCCTCATATCCCAACCTTGTTCCTAAATAATAATCCCATTAAGTTCTATCCAACCATAAAAAACCTTGGAATCACCTTTGATCAAACTCTTTCTTGGAAAAACCATGTTTCCAATATCTCTCGTCGTACCTTTTACACTTTAAAGCGACTAAATTACCTCTGTCACCTATTTCCACTTGAGACCGTAGACTCCTAGAAATGTTTATTGGGAGGCTATTTGTGAGAATTTGTTTGAACATTTTAGTGGCAGTTTTCGCTAGTATCACCATTCTGAATAATTGTTTTAGGTGTCCACTTTCCTAAATGTATTATGTACTCATTCGTATGGGATACTTATACCAAAATTTGTTTAATATGACTTTGAAGCCCCAGTAGAATATATCTTAGCTACTAATATAATTAATTATTAATTTTATAATAGTTCAAAAGGGAGACTAATTATGTTTTAATTCTGGTGTTTAAATAAAGAATTTTTGTAGAAATTCGATAATATATTTTTAACATTTTGAGTCCTTTGTACCCTTACCTTAGTCCTTTGTCAACAGTAATTGATGAATTAGCTAAATAACAGTATTCGATCAAATAAATGAATGCTGCTTTGGAGGATCGATATTCTTACATATAAGGTATGGGTTAGTAAAAAAAAATTGGTAAAACTAGCAATTTAAAATCGTACATTCATGTTGTCCAAAATGCCTTATTTTCGTGAAATAACCCATCTATGTATATTTTATATTACAGAGTATTCACTTTAAAATTAGTACTTCGACAGTATACCTGCAAAACATAATCATATATTTATTAAAATAAAAATTTTGCATCTCTATAACAAAACAAAAGATTTCAGATGGAATGGAGTGTATAATTTGTACGTAATCAACTTTATCAGTGTTATCACTTGTCTATGACCAGTTGCAATAACCTGTTAGTTTATAAGGCTTCAGAGGGTTTGAGGGTTTTTTTCTCTCCTGAAAAATTATATCAGAAGCACTAATGAGGTTTTACAGGTATACTGTTTACTTATTCTTTGCTTCATTTGAACAACAGTAAGTTTATTACCATCTACTCTTACAACTAAAAAAAAAAAAAAAAAAAAAAAAAAAAAAAAAAAAAAAAAAAAAAAAAAAAAAAAAAAAAAAAAAAAAAAAAAAAAAAAAGAGCAATTACAAAAGTGGAAAGTTTCGCAACTAAACCCATTACATATTTAGAAATGGGTCATTCCACACCAAATCAAAAAATAATCTGAGATTCGAGGTTTTTTAAAATCAGTGAAACTACCAAGTATATGTTGGTATGAAATGAATGTGAAACGTATATGTTGGTGAAAATGAAAATACCAATTTACGTTCTACGTATAAATATGGTCGAAAATTCAAAGTTTCGTTTTTGTTTTTTTTTTACATGTTTTGAATCATTTAAAAGCTAATAGCTCCAAAACTATTTACACTAGAAACCTCAAAATAGTGCCATTCTTTTCAGAATTACATGGGCTTTCATTTGATATGTATCTTGATGTAACCGAACCAATATACTATTGTGTGGAGTTTTTGAGAGTTCTATAATTAAAAAAAAACTTTTATTTTTATATCAACTTTTTTTCAAACTGAAATGGAGATATACTGCATATGTCACATTTTAAACAATTAAACTTGCCTTGCTATTATTCATTTTACAAACTTTGTTTTTAAGTTATTTACTGTACCTGACACTATCCGTGAACCATAAATTGGTGAATGAGTTTCCACAAAACATTTTTTTGGGTATGATCCCACTGATAAACCATCACTAAATTTGGTATTTTCTTATATTAGCATTAAAAATATATTTTTGAATTAAAAATATTTTTTTTTAATTAGACATATATTTTAAATTGAACACATTTATCATGCAAACACATTAAGTATATATTTATTTCTTTTTTATTTGAAATTTTAATCTTGACTCATAAAAAAACCTCTTTGGTTTTTAAAAAAAATATACCTGTTTAATGTTAATATAAGAATGCACATACCAAATTTTATGATGGTTTCTCAACAGGATCATCTAAAAAAAACAAAAAAAAAACATTTGATGGAAGCTCATTCAACAATTAATGGCTCACAAATAATGTTGGGCATGGTAAAAAACTATAAAACTCAGTTTGTATAATGACTGATAGCAAAGTAAGTTTAATTGTTTAAAATATGATATATACAGTGTATCTCCATTTCAGTTTTAAAAAAAATTGGTATAAAAATATAAGGTTTTATTTTTTTATAATAGAACCTCAAAAACCTCAAATTGAAATTTTGCCTATACTTTCTAATAAAATGTATATGTGACATATACTTAACCCTTTCGCTGCTACGAGCTGATATATCACTCCGGAGGTTGCAGCGCCTGGTGTGCTATGAGCTGATATATCAGTCCGGTGGTTGCAGCGCCCGGTGTGCTACGAGCTAATATATCAGTCCGGCTTGTTTAGCGCCTGGCTGCTATGAGCTGATACATCAGTTCTTCGACTATTGCTATCTGTAGACTATTTATAAAACTGCAGTACCCTTCAAAGCCGAGAGAGGGAATAGGAATTCCCTTTTGTCATTTTCAGCTTCCTTCTCCTCTGCCTAACCGTGTACCTGCTCCGACCCTTTTTTACTGCTAAGTACAGTTTCTCTTTACCTGAAATTAACCCTACATATTTCTTCAGTATATTTTCTGCTTTTCTAGTGAATAGTCAAGTGCGTTATTAAGTCTAAAAAAATTTATTCTGACGAAGAATTGTTAGAACTTTTGGCGGGTGTGAGTGAAAGTGAAGGAGAGTCTTCTTCAGATTACGATGAGGATTCTTATGATATAACCCAAAATGTTTCCATTGGATAAATGCCTGGAACCAATGGAATTTCAAGCAGAAGAGAATTATCTTCTGAGGACACATCAGATGAAGATGAACCCACTCCAAAAAAAACAAAAAAAAAAACGGTGAGCAAATTGGACAAGGATAATTAATCCTAAAATTCATCCATTTGATAAAAATCTATCGGGGCCTAAAGTTACTTTTGATGACCATAGCATTTTTAATATAATTAGTATATTTTTAAATAATGAAATTATGAATTATATTGTCAGCCAAACAAATCAATATTATGAAACTATGTCAATTGAAAAATCAAAATCGACATTAAAACGATGGGTTTCTACCACAATAAATGAATTATATATATTTATTGAAATATTGAAATTAATTTATTAAAATAAATTAATATTGATCAAAAGATAAATTGTTGCCATCGCCAATTTTTCATAAAATAATATCTCGCGACCGATATTTACTCATCATGAGACTACTACATTTTCATGATAGTGGAGCACCACATGGAGGGGACATTTTGATAATAATAGGAAAAATAGTGGACCACTTTAGAAATAGTATCAAAAGTAGTTTTTACCCCTTTCAAAATTTAGTTATAGACGAAAGTTTATTACTTTTCAAGGGCAGATTAAAAATTAAACACTATATTCCATCGAAAAGAAGCAGATTTGGAATTAAATATTTTGTTTTATGTGATTCAGAAACTGGATATATATTAGACTTTATAATATATGCAGGATCCAGGAAGAAAAACTGGAACTGATATTATAAGTCACAATCTTACAGCCCAGATCTGTTGGCTACATTCGAGAGCAACAAATGCCTGTGGTACTGTTACAAAAAATAGAAAAAATATGCCATGAATGGAGGAAACATTAAAAAAAGGGGAAATATCTTTTAGGACATCTTCGAGTATGTGCCAGTAAAAATAAAATGCGACAAATAAAAACATATTGCCAAGAGTTTGATACGGTACTTTGTCCAGTGCCATGCTTTGAAATATACCACATAATTAAAAATTATTTAAAAAAATGTATAATTACAAAAAAATAAAATAAAAAAAATATAAAAAAAAAGTTTTTCACTCTGCCAGTATTGGCCCACAGCCCGGATCAAAAAGGATGATGGAAAACATGATTAGAAAATCTACAATGGAAAGAAAATGATAAACACTAAACGAAAAAAGTAATCAGCACACGGGGCACTGCAGGCGCTAGGCTATCCCATACCACCGTATGACCGCACGATTATTACGTAGCCAAAGGGTTAAAAAAAATTTCGAATTTGAGTTTTTGTACTACATACGTAATGAAAAATCATTGACTTCTGAGAAATCAAGTTCTAGACCATTGGTGCATTTGACATGGAATGTAAAAATGTTTTGAAACACATAGAAAAATAACAGAGAATCTTTGTAAGTATAAAAATTATCAAGGAACTTACCTGAATCAAAGATCAAATGGGCTGTACCTAAAGGAATAAGCTGGAGATATTTTCCTCTAAATTTTGATGTCATCGTAAATTCTTGCCAACATTTCCATTTTTTTCCTTCACAGTGTAATGCAACCATGGGAGGATGATGTGATACCTATGATTAACAAAATAATGATAAAAATTTCTTAAATAAGGGCTGCGGAGATTTTTGAAGAATATGTTTTACAAAGTATTTAATAAATATTTTTATAAAATATAGTGTTAGTCACAAGATCAGTGATAAATGAAACATGATGGTTAGGATTTTAACCACAATGTTTTTAGGATTTTTCCTAACATAGGATTAGGACTTTTATGTTTTACCTATTTTCAACAAAGCAAAATGGTTACAATTCCATCGACCAAAAGCCGTTGCAAGCATTTTGAAGTAAAATAGAGCACTTTTAATATTACATAATTGTAAATATTTTATCTTCTACATTTTTTTTATTGATTAGAGAGTTTTTAAGTCATACGTTTTAATAAATTATATAGTGATGTAATAGGTTTATAAGAGCTAATATTAAAAGGAAAATTGTATTAAAAACTACTAGGAAAAAAAATAAATAATAAAAACCTGTAAATATATATTTTTATTGCACATTATGAATGTCTTAATCATCCTATATATTATTAAGTTGTACAAATTTTCAATATGATGATATTAGTATTCTGTGTGCATAGCAACCCAATGCAGTTGGGCAGCACCTCTTTGATATAAAGTGTTTCTCTCTTAAGAGATTTAGGAGATGAAAATAACTTTTGCATCAATTGGAGGAGGCAGCAGAGGGGAGGGGGTTAGCCAAATATGCAATTATTCTAGGAACGTTATGTGTTGTCAATCCACTTTCATCAAACGGGTGTGAATCTCCATGCCAACGAGCCCCTTCTGCTAGGAATGATGGACAAATATGAAAATACTGATATATGAAAATACTGATATATATATATATATATATATATATATATATATATATATATATATATATATATATGTATATATATATATATTGTCCAATAGTTTTAATTTGATACATCGGAATATCGATAATAAAAATTTGAGAATCGATAACCGATATTTTTTCCAAAAGAAAAATAAATAAACAAAAAAAAATAATGTCTAGAAGGACAGCGGTTTCGACAACCAAAAAACCAAAACAAACTTGAAAGAGGACTGGTGCTGTTATGTTCATGTTGCCATTTATAGGCTGTCGCCAAGTCAACCATCGTCTTAGCAGTTTCAGCAACGGTTATGGATATTGTTATTTGTTATTGTCCATGACTACTTGTTTTACATTTTCAGTTCAGGTTCAAATTTGCTCTTCATTTTTAGTCATTTGGAAAGTTTGGTTATCCATTGTTGACCAGCTGGAGTTTACAGTCAAAACATATTGAAGACTTCCAGTTGTGTAAATGTTTTTAAAGAAATATATACTGACAATAAATTTACCTCCAGAACCATTCATAACAAGATGGGAGAGGGGGGCACCTGGATAGAGGTGGAGGAATATTATTGCACTAACTTTGAAAAGATAAAGGACATCTTATCAATGCTCAGTCCTGATTCTGCCGCTATTGAAAAAGACTATCTGCTGTTAATTTCGCCACCTCTAAAGAAAGATTTGGCATACATAAGCACAAATTTGTCCTTATCCAAGGCAATCACACAATTAGAGACTAAAAATATTGCTCTTGCTGAAAATTTTAGGTGGTAAACGAAGCCATCGAGAGATTTCATGATCTACCCATAGTTGAAGGGGAGCCCATAAGACAGTTGTCATTAAAAATAGCAACGGCCTAAATATAATAGTAGAGTATAGCTGATATACTCCATGGCAAAAACAAACAGGGATTAGAAGAACCCAACAATTTGATGCTAAGGAAATTTCCTCGTTTAAGTTTGCTCTCAGCACCTCAGTCAACCTAGATCATTCAGCTGATACAAAGCAATTCTGTGATAGCGGCAAAGATTTCTCTTCAAAAATCTAAAAATGCACCTAATTTTTGCCAATTTCACTTGAATTTGATGAATATTGAATACCTGAGTAATTTGAAGTTTTTTGTTGTTTTCTTTAATTAAATTTTCTTTGTTCCTTAATTTTACCAATTTTGTATTTAATATTTTTTTTACTTTCCTTTACCTATACACGAAACAAATAGTAAGAGGAAGTATTGCAATCGTGAAAATTTTCGAATTCGAGTTTTGATCCATTGGATTATCCAAATATCTTAATTAACTATCTTTTCCTGTCCTCTCTTCTAGTTTTTTACTGCTAATGAATTCCTTTACACACTATTTTCACTTCTTCGATGGCCACCTCTAGGATTTTTCCTTCCCACCTGAGTCTTTTGAAATGTGATCATTACTGATCTCTTGCTTTCACTTGACTCATGAAACCTCTAAGCTTATTCATCATTACGGATAGAATTTTTATGTGATAAAAAATACAAAATATGTGGTTATTATTTCAGAAATATTTAAAAATATATATAAAAAATGTGAAACATGTAAAAAAAAAATATTATAAATACACCAACAAAATATTATTCACATGTACTTTAGAACATTTAAAATGTATTTAAAAAATCTGGCGTGGTGTGCGTATCACACAACTTTCTTTTACCGTCCTATAATAATTATCTTTTTAATATTAATTTAGAGTTCACATAAACAATACTTGAAATAAAATCAGCAGCATTCACTTCTTCTCCCACATAAGTACAATACCACAGTTTTTTAAACAATTTTAGTACAATTCTGTACACTACCTATATATTTTAAGTTTGTCAAGTTGAAAATATATTTTAAAAGTTTCGGTTTAGTTTCCATGGAAATATTTTGTTTCCATTATATAATATAAAAGTAGAAATTATTAAGTTAATTTCTGCTTTTATATTCTTAAATTACATTATTACAGAGCGTATTGCTGACAACAGATTGACAGATTGGTGGGAGGAGGATCGGCGCATCTGTTTCTTTTCGGATGCACTCGGTTATCCATCTATGATCTTGTAGTCCTCATAAGACACGCTGTATTTTTGCTAATTCCAATCCAATTTCAATGATTCCTTTTTATATTTTAGATAATTTAATCACCTTTTGTACAATTTCATACACGATTTACCATAAAATACTTAATTTTTGAATTATGGCAAATAAAATTTTCTTTTCACTATAACTTTTTTCCATGTGGTATATGTTGATATACTACATATATGAAAAGTTGAAGGGTTTTAAGGAGAAGACATTACGCAAGTTTCAGCAAAATCGTTTGAGCCGTTTACGAGAAAATAATAAAAAAAATTATAAAATCCATGACAAATTGATACTTCCAGTTAGTCCGATGAGCTGTATCTTTGCTAATACTGGTCCAATTTTGATAATACTTTTTTGTTTTTTTAGAAATTTAATTATCTTTCATACAATTCTATACATGATGTATGCTTTTTAAGTAATGCGTAAATAAAATATTCTTTTCATCATAACTTTTTTTTCCCCTGCAAGCAAGAGAGGCTTTTTGAAGGTTTTCAAGAAGGATTGAAGAAGTAGAAAAAAATAGAAGCACAAAGTGATTGTTAAAATATTTCATAATCAACAATATGCTAATTCTTATTTAATAAATTTATAATTAGTCATATTATAATTATTAATACACTATACTGACTGGTAATTATTGAGTAATATTATGCTTGGCATGTGATTATATTATTTGTTCATGCCTTGAAGTCCAAAATTTGGCACCTAGTCCAGTACTTATAACCAAAACTCTTCCATAGGCTGGCCGTCCTAGGACTAATTTATTTTTTGAGACATTACTTATCCACTATTTAGGATATTGTTGCGTATTTAGGCCTTATAAAACAAACTCAATTCTTATAAAAATTCACATAAATACTCTCGCATGTTATTTTTTTAGGGAAAATTAGCGCTGTTGAAACATTAGAAATAGGCCCTGATGGCCAAGTATGTCAGGGGCACCATTCTCGGATACAAAAGCCTTAAATTTAACTAATAATGTTTAACTTTTATTTTGAGGTGAACTTTTCACTCTGGTTAAAATTGGTTCAGAACCTTTGGACAACCCATACTTTCTTTCTGCTAGAAGAAAATAAATTATTGGTATGCAAATGTTAAACCTAACATAAAGAACAACAGCAATATAAAAACATAAGACTTTTACCATATCTTTTTAAAATAGCAACATTTACAAAAAAAAAATAATTTTTCATTCAATTGAAGTTTTTAAAAATAAATATTACTGATTGATTTGAAAAAAACATTAATTTGAAGATTTTTAATAATTTTTTTTAAATTTGATTTTTCATCAATATTTGTTGTTTTAGTGTTAATTCATAGTTTTCTGATAAATTCTTACCAATTAAAAACACAACACACACAAATGTTTACAACTTAAAGCAATGCTAATAAATTAGAATACATTGAAGCAGTTGGGATAATTTTACATAAAATACATATATTCGAGTACACAAGATGTTTAGATATAACTTCCTATCTAGACCTATAGATACATCTATTTCCCACACTAAAATAGATTATGATTGCAGATAATAACAAGAATCCATTTTCTCCCTTTAAAAATGATTTTAAAAAAAATAACATTACATAAATGCAATTACCTGCTCAGAAATAGCTCTCCATCCTAAGTCATCCATTCTATCACATTCATAAGTTTCCCCTAACAGAGGATTAAAAGGTTTTCCAGTTCGATTAGAAGTAGAAGCATAACTTGAAACAGTAAATGCCGCAACATAGGCAAGTTGTTCACAAGAATCAGTCAATTTTGAAGCATAATCCAGGACACAAGCATATTCATAATCTTCTGTTAATCGTTGAAGCATTGACAATGGTTCTGAGAAGTTAACCTGATACAATAATACATAAACAACATCTGTTTTTAATTAAAAAACCTGAAATAAACTAAGCCACAAAATAATGGGACACTTTATTTTATCAGACGTCATAAAACAAAAATTAAAAAACAAAACAAATAACATTAAATCAAGAAGTATTATATCCACTCAAATTTTTAAAGTCCCTTACAATCCACAACAAAAAGATTAATTATATTTATTTATGGAAAATCAAAAAAGGAAAAAAATATGTCACACCTTTTGTGACTAAAAACTACCAATAGTACAATACAAAGCTTGGAGTAGCTCAACAATTATCTGGAGAAATCTTACTGCCCTATTATTTTTAGTGGCTGAATCTTATTAAGAAAGCTTACTGGCATAGGAATTCTTGTCAGCTCCTTCCCTATGCAATTTTTCATAATACTCCATAGGTTAAGTGGATAATTAGGCTTAAGTGGAACCCTCGTCCTCCTTCTTCCAGCTCTAGCAATAACAGTAGGTGGAGTAATAGAACAAGCCTGTGCAATAAAAAAATAAAATACAATGGTAAAATCATATAATAGAATGATTAAAAGCTTATTAGAAACATTCAAAAAACCAAATTGCCACATACAAAATGTAGAAAATAAAGAATTGATAGATAAGCAGTATTTTAAAATGATACTTAAAATGAGCTATATTTTAATTTTAGGCATTTTAACACTGAAAACGAAAATTCTAAATTAATGTAGCAAAAATGATAGTAAAGAACAATATTTTGAAGGAAATTTGTAATAATATAAAAATTATTAATTGTGTGAGAGAGTGGATAGTAGATAACCCTATCAATCCAGAGTAAAATATTAAGTCCTAATCATTATTATATTTATAAGCATAAAATCTGAAAACCAATAAGACACCCATAATTCCAAACTTGTTAAAAATCTGTACTACATAAGCCAACAAATATTTTAAAGTCTTTATATGAATAAATGCAAACATATGTATGTGAGTGGGCATGAGCATGAGTGTTTAGGTATGGGTATGATTATGCATACAGGAATCAGTGGCTATTAAACTTTTAAATAATTTCTTGTGAAGCAACTAAAGTAATGATTCTTCATTTATATATATATATATATATATATATATATATATATATATATATATATATATATATATATATATATATATAAAGAATCATGAACTGCTTTTTAAATTTGGCTGTGGTACCTCGAAGCAGTCTCACTTGCCCCACCTATATGGTGAGTTAAAGTGCTCTTTCCCTCCACCCGGTGACAATATCACCTCGGATCTTTCATATACCAAACCATCAACTCCCAGCACCCTTTCTACATCTAAAGACTCCTACAATTCAAATCCTCAGTTTATCTACTAGAAACAAAATCACATCTTTCTGACGTCTATACCTCCTCCCACAGAACCAAAACATTTGAATTATGTTCCTTTCTTGCACACCACTATCCCCTGGAATTCCCTCTGTTCTAATATCCGTCAAACTTCTCTATCCTCACTCACATCCCACCTTTTCCAACATCTCCTCACTTACCAAACAGATGCTGTTTAAGCAAGAAATTTGAATTTGAGGTTAAAAATTTGATTAGAAGTTTATGATTGTTTTCAATGTTTAAGCGTCAATGTTGTGAACAAATTCATTATTTTTATAATTTTAATTTTCTCTCCTTTTTACTTTTTTCGTTTTTGTTCAATGCATGTACATTTTTGTCAACAGAAGAATTCATTTTTTGTTTATTTATTTTTATTGTAATTAATGTAAAAACTTATTTACTTTTACTATTGTAGTTTTTTGGCCAGAGATGTTTTTCTTTTTATTTCTTTATTTAGGCTATTCCGAAGGGACCTAATCCCAGAATGAAGCAAGTTTTCTGTTCTACTTGATTCTCTGTCTCTCTCTCTCACTCTCTCTCTCTCTCTCTCTCTCTCTCTATATATATATATATATATATATATACACACTATTGTAGTTTTTGGGCCAGAAATGTTTTTCTTTTTATTTATTTATTTTTGCTATTCCGAAGGGACCTAGCCCCAGAATAAAGCAAGTTTTCTGTTCTATTCGATTCTCTCTCGCTCTCTTTATATATATATATTGTAGTTTTTGGCCAGAAATGTTTTTCTTTTTCTTTATTTATTTTTGCTATTCCGAAGGGACCTAGCCCCAGAATAAAGCAAGTTTTCTGTCCTATTCGATTCTCTCTCTCTCTCTCTTTTATATATATATATATATATATATATATA
The DNA here is from genome assembly GCA_948150685.1 of Rhaphigaster nebulosa. Lineage (NCBI taxonomy): Eukaryota > Metazoa > Arthropoda > Insecta > Hemiptera > Pentatomidae > Rhaphigaster > Rhaphigaster nebulosa. The sequence continues at coordinate 128,763,357 of OX411307.1, forward strand.
TATATATATATATATATATATATATATATATATATAGAGAGAGAGAGAGAGAGAGAGAGAATCGAATAGAACAGAAAAATTGCTTTATTCTGGGGCTAGGTCCCTTCGGAATAGCAAAAATAAATAAATAAAAAGAAAAACATTTCTGGCCAAAAAACTACAATAGTATATATATATATATATATATATATATATATATATATATATATATATATATATAGAGAGAGAGAGAGAGAGAGAGAATCAAGTAGAACAGAAAACTTGCTTTATTCTGGGGCTAGGTCCCTTCGGAATAGCAAAAATAAATAAATAAAAAGAAAAACATTTCTGGCCAAAAAACTACAATAGTATATATATATATATATATATATATATATATATATATATATATATATAGAGAGAGAGAGAGAGAGAGAGAGAGAGAGAGAGAATCAAGTAGAACAGAAAACTTGCTTTATTCTGGGGCTAGGTCCCTTCAGAATAGCAAAAATAAATAAATAAAAAGAAAAACATTTCTGGCCAAAAAACTACAATAGTATATATATATATATATATATATATATATATATATATATATATATATATATATATAGAGAGAGAGAGAGAGAGAGAGAGAGAGAGAGAGAGAGAGTGAGGGGGGGAGGGAGAGAGAGGGGGGGGGAGGGAGGGAGAGGGAGAGGGAGCGTGAGAGGGTGAGGCAGGGTGAAAGGGAGAGGGAGAGGGAATGGGAGAGGGAGAAGAAGAGGGAGAGGGAGAGGGGACATATATATATATATATATATATATATACATATATATATATATATATATATATATATATATATATAATAAAGTTAAATGACCAAACATTATAAATAATAAAAACTTTAGAAAATCAGCAAATTAGCTATAAATGAACTAAAAAAAGCTATAAAAATATCAATCAGAGCAGTAGTGAGTTACATTAAGATAAAAAAGAAAGACATATTTATATAAAACATTCAACCATTACGTTAATAAGTGATTGAAACTCAACAGAAACATAAAAATCATTCAATGCTTGTATATTAATATATAAATTATTAGCGAAGCAAAGCATTAGAAGAAACTAATACATTTGTTTGATAAGTACAACCATGGATAAAATGTTTTGTAGGATGCAAACAGATGGTATTCTACTGATAATATGAGGTTTTGACGGAATTTGATAATCAAGACTGGGAATAATATTGCTTTGTTTTTTTATAATGTTCTATTCATCTTATTTAGTTATTTTGGAATTAGGCATTAAGCGTTTGACCATATCTTTTATTGTTGTCGGTTAGAATTTGAAACCAGAACGTGATAATGGGTGTCTTATTCGTATTTATGGGAACTTATGTGGCAGTGTTAAAAAATTAAATTTAAAGTACATTTCATAACTAAAATTCCTACATTAAAAAAAAAGAAGGAATAATCCCAAAACTTTGAATTTATGAATTTTTAACCTTAAAAATTTGTATTCATTAAATTATTACTGTTTTAATTAGATCATAGCTGTTGACGTCCACCCGCTACACTCTCTCAAGACAAACAAACCCCAAGGGATCCTATTTAATTAAGGTCAGGGCCTAACCATAATTTAAATTTAGTTGTTTATGTAATGGAAATATCATGCCCATTCTCACAGACCTTCTTCAATGGAATAATCCCAAATCCTTGATAATATTTTACAGAATTTCCTACTGCAGAAGCTAATTCCCAAATTTTTATAATCTTTTGTCAAAAAACAGAAGAAAAATAACACAGAACAAAGGACTTATCAATGCACAAATTATTTTAATAAACCAAACACAGAACTGACAAGAAAGGTTACAGTATATGCTACAACCCAAACCTATAGAACATATGGTCAACCGCCTAATACATAAGTACCGTTATTTTGAGAACAAAGAAAAAATAAATTATCTCCAAGGGAAAGGAAGAAAATAAAAAACTATATTATGAAAATATTAAGAATTACTTACAAAAAGATTACTGAAATCTATCCATTCACAATACTATAAACATTATTTAATTTTATAAAAACAACAAAATATAAAACAGGCCCTTATAAACTCATATACATCATCAAATATATTTAAAAAATAAAGTTATAAAATTTGGAATGAATAAAGAAAAAGAAAATCTTCAACTACACAAAACATTGAATATGTATGCAACTGTCTAGGGGTTGAAGTTTAACTGGATTTTGGAACAAATGGCTCATTAATAATATAAAGCAGAAAGATATAGAAAAACAAGGGTAGTAATAAGTTGGAAATCAGGGATGTTAACTAACATCAAAAACAAAAATTCAAATTCACATAGTTCTGATTTTGAACATAAAGTTAGGAATTAAAAAATAATGTTTTTAAATCTACATTTTATTTCACATGGAGCACAGGGTGGGTAGCGGTTTCATTGAAAAAATTAAAAAATAATAAATTTCCGAGAAATACAATTAACTTACAACTGTTAACTGAGATGTGGGTCTTCATCACAAATTTTCTGTGTAGAAATATTCATTGTGATTTTGAAATTTCATAACAACTGTAGATAAAACAGGAATTTAGAAAGTGTCTCTTATAAATCATATACTAATGATGGAGACTCACTACCATTATATTCTGACATTTCTTTCTTTTTTCATCTTGAAACCCCAAACATTTCTCATAAAGCATACTGTGAAATGAAAGCTATAAATGAAAATATAAATGGAGAGCAATGATGAATTATAGACAGAAATATACAACTAAGCTCCAGCTATATTATAAATAACTTCAATTTAATCTACTTAATAAGACGAGATACAACAAATAAAAAATAAAAATTCACTTAACTAAAATAATATCATTTAATTTGGCAATGATTTTAATATTTTTTTTTCCCCTGAAGATGGACAAAATATGAGATAAATGAAATGACTCCTGTATTTTCTCATTAATGAGATAACAATGCAATTTAAACAACAGGAATGTATAAAGTTAATTAACTGATATTGAAATGTTTAATCATTTTATTTATATCATGAAAGTTGATTCAAACCGCATATTTTCTGTACTGGAAATTCCAAATGGGACTAAAAAAAGTTTCTTTACAATGTGCTGTAAATCAGTTCATATATTTTTATTGATATTTAATACATTTGAAGAATGATGAATTCCTTTTCGCCTTATCACAATGCTTTCTCAACAATCGTTCAAAAGCATGGAATCAGCTTTGGTTGAACACTATAATGAAAACTTTTCTCTAAAGATATGGATTCAAATACAATATAAACAAAGGACTTTAAAGAACACAACAGCAAAGTAAACAAAACCACGCAAACACAGCATTATGGCAAAATTCAGAGCTATTAGCACCAGAAGACATTAAGTAACAACATAGCCATATATATGAAGTACAAAAATTTCTATAATAAAAGATACTTAATAACGAAGTAATTTAGACTCTTATTAAATACTGAAGTGCCATGAAGTTGTGTGAATCAATATAGCTTGAACTATATACAGTGTAACTTCCCTTAGTGGACACTTTTAACAAATGGACATCTCTAACCTATCCGCATACTTAAGGGGGCCGACCGCCCCCCTAATAATAAAAGAGAGGGGACAAGAGTATCATTTCGCCCCCTAATAATTTGATGTACAAAAATTTTAATAAAGTAAAATGAAAATCAATAATAAATAATCTGCATGAACGAATAAAATATGTAAACAAAAACCAATCAAGAAAATAATCTAATAGTTGAATAGACTAAGGCCTAGAAGTAAGATTAAATTTGAAGTAGAATCGAATTCTGTAAGTCTAGAACAGCCCGTAGTTCGTTACTTCGTTTGAACAGTAAACAATTCCAAGAAGAAATAGGGGCTGGATGGAATAGCAGAGTGAGGATTAAGCTCAACTCAACGGCTCCAGTTCACTACTGATGCTTACTGAAACATGGAAGGGGGAAGGGCGATCGCCCTCTCCGTAATTAAAATGGAAAATCTGCACTTGTGATCTTTAATTTAATAAGCAGACAGTTTTATTTTTCCGGCATCATACCATTTACTTTTCATTGTTTTCAACTTCTATTAACTGGACCTTCCAATAAACTGACACGGACACAGATGTAATCCTTTTCGTTTGAAAAGAAAGACATAATTTCTTCTGACGGCAGATGATTAGAGCTAATGCGGCGTGTTAAATAATTTCTTAGACTTTTATTTCGCTGAATAGCAGAAGGGGTGATATGTAAACAAATCATTAATGTTTCAAAACAAAAATTTTTCTAATCCCCTCCAGTCATGCACATGTTTGTGTTTGAACAATTTCAATTCAGTTATTATAAGACCTTACAACCATGCTTTAGCTTAGCTCAAAACGAAATCAGATAGAAGATTTTACTGATAAGCCGACACTTCTAGTAAGCAGATGAACTATCATTCCCCAGTGGTGTCTGTTTAAGAGAAGTTCCACTGAATATATATTTTTCTTACTACAGTTTATTTAAAAATTGCCAGCTATTTATTGATTAATTAAACTTATTAACAATATGATTGACAAAGCTCCCTTATATGCATGTATTACTGCATAACAGAATGTCTACATCCAGTACATCTAGTATAGTCTGGGAAACAATGCAGTCTTTCCAGCTAGATTTGATTGTTATATTGAATAATAATGACACAGTCCTCAAAACACAGTATAAGTTGAGTTAAATCTCAACACCCTACTCAAGAGGAGCTAGTTCATTGCACCAAATCCTGGATCCTAAAGACATAAAATATCCATCATTCAGAAGTAAACTAGTCCCTCATTTTAGAGCCTCTAGGTACTGTTCCAGATATTCATAGCACTAACAAAACAAAGCATTAAATAAAAGGCGTGTAACATGAGAAGTCTTCACACACTAAAGGCAGCATGGAAATTTTTAAATGTCACATTGAATGTCTTATAACGGTGGATAGGGTGTTATCAGTTTTAATAACTGATATTAAAAAGGGCTAAATGCAAAAGTCATTCTCTATTAGTAACCTGTTTAAAATGTTAATAGTAAAGGGGGAGGTGGTAATTGATATCAGTGGCAAACAAGATCAAGGAATAAGACTTGTATGTCGTGACTCAGCATGGTATTCAGTAGTATGAGTAGGGGTCATTAAAAAAAGTGAAGTAAGTTATATTGTAAGAAGGGGCAATAATTTTGGTACAACTACAGAGGAGCGGCGCACTATCAGAAGAGTCTAGAGACTGAATCGAGTGTCGTCCCACTAGCGATCTCTAGTGCCATTCTTGTTAACTACGTGCCCCTTTTTTCCGGACTTTCTTATAAATTTGGTTTTATGCTCACAGCTTAAAGCTGTTTCACAGATTGCAAATTGATTCTTATCTGGGTATAACTGTTTGTTTGTTTTTTTAAATAAAAAAGTTACTTTTTATTTTAATGCACTTAACATCTTCCCCGTTTTCACATAATAATATAAGTATTTCACTTATTTTCATACAATTAAATAATAATTAATCAAGTAATGTTTTTTTTAAATTATCTTCATAATTCAAGGCCATGATTAATAAACATTTGTAATAATTAATTTAGTTCTAATTTAATTATCTAAAAATAAGGTAAATAAATATGTTCATAATTAAAAACCATAAAATTACCACTTTATTATCGCAATTGAATTTTTTAAATAATTAATTTAATTTTCTACAAAAATAAATACTGTTGTTATTATCCATTATGATTATAAATGATTAAATTCATAATTAAAAAACATGAAATTACCCATTAACTATCATAAATAGGTGCAAACTAGAATCTAACAAAATTAAATCACAATGGGTGTAGCAACTGGGAATAAAATTTGTCGTGATGTAACAAAGTGGGGTAAAATATTTTTTTAGGGAGAGACAAAGTTGATCTTCGTTTTTGCACCCCCAAAACTAATAAATACGAATTATCATAGCATTCGAAAAATTGCTTGTAACAGCTTTAAGCGGTGAGCATAAAACCAAATTTATAAGAAAGTCCGGAAAAAAGGGGCACGTAGTTAACAAGATTGGACCCAGAGATCACTAGTGAGACGACACTCGATTCAGTCTCTAGACTCTTCTGATAGTGCGCCGCTCCTCTGTAGTTGTACCATAATTTTTTTTTATATTAGGTTTTCATCAGAAATTAAAATTCTTTTTGTTTTAAGGTATGTATTTCAGTGATAAAATATTTTAGGTAACAATTCAGAGAAGTAGATTTCAAGTTGCAACATCTATAAAACTGCTGATGAAGTACAATGTGAATTATAAAGATGAAATAGGGGTCAAAGGGAGGGGAGGTAAGCAATGAACAACCTCGAATGACATTGATACAGGGAAAGGTAAAAATAAAAAAAGTGGAAAAGAAAAATATTACCCTACACAAGATATGGTGAGTTTGAAAATGGTAAAGCAGGATCTGACTATTTAACTTTTCTGTCTAGAAAGCACTCATTTTAAAAATAATTATATACATAAATATATTTTGACCTGACCAGATTCTTAAGCCCAGAATCAACTTGCCCACATCTTCATGAACATAAAACAAAGCAGGGCAATAAAAATGAGATCATATAATGGGGCAAGGCATGAATCAGATCTTGAAGTGGTGATCATGAGCTTATGAAAAAAATCAAAATAAAACAATAAATACCCTCTGGCTTATTTGAAAACTGCATTAACTATGGAAAAAGAACACTTTGAAGTATTTATAGAATAATAATTTCATGAAAGAGTTTCAGATTTTCTGAGTCATTCATAGAAAATCTCAAAAAGAAGAAATTAGAAGTAGCAATCAGAAAACTATACTTATAAAGTAGTCATCCTACACTGATTATTTCACAATGAAATGAAATGAAAAATAACATTTATTCTGAGACAAATTGTTTCCTAAGAATTACATAAATGCACATACATATTAAAGTAGTTAGTTGTTATACTGGTTATACAGGCCAAGGACAGGAAAAAATATTGTGAACATATAAGCAAACAATTGACAATTGCAGAAGTAAAGAAATAAGTGGTGTTAAGAAGAAGTCAGAAAGGAAGCTTCAATAATCAAAGCAGGTAAAACTAAAGGAGGATATGCCAGATATTTAGGAGGAAAGAATCATGGAGTCTTAGTAACTGTTTTGAGAATAGAGAAGAATTTTTGGTTAACTGAGGAACTATGGTTATCCCAAAATAAGTGTTAGTCAAAGGTGACCCAAAGGTTTTTAACAGAGAAAGAAAAGAAAGAGAAAGGTTATTGGGGTAAAGTAAAGGATAGTAAGGAAGGGTTTAGAAACAATTAGTATGACTTTAGTTTTTCCTGCATTCAGATGGATGCAACATATCTGTGATGTTAGTTGTAAATGCTATTAAGGCCATCTGGAAGTTTAGGGGGATGCCAGTAGGGTGGAAGACTATGTAGAATTGTAAATTCTCTGTGCTAAATGATGACAAGAGTGATGTGTAAAAGTCAGAAAAATCATTGGTACAGATTGATAATAGTGATAGTGATATGGAGGAGCCCTGAGAAGCACCTCAAGTGAAAAGTAGGGAGGTTCATTAGGAAAAACTGTTAGGGAACAGCGAGATTTGAAGGGAGAAAAAACAGCTTAAAATACAATTGGATAGAGAGAGGTTAAGGAGCCTAAATAGACGAATCGCATAATAAATAAATTGAAGGATTTTAAGAAATTAAGGAATACTAGAATTGTGTCTTACTGCAGTACTAAGGAGGAATGATGGTTTTGAGTAATTTTAAGCAAGGCTGATATAGTACAATATATTATTGATTTCACAAGAATAATTATACTGATTTTAAGAGCAGGATCACAAATTATGCTGAGGAAAGTATACAGTAGGGCACTGTCATATGGATGAAGGCAGAATTAATCAACTACTGGTCAAATTTTCTTCCTGTTATTTAATAGAAATTTAATTTGTGCAGGAAGATATAGTTCATCAGTTGTAGATTGCTTTCAAAGGGCATATTTACACAAAAGTCACATATTTACACACATGAGTAGCTAGAATGTACAAAGGTGATATTGAAATAAGGTTTAAATTGGTAGATACTACATACAAAGGTTTCTCTCCTATAAACTGAGCACTGAGAAAAGTAAGCTGAACTATCAAAGGTTTAACTTGGGACGGTGAAATAGCTACAGTTGTTAATGATACTGACTATTTAGTATTGCCAGATGAAGATAAGAAAGTATTAAAGTAAATGATAATATGGATGAGATAATATGGATGATGTTCGTAAATAATTAGTTCTTAAAATAAAACACTAAATTCAGACTAATATATATATATATATATATATATATATATATATATATATATATATATATATATGAATTTATTTTTTTATAAAATAGGGGCACTATAGAGGAGGTGAGCGCTTGCAACTTTTTTTTTTATTGGTGTTTAATGTCTTTCCTACTTCTATTAAAAAATAAAAAGGCAAACAGGACGGGTTATTCCTACAGGTTACCAACTAATTCTAACTAGAGTGGGAAGGTCAAGATTCATTCTGTGGGGTCATCAAAAGATAAATTTCAACCCGTCAGGCAGGATTCGAACCGGTGCCACAGCAGACTCAAGGTTGCTAAGGTGACACCTTAACACTCTCGGCCTCAAGCGCTTACAACTGCTGGTATCTCTGCTTTAGTAACTGGTGATACACAGTTGAAAGGGAGGAAAGCAAAGGAGAAGGGGAAGGATATTGGACCCCGTGCAGTGCAGTTTCAGGAACCACAGCTAGTTACCTCAAAGACGTACTATGGAGACCTGCAACTAACACCTCACAGAGAAAAAATGTAAAGATAATGAGAGGGAGAAATCCACCTCCTGATGGAAATGGGAGAAAAGGATCATGAGGGCAATTTTATCCTGGTGCAGAAAGAAGCAGATAACCCTGAATAGAAAACAAAATTAGATGGTTAAATTTTTTTTTTTTGTTCAGCCATAACGGTGGTACAAAATGTTACACTCACGCAACATAGGCCTGTAAGGTATAATATATCGTTGGCAAGGAAGAAGGGGGCTACACTATGAAAATTTTAGTTTTTGAAATGCTGCCATAATTTAAAATTTAATGCTGCCACGATTCATGTTTAAATGATCAAGAAATGAAGAATAACTTTTTTTAACAAGTAAGGTATGGAGTATTGGCAAAGAAAATGTTTGACTTGATGATTTGTCAGTGAGTTAGGAACACTGATATATCTAAATAGGCGAACTTCAAATGCTTCTCCAGTAAAATTCCACTTTTTCTTATTGTGGCACTCTTCTTCCGAGCCAACGATATATATATATTTTTTTTTCTTCAATTATAGGTAGAGTTATAGTAATAGGTAGAGGTATTTATAGATGACATGAAATAATACTAAGATGAAGTTTGGGAAGTCCGTAGGACTGGATGAAATAACCCCCGAAATGATACGCTACATAGGCAGCAAAGGCGAAGAAACATTTCTCCATCTCTTGAATCTGGTTTGGCATAAGAAAAGGATACCGAAGGAATGGGAGATAGCTGTGGTCATGCCAATTTATAAGAAGTGAAACAATAGGGAGTGCAATAACCACCGAGGCATATCTCTATTCAGTGTGCCTAGCAAGTTCTATTCCAAAAATCTGGAAACAAGGATATAAGAAAAGTCATCGACTGCATGCATCCCGAGAGGAGCAATATGGGTTTAGAAACTTGAGGAGTACACAGAACCTGATTTTCATCTTGAGGCAGGTCATAGAAAAGTCCATCAAGAAAGGGAAAAAGCTTTCGGTCTGCTTTGTGGATCTGGAAAAGGCTTTCGACAGAGTAAGAAAGGAGGATATAGAGCGAGTGCTGTCTGAAAGACAAGTAGATGTCCGCACGATCATGGCTATTATAAGTCTCTTTCACAAGACACGAAACATTGTAAGGACTGGTAACCAAACCTCTAAAGAGTTTGAGACCTTGCAGGGAATACGCCAGGGATGCAGTTTGAGCCCCATAATCTTTATATTGGTCCTGGGTCGGGTGCAGAGGGCTACATCCAGGTTGAGGAGCTTCCAACTTGGATATAGGAACTCGCAGCCTACTTTCTATACAACGCTCACATTTGACGATGACCTCATCATATTCCCTGCTAATGACAGGGACCTTCAACATAATGTAAATATCATGTAAGAAGATCTATCAAGCATCAACATGGACATCAATCAAGAGAAAACAAAATGCATCAGAGTAGGAAGTCAGCCCCACCGAGTAATGACAATATTGAGGTTGAAAGGGCAAATCTTGGATCAAGCTCAAGATTTCAAATAATTAGGTGCCTTGCTCAATGAAAGCGGCTATATCAACGGAGAGGTGTCGCAAAGACTGGGAGCAACTGGAAGAAGGTTCCACTCGATTCGGAGAGGTTTCCTCGATAGAAAAGAGGTAACCAAAAAGACGAAGTTGCCCGTCTACAGGTCAATGTTTCTGTCTTTCCTTTCCTACTCCTCAGAGTCATGGACCCTCACCTCCAAACACAAGCGGCAGATCCAGACAATAGAGATGAGGTACTTGTGAAAGGTTGAAGGGAAGATGAGGAGAGATAAGATCCGCAATTCAACAATCAGCTCAAACCTTGAGGCACAGCTAGTGAAAACCACCCTAGAGGAGAATAAACTGCAGTGGTTTGGGCACCTCCTCAGCATGAATACACAAGGAACCACTAGAATTACATAAGAGACACGAGCGGAGGGAACAAGACCTAGAGGAAGACTCGGATAACCTGGGAGGAAGGTGTGTGAGAGGCATTCAGAAAGCGGGGCTGGACTGGTGCAGGAGGAGAGAGCTGGTTCGGGAAAGATACACATGGTCCAGGCAATATAGAGGGCATCCTTACACTGCACAGTGGTGGAAAAGGATAGGATTATGATGATGAAATAATACTGTTTCATGAATTTTTTTATTTTTTATATAAAATGTAAAAGAAATTGCAAACAAAATTTTAGTTTTTTACCCCAAAGCAATCTGGGTATAATTTATCATTACATCGTTCACACCCAGTATCGGATCTAGACTTTGCGGGGACCTCCTTGGTTAGGGCAGATGGCTGCCAGAGGGTTCGTCGGCAGGTATGGAATATACATCAAGAGGAAGGGGAAGTTCGGGGGTCCCCAAAACTATAAATTTGTCTATAATGTATTAGTCATTTATTTAATTTGTATGTAGCCCAGAGTACTATGGGTGTGGGGCCCTCAAAGGTCGCTTCTTTCGCCCCCTCCCTCCTTGGATTCGTCTCTGTTCACACCTATAAATAGTCTGGCTTTTACATACTCTACACCTTTGCCTTCAAATGTATAATAATATGTATCTCCTTCTAAGCAATATCTTTTACATCTTGAACAAGGCACTTTACGGTTCTGTTATCTCTAATAGTTCCTGTTGGAAAGCAACCAATTTTTTAAAGTTCTTGCAATAGTGAATACAATGAAAAAGTGTCTATAAAAAAATATCTAAAATTTCAAAATAAAGTACCTACATCTTTTCATCTTTAGATATATTATTAGGGAAAAAACCTACTTTTACAAAATTCAATATTCCAATAACTGGTCTCAATTTGGAAATGTTGTCACTTTTATCCAACTGATTGTTAGAAAATAATCAAATAATAAGAGGGGAAAATGAACAGACTCTAATGAGTCTGACTTCGATGAATGGCCAAAGTTGCGTTTACATAACATTAAAGTGGACTGGCTATTGTAAAAACAATATATGATTTTATACAAAAATTTCAACACAACAATAATAAAAGACGATGTGACAAAAAAGGTATTTAAATACAGCAACCTTTAATTGACTGAAATTTAAATTGATATCTGATTAATTATTTTATTAATTATTATTATATAATATAATTATTATATAATAATTATTATAATTATATATAATTATTATTATTAATTACCAACCTTAAATTAATAGCTGATCTAATAAAAAAGAAAAATTTTGAAATTTATTGAAGAAAAAAAATAGTTAAATTAATGTTGTATATACCCAACAGTGGCCGTAAATGGGTTAAATGCCCTCCAATCATATATTAAAAATAGAATTTTTATCTTTATCATATTATTTAATAGTTTTTTATGAGGCAGTACAAACACCAAATGTAAACAATCTTCAGACTGAAATATCATTAATATTTCATCATACATAAAAATCCAAAACAATAAATCAATGATGGTAAAATCCTGAGCAAATGGAAAGATATTCTGACTGAAAAATCAGTATATTTTCCAATAGCATGAGATAGATTGTAGATAGCCTACACTAATATTATGGAGTTTTACAGTCAAAATTAAATTTATTTATAGTAACTCTACAAAGGGCACTAGGAAAGTTTTGTAATACAACTTTATTTTCTATAATTAGTTTCCACTGCACAAAATACACTTCTCCATCCTCCTAAACCAGTCTTCAAAGTAACCCCGCCAATTTCTTCTGCAATCTGGGCACACTCAACGTCCCAAGCCCTCAAAAGGTCCTCATTGCTTATGAAATGCACCCCTTTCCTTTTCACCTGAGGGAAATGCGCGAAGTCGCTGGGAGCTAAATTTGGGCTGTAGTGAGGGTGCACTAACAATTTTATTCTAGTGCTGGCCAAATATTCTGTGCAAACTTTGGAACGATGCGCTGGAGCATTATCATGACGAAGGAACCATGAACCCATCTTGAGTACAGCCGAAGTTTCTGGAGAGCTTGCACCACTTTAGAGTGATATTCCTTGGTGTAGCAATTGCCTGTGACAGTCTTCTGCGTTTCTAGCACCACTCGCTCCACAACGCCCCTCATACAAAGAAATACCATACCATCACCATTCTTTTCTTAACATATTTGGATTTCAGGATAGTCACGGGGGTATCCTCTTCAAACACCCACACTTTGCTCTGAGTCTTAGTTCCCAACTAAGACTCAGAGCAAAGTGTGGGCTTTACTACTATGATGTCCCACATTTCCATTTTTGAACTTCTTCAGCATTTCACTGCACCTTAAGACACAATTCACCATCCGAGCTTCAGTCAAGCTATGGGGCAACCAAAGAGTACAAAGCTTCCTGACTTGAAGATGATTGCGCAGAATAGTACGAACTGCTGGTACAAGGACTCCTCTATCTGGTGGTAGGTCACTCCCCTGTCTGCCTCGAGCGATTTCTGAACTGCGTTAATGTTTTCTTCAGTCACCGATGAAGCTGGACGACCTGACCGTGGAGCGTCCTCAAGCTCGAAATTTCTTCTTTCAAATTACCGGTACAACCTGAATATCCTCGTATGGATTGGACAATCCTCTCCAAGCACAGACAGCATTTCCTCCAAGCACTGATCTACAATTAACCCATGTGCAAAGTTGTAGAGTAAAATTGCTCTGTATTCAATATTAGACCAGGATGACATCTCCGACACCTTTCACAGGCACAGTCAGAAGGGAAATGATCCTAGCCCAGTGACTCAGCCAGCTACTGCGCAGGCTGGGACAGGTCTAGGCATGTGCCAACCCATCCCCTCCTCGCGTGATCCCATCTCTCAAATTGCAAAATTTCCTAGTACCCTTTCTACATCCCTATTGATGTTTATAAATCAAAAAACTTTGAATAAACTGATACACTAGATTATTACAAAAGTCCTTGTGCATGAACACAACCCTTAATTCCAACTCTCATAATTAATCCTATAAGAATGTTTTTCTTCTGACTATTTATGTCAATGTTTACTTTGACCAATCCTTTAATTCCTTGAGTTGGCTTTATGGAGTTATTTACATTTTTAAAACGCACGTGCAATGTCAGAAGAAAAAATCGTGATTTGCGGTCTTTTGATACATTACTAGAAAAAAGGTTTAAGCGCAAAGGCAGCCACCGAAGAAATGTATGTCATAGAAGGAGAGTCTACTATCCATCAAAATACTACCGCACTTTGGTTCAGGCGTTTCAACAATGGGTTTCAACAGTAGGGGAATATGAGCCTTGCAGATGAACCCAGATCAGGTCACCCATCGGTGGTTGATGACGTTCTTCTTGAATGTGTAAACCAGGACTCATGCAACTACTCGTGATTTATTGGACGTAGTAGGGGCTTCTAATGCCACAGTGGCTCGTCATCTTAAAAACCTAGGCGTATGGAATTTAAAACCAAGGTCCAACCCACATGACTTTACAGAGGCCCAAGCCCAGCAGTGAGTTGATACGCGCAAAATTTTGCTTCAAAATCTGAAAGATAACTGGTTCTGGAAAAAAATGATCACAAGTGACGAAAAGTGGATATTTAAAAAAAATCCAGCAAACATAAACAGTGGGTACGGCCAGATGAAGCTGCACACCTGGAGATTCCCCAAGATCGGTTTGGGAAAACATTTATGCTTTGTGTTTGGTGGGACTCCAAAGGCGTTTTGCATTTTGAACTTGTTCCTGATGGTCAGGCAGTGGACTCAAACCTCTACTGTGAAAAGCTAGACAGAGATTATGCAGTTTTGAGTGCAAAGTACCCCGCTTTGGTCAACATGACAACGCCCCTGCACATCGTTCTCATTTGACCAAGGAAAAATTATCGGAACTCCAAGGAGTAAATGTTTTGCATTATCCTGCATATAGCCCATATATTGCACAATCAGATTACCGTTTGTTTAGATCAATAGCTCATTTTTTAAAAGGTCGGATCTTTTATAATTACGAGGAAGTAAAAATTGGATGTGAAGAGTTCTTTGCCTCAAGACCAAAGGAGTGGTACTGGCATAAAATCCAATTAATTACTGGCAGAAAAATGGGTGAAAGTAGTTGAAAACAATGGACTTTACTTTGAAGAGTAGTATTCAATAATGTTTGAAAAATGTAATCAGAAATAAAGTTATACTGATGCACAAGGACTTTTGTAACAACCTAGCAAATTATAACAATTTATAAGGTAGCTCTGCCTTATCCAAACAAGAGAAGAAACTTAAACATCTGTATTAATGAGTATATCAAGCCTTTATATTTAAGGGGCCTAAAACTCCGTGGTTTTGAGTTTGATGTTAATTAAAACATTTTCCAAAAATAGCCATTACTGTAATTAAGAAAATCAAATAACACTCCATTAATGAAGATGATTATGTATATTTATTTTTTTAAACAGGAATAAATTAATTAACTATTTACTTATTTAGTTTGTATACTATAAGAACTTACTAATAAATAATGAAAATATTTTTCTAATACAAGAAATATGAAACTATCAAATGATCATTAATCTTAATATGATAATCACAAATTATAAACTTACTTACTTTTTTTGTATCTTTACTATTTACTTCTGGCATTACAACAACTTCCACTTCACCACCGTCCTCTACATCGCTGCTTGATCCAGATGTTTCACCCTGATTGTCATTACCCTAAAATTGAACAACAAAACAATAAATATCTTAACAAAAAAAATAATATATATATATATATATATATATATATATATATATATAAAAGTTATATGAACATATTTTAGTAGCTCTGCACTTACACAAATGCAATTATCTTTAATTATATTATTTTCACTTGGTTATTATAGAAGTCATTGGGCATAAAAACTGTTATATTAAACTTTTAATACAAAAGAACAATATCATAACTATTGTTTAATGAGTTGACATCCACATGATGGTATAGAAGGATTAATCAGTAATTATATTGTTTAATGGACTCAATAGGTACTCAAACTAAGATGAGAAGGGTTGGATCACATATATTTTATTACTTAAAAGAAAATCCATTATTTTCCATTACTTTAACCCATCATTCAGCCAGAATTTGTAATACCATTTTTGCCAGTAATTTGTGACACAATTTTTATATTTTCAAGGTGAAAAATGCTCTTCTGGATTTTTCAAAATACAGTTCAGCATCACTAGTCTGTTATCTAGAATTAATTGAAAGTGGAAGCCAACAACTAAACAATTAAAAACTTCTCCCTAATAAATAAAATGAGTAGTAATAATATAAGTAATAATATTGTGCAATAATAAGTTGTTGGTTTCACTTTCATTAATCTGTATAAAATCGAAGACAAAAGAAGACAAAATAAAGTATGATTTTGAAGATCAGTTGGAAAAATAAGTAATAAGACTCAGAAATATGCATTAATACTAAATTACAAATCTCAAGTAAACTGTACTATCTATGATAATATCACCTTGTTGGTATTGAGAGGTGATGACATTCTACGTTGACAATTTGGAATTTTCAGTACAAAATTTGATGCGTCAGAGTTACAGGATACATCATCTTCACATTCGTAAAATTCAGTACTATCTTCTTCTTCATCAGATGGTGAAGTACCTAAAATAATATTTAATATAAGAAAATAAATATAGAAATCTGTAGAAGACATGAGAAACTGAAGAACTTTTCAAAAAATAATACAGGTATATATAATATAGTATAAAATTATAATATATATGCATATATAAAGTTCATTTAAATCAATAAATACAAATAAAATACATATGACCTAGCATCGGTCTATTAGTCAGTTAAAGTCAATCTCTCATATAAAATTTAGTAAGCATCTTTTAAAAGTATAGAAGAATAAAAGTTTGGTTTCAGGCTAAATTTATTGAATTGGTGTTATTTAGTTACAGGCCTTTGTCAATCATAAGTTCATATATTTCAGGTCTGTTATCAGATTTTTTGAATATGGGAGGTGTTAATGCCACAGCGAGGTTGTCCCAGGGACGCCCTTACACTGTGCCAAGGTTGAGGTGGTACTTGTTATAGGATCTCTTCGGATATTGTAACTTTTTGTTGGTAAAAATAAATAAATTGTAACTGAAAGACAGCAGAAGGATATAGAGATGAAGATTTTATATATATATATATATATATATATATATATATATATATATATATATATATATATATATATAGAGAGAGAGAGAGAGAGAGAGAGAGATGTAGATAGGATAAAGAAGAGGAAGAAATAAAGAGTGAAAAAAAGAAATAATTGCTAAAAGAAAGAAAGTTTAATTGAAAGTGAAAAGAAAAGGTTAATTTACAGAAGAATTATAAAGAAAAATGAAATAATTAATATAAATAAAACAAAAGATTCCCTCGATAATAACATAAATATAAATAAACAGAAAATTGACACAATAAAATATAAGAAAGTTTAAAATAAATAAAAACAGAAATTCACTTAACAACAAACCAGTTCCAAAATAAAAAAATTATAAAATCAAAACATAGTAAAAAGGTGAAAAAAATGAAAGAACTAGTTATGACTAATAGTGTGTGGAATACAAACAAATAAAATTAAACTAAAGAGCTCTATGTTGATAATTAACTAAATATAGGTTGTGATTTAAGACAATTTAACAGTAAATGAAATTAAATATTGAGTTTTATTATTTATTGTTATTGGTTATTACTCTATTGAAGCTATATTTATTGTGTTTGCTGAGTGAAATGAAATGAATAAATACTTGGTTAAATACTGAGTTGAAAAAAGATCTGATCCGATTATAATTTACTGAAGAAAGATGTGCAGATGATTGGTGGATGGGTTGAGCTGGTGAAAAGTTCATGAACAGTAGGTGAAATTGATAAGAAGAATAATTATTCAAATAGCAGGTATGAGATCTCATAAATAAAAGCTCCACAGTGAACATAAAAAACAGGTGGTACTGGTGGTAGGTAGGTAAGGTAACAGTCCTAGTGAGGTTGTTGGTGCAATATTTCAATTGGTTGCAAGGTTTCAATCAGTCTTACTTGTTTTATAAAGTATGCTATTAAAAATATAAATATAATTGTATGGATAAAGATTATTTAATTTCTTATTAACCTTTTTTTCTCCTAAAGTGAACATAATAAGAATATAATTCAGATAAATAAAAGTAATGACTGGAACTGAGGAGAGTTAAAGGAATTTAAATCAGGCAGAATTATAATGGTTTTAAACTGGGTATAAGTAAATTAACTTCTATTGAGAAGAATAGTGTAAACAGTAGGTCTTATTTATAGTAATATATGCTAAAATTGTGGCTATTTAAAAAAATTATCCCAATATCAATATCAAAAGTAAAGATGATACTTGACAGCTTATTTATCAAAAAGTGATAATCGTTGGTTATGATAAAATATTTGATTCTCTGTGCTTAGTATCAGTTTTTCATATCCCTTTCATTATTACAGGGAGTTGGAATTTAGATTATTACTATTCTTTGTTTTAAAAATATAAAAATTAATTATATGAGTAAAGATCATTAAACAAAGAAAACGTTCAAAATTATACTTTAAAGAAAAAAAAAGATAGAATTAGTTAGTACAATAAAGTAACAAAACTTACTGGGCTTAGTCCGTCTATGATCTTTCGCTGCTTGTTCTAAGATAGAATGCTGCCTGGCAAGTTGTTCTACAATTTCTTCTAATTTTTCTTTTTTAGTCCTTTCTTGCTGCAACATTTTTTCATATTTTTTGCTGAAGCTTTCAGCCAGTTTAACATACTCCTTAGCAGTCTAAAAAGAAATGAATTACACTAACATTACACATTTTAACACTAATATTTACTCCTTAACTATGGTAATAAACAGGGTAATGAGCAACTTATAAAATGAATAAACAAATAATATTAACACCCACCTTCAGAGAAGCTATTCCCAGTAAAACAATACTCGCTGGAGCTGTATTTTTAATGGTAAAACTAGAAGTACTGAGCACGAAGAATTACATAATCAAATTTTTAAGGGAAAAGATAGTTGAAAGATCTAATAGATAATGGATGAAAGAATCATAAGGTAAGTAATTACCTTAAGTAGTTACACAGGATTCTGTTGTGCGACTCTGTTTTAGGAGCATTCTGCATTATGCTGTACACAAAACTCACTTTATGAAGATATATTTATATCAGGTTTGCTATAAATGTTATAAATTTTGGGTGGATAACGGCTAAATATATTGAGAAAAGACTCAGGTAATCCACAAGACCATAGAATTGAATATAATACCTCTTAAGTTCTAAGCAGCTGAGGTGGACTGGCCACCATGTGAAGATGGTAGAGGGTGGAAGAAGAGAGAGAGGGAGAGAGAGAAACAGAGAAGCATGGTAGTATTATATACACTGTATATAAATAAGATACTAGAAGCATGATAATCATACTTACACTGTATATTATAGTTTTCATCAAACAGCATTTACTCATACAAGAATAGGTGATTATAAAATACCTATTTATACAGGAATAGCATATTTTAATTTGGGGATTTAGCCTCACTGTAAATACATCTTACATATCCAAATATATAATATTCAAACTCCTCTGATTCAATCAGCATGCACTTTCCCATGAACACCTGACCTTGAAATCCAAGATTGGAATGAAACATACTCCTGTACTTCCATTGACTTCATTCTTAATAGGTGAAGTGAATGAAACTGAGCACGTAGTCATTCCTCAAAAAACTGAGCATGTGCTCAGGTTTGATGTGAATAAATAGAAATTGCACAATGAAATTCTATTATTATTTGTTTAAAACAGATTTTTGTTCATAACTAATTTTCTTTATTATTATTTTACAATTCTTTTAATTATTATTTTACTAAGTGTATGGTGTACGTGGTGAGTACCTGCTCACCTTTTTAAGTTAATAAAACATGAGAATGCATACTATGTGAGCAGGTACTCAGTAAAATGCAGATCTACTCTTTCATAGACTCAACTTTTTACTGAGCACCTGCTCACATAGCATGCATTCTCATGTTTTATCCACTTAAAAGGATGAGCAGGTACTTCGGATCAATAATCAGTCCATATTTGTGGAGCATGTGTTCCATACACTTAGTAAAATAATAATTAAAGGAATTGTAAAATAATAATAAAGAAAATTAGTTTTAAATAAATTGTAATAGAGTATTAAAGTATTTCATTATGTAACTTCTATTTATTCACACCGAACCAGAGCACCTGCTCAGTTTTTTGAGGAATGAGTACTTGCTCAGTTTTATTCACTTCACTTAATATTTCCACCTATAAAACCCAAGCCTTTCTAAAAGCCTCTGCCTTTTGTTGCCAATCTGCACCATGGATATGCCAAGAAATTAAGGCTCTGGCAGATAACTTCCAAGCGTTCAGGATGCTCCGCAACTAGACACAAACAAGAATCCAGTGTGCTAAATCTACCAACTTCCATGATGCCTCTTTATCAGCTCCTTATTCCAAATTGAAATGGCAGCTCCTTTAAAAACTCACCATTTGTGAAGCCTCTAGATTTTCACATATAAGCCAGATGGCATTAACATTAAATTAATCGAATTATGCTTCCAGAAATCCTTCTGGTCCTTTTTTCAACTACAATGTATTCCCTATATATTAGAAAAAAATCCATTGTTCATCCGATAAATAAAAATTCGAACCCATCTTCTGAAGATTACAGTCCAACCTCAGTTCTTTCTAACCTTTCAATACCACTAGAAAGATTAGTGAAATTGTAATTTCCTTAAAGAGTCCAATCTACTTGATCCTCTCTAATCTGGTTTTCAACCCAGCAATTCCACTCATTCCACCCTAATCAAAATTAGCAGTGATATTCAGGTCACATAAGATGAAAACAAATTAACTACCCTTATACTCCTATGTTTCACTACAGCCTTTAATTCAACAAACCATTCTATCCTTGTTTTTCCAAATTAAAATCATTAACTTTTATCAACAGTTCTATCTGTTGGTTTCAATTATTCCTCTCTCTACATACCCAATTGGTTGCTATCCCTAATCAACGTTGATTTTCCTATCGTACTCAGTCCTCAGAAATAGTCCAAGGTTCGAGAATATCCCCTCTTCTAAGTCTTATATTAATGACCTTCGTAACCTAATTGATCCTTGTTCCCATCACCATTATGGCGACAAATTCCAAATCTATTTATCCTTTCCTCCCTTTGAATTATCAGTAGCATTTTCCAGGATTCAAGAAGACCTAGATCCGATCAGTGCCAGAGCAAACTTATATAAATTAAGGTTAAATGCAGCAAAAACTCAGGCTATTTCCACAAGTTCTAGATCTATCCTCAGATCCAATCCCAACTTCCCTACCCTATACCTAAATGACCATCCAGTCACTTTCTGTTCCTTTATTAACAGGAATTATCATTAACCAAACCCCCTCCAGGAATCACCACCGCCCATAAATCCAGGCAAACAATATTTATTCTAAAACTATTTCTTTGATTTCGAAATCTGCCTGAAACTAAAAGCAGACTCTTGGGATTCTCCCTCATGTTCCCCAATATATGCTATGACTGTGCGGTGTATGGTGGCCTTACTATGGGTCTTGGGGACAGACTATAGAGAATCATGAATAACTTCATAAGATTTGCGAATGTGACCCAAAGACATTCCCGTATTGCACATCCTTACGCAAGGGGTGACTACTCCTCTCCATCTATAGACAATATTACATAGGTACATATTTTTACCATGTAATTAACAACTATAACCCAACCTATGTCTACAATCTCCTATAATTCAAGTCCTCAATCCACTCTGAGCTCATAAGATTTTGGCCTTCTGACCTTTATATCCCTTTCCATAGATCTGCATCATTTCAACATTCCTTTATTGCCCGATCCACCTCTTTCTGGTATTCTCTCCCTCCTAAAATCCAGCATGCTCTTTCCTTATATACCTTTAAAATATTTCTATTCCAATGCTGGCTTACAATCCAATTAGACGCTAGCTAAATATTATATTCTGCTGTATAGATTTAGTTTTATTATTTATGCTATATAAGTATATTTGATCTATTATTTTTCATTTGTTTCTGCATCGTTCTTTTGTTTTGTAAAATAAAAGAATTTCTTTCTTTTTTACTTTGCCAATTAAGGCTCCATTTTTGCTATGTTTTTTATTTCTGATTATTATGTTACATAAGGATATAATTTATTTCTCCTATGTGTGTGAGTGTACCTGCAAGCATGCCTGTGTGTGTGTGTAAGCACACATGTATTAGTTCTTTAATGTGTAGGTATTAATGTATACTTTTCTGTTTTTATGTATTAAATGTATACTTTACATTTTGTTTATATTTTTTATTTATTAGAAAATTTTATTTATTAATAATCAATTACATACTACAATTTTCTAAATATATTGTTGACACAAAAAGTACTACTATTTCTTTTTTGGCCAAAAATTAGCATTTTTCTGTTGTTTATACTGTTATACTTAGAACGACATTGTGTACCGGAGTAAAGTTCTCTTTATTCTTATCCATCCATTAATCTATTATGGACAACTAAGAAAGCAACAAAAAATCAACTAACTTAACCCTTTAACTGCTAACGATGACATGTGTCGACGCAAGGGAACGTGCCCCGCTTGCTAAAGACGATATATGCTGACGGGCCTCACACTCGCCCTCAGTACTAATGAAGATATATGCCGTCACATTGTTTTTCTCTCAATTTGCTAATGCCGAGCATAGACGACGCGACCTTGCTTCATTCTACTGGTTTCCCAGTAAAATAGAGCTTCTGATTAGAGCCTACAGATGGAGTGAGGATTTACTTTGGAGTTTTTCATGTGGAATTCATGTACCGTTTGCTTAGGGCTATGGGTGGCTACTTGCTTCGGCCAGGTAACCATTCTCATTCTTTTTTTTGTGCTCTGTGTGAAACAACCCTCAGTTCAACTGTCTTTAGCCTTCATTTAGTTACCATAAATTTTATTTTGTAGTTAGTTTTTTGTTTCGCTATTTTTTTTTTTTTGAAATGGAGAAACAGTGATTTAGTGCTCAGGAAGCTGTCGAATTTATAACTACTGCCGAAAGTGGTGATGAGTTATTGCCTTCAGATTCTGAATGGGATGACAGTGAAAGAACAGATATAGACATTTCAATTCCTTCAACATCATCAGCTCCATCTACATCTTCAACATCTCAGGTACGTGGAGCACATTCTTCAAATATATTTCGTATACCAACAGATGGATCTGATAGTTCGTCTGAAGATGAAGAAGAATCTCCTCAAAAGAGGAACAAGAAATTTGATTGGAAAAAGAAGGATTTAGACCCGAAAATTTATCCATTTATAGGCCAAGATAAAGTCGGTTGCCAAAGAAATATTCATCAAAATCCAACTATTTTGGAATTTTTCCAAATATTTTTTTCTCTAGAAGTTATAAGGTATATCGTTGAAGAAACAAATAATTTTTTCATGTTTATAAAATCAAAACAAGAATTTTCAACTCATTCTCGATTGCACAATTGGAAAGACGATGAGGAGAGTGAAATTATGTTTTTTTGTGGCTGTTACTCTATTGATGCCACACAACATGAAGAAATCATACAGAAATTATTGGTCCAAAGATCCGTTATTACATTCCATAATTTTTGGACAAATAATTTCTAGAGACGGATATCTTATGATATTACGAATGCTGCATTTTTCGGACAACAATAGCAACCGAACTAGGGAAGGAGATGTGCCATTCCATTGATATAATAAGAAACGCCTTCAAAGAATCATTTTTTCCTTTCAAAAATGTGGGCATAGATGAAAGCCTCTTATTGTTCAAAGGAAATTTATTTTTTAAACAATTTATTCTATCTAAAAGGGCAAAACTCGGAATTAACACTTATTTTTTGTGTGGCTGCGAGAAAGGATATGTGATTGATTTCATTGTGTACACTGGAGAAAAATCAGATATTATTGTGCATAATATTGAAAATATGGGCAAGTCAGGCGACATTGAGTTGACACTCCTGGAGTCAAATTTGAGAAGCCCAGCTCAGCACTATTTTGTTGGTTACACGATATGGCAACCAATGCAGGTGGAACGGTAAGAAGAACTAGAAAAGATATGCCGAAAATGCAGGAGCGCCTAAAAAAGGAAACATTGATTTTAGGTCGACAGACACCATATTAGCTCTGAAGTGGTCAGATCGACGGGAGGTTTAGATGTTATCCACTGCACACAATGCGGATATCATTTCAACAGGAAAAAAAAAAAACCTAAAAAACTGGAGAAATGATAAAAAAAGTGTAGTAGAATATAATAAAAATATGGGAGCTGTGGACAGAGTGGATACGATTCTAAGATCAATAGAATCCGCCAGAAAAACCGTAAAATGGTATAACTAATTATTTCTTCATATACTAAATTTGTCTGTGTTGAATGCTTACACATTGCATAAGATTGTGACTGGACAAAGCCTGACAATAGAGAAGTTCCATTTATCTCTAATAAGAGAATCTTTGGAAAATTCCATACAGAAAGAAAGAAATCTAGAGGAGGAAGAAGATCAAATGAAGATTTACCCCTACAACTGACAGGAGGATGGAAACAATGAAATACGCTAACAGATAGTAGTAAAGGGGCATAATGAAGGATAGAACGCAGGTAAAACGTGTGATAGATATAAAGCTCTTCACACGCTGCAGTTAAAGGGTTTAAAGGGTTAACAGGCAACAGGAAAAAACAATGTTTTGGGCACTGCCATTTATAAAATTTTCCAAACTAAGGTTGCTTCTAGATAAATAATTACCATGACAGTTTTACTTACATTCATCATTGCATTAGAAGTAATACGGAGAAGAGTTGCCTTCTCATTAATCGCTTTCATTTTCCCTGACAGAGCTTGACCCGGATCAATAAGGTCTAATTCAGAGAGGGCTCTTTGAAGAGCTGAATCGCGCTTAGAAATGAGTTGGCTACAGGTTTCCATTTGTTCTAAACATGCTGTTATTTCCTTCATTATTAAGGAAACTTCACATTTTTGGCCAGATTCATATGCATCATCTTCTTCATCTAAAATAATAAAATAATGACACTTCAAAAACTAGTTTGATGGATAAATAAAGTCTTTAAGCATTATGTATTATTTTAGTAGTAAGTGTGGAATAAAAACTATGTTTATCAAAATTTCGGTTGATGAAAAAAATTATCTTGATC
The DNA here is from genome assembly GCA_948150685.1 of Rhaphigaster nebulosa. Classification (NCBI taxonomy): domain Eukaryota; kingdom Metazoa; phylum Arthropoda; class Insecta; order Hemiptera; family Pentatomidae; genus Rhaphigaster; species Rhaphigaster nebulosa. The sequence continues at coordinate 128,788,294 of OX411307.1, forward strand.
AAAATAAATTTTGAGTTCATTATAAATGTTGATCGAGATAGAACTTGATTAAAAAATGATTCAGACAGTTTCAAATTATTTATTTATTCTTAAACCTTGACTATAACATTTAGATTAGATATAAAACTTAAGGTCAAACAATATTACAAAAAAACTATAAAATTTTTCCATTTTTAAGAAAACAGACAACAAAGAATTTCACAATATGCCACCTATTGTCAAATATCATGGAAAGATTAATAAGAACGAAAAAGAGTAAAAGTTATAAAACAAATCTTTAATTATAATTTAATCAAACTTTACCAGATTCTACATTTTTGTAGCATTTTGATTTTGCTAATTCAAGAGCAGTCACCCATCTTTGCCGTTCAACTTCATTTGCTGCTCTCAAATGGAAACTCTGAGTTGAACCATTAGAGATAACAAAAGTACATGAATCAGCTATATCTATTGTAGCTCCATCTAGACAAATAGTGCCACGGCAAGTATGTGACATCTCAGCTTTGTTTCTAAAAAAAAAAAAAAAAAATCAAAGAAATTTATTAGATTAAATTTGATGAATTTTCTTCCAGATACAGCCAATCCTATGTCTTCTTCAAACAAACAACAAGAATAGAAAAAAAAAAGAGATAATAATAACAGATTTTCAAGATTTCAGTAAGTAGCAAGTATATAACTTTTATTAATAATAACTATAACATACAGATTAAAACTTCAAAGTAACCAGAGGCTATGATGGCCGAGTGTGTTTGGGTAAGGGTTTGGATCAGTAAAGTGTAGAAATATAGTACACAATTTCCATTAAAATTTATTTTGGAGAAGGCACAAATAATACATTTATAGTCAGAGAGATTTGGGAAGGGGTCTGGATGCAGATGGTGGGGGAGGACGTGGCGGTCTCTGGCCAATTGCTTGCATCAAAGGTTGCCAGTTTTAACTTTAGCTATCTCATTTGAATCTTGGCCTTACAACAAACTACGTCTCTGTTTTGTTTTGTTGATCTCAGTGTTCTTTTATTATCTTTTTAAATAGTTTTTAAAGTTTCTGTTTTGATGGCTTCCACATCACCCAAATGCCGCCCACGAAGCACCATCATGCATTTGGAAAACAATAAAAAGTCACATGGTGGCTAATCAGGTGAATAAGGAAGGTCTTTTGTCACAGTAATCAAATTTAAGGCTAAAAGTGATGCGCAACTAGAGAAGTGTGTGCAGCGGCATTGTCATGATAAAAGATCCACCGCCTCCTTGGATCAAAACCGAGCAACATGCCCTTTGAGGCGTCTCAGAAGGTCAATGTTGAAGTTTCCTTAAACAGTCTGGCCTGGAGGGACGAATTCTAGGTAGATAATTCCCGAAGAATAAAAAAAACAATCAGTATAGTTTTGACATTCGATCTTGATTTTTTCATCCTTGGCTTCTCAGCTTGTTTCCATTGCCTGCTTTGGGATTTAAGTTCCACATCAAATTCGGAGAACCAAGATTCATCTCCTGTGATGACCTTGTCAAGAAAGTCACCACCCTCTTCAGCTCTCAACCAGTCCTCACAGCATGCCACAATAAGGCAGCTGAAGAAACTCAAAACAGAGAATTTCTATAGTCACCAACCGATTTAGTTGATCACCAAACGTTGAACAAAATGGTTCCGTGTATAGCTTGTAAGACAAAAATTGCTCGAGACGAAGGATTGACAATATCTTGCATTATAAGAAAATTAATTTTTCACTTAAAATGCTCGAATATTCCAGGCGATGCACAGAAAAATGGAATTGTCCTTCATGTGAGCACACTAATAGAGCAAAGCACTCCAGCCCCATTAAAAATTCAAGCAGCATGGAGGAAAATATAGTAGCCATATTGTCAAAAATAGGCAAAGAGGTAAAAAGCTCCCTGGAAAAGCAGGTGGACTTGTCTTTTGAAAACACCCAGAGGCTAAAATCATTAGAAGAGCTGGCTGTGAAGCAAGAAAAGTTTATCGAAAATTTAAATAGTGAAACAGCTGGAAAATAAAGTGAAGAGCCTGGAAATAAGAGTAAACCAGGCCAAGCAGACACAGCTATCAAATACGGTAAAAATTAGAAGTGTGCCAACTAGAGATGGGAGAAACACCTGAGGATATTGAACTAGCAATAGGGGCTAGCTTGGGCATCAAACTATAAGTAGAAGACCTGGACTACGTTCAGAGAAAATGACCAAGAGAAGACCCCAGACCAACAGCAATAGTAGCGATTTCGTCTGCTGGGGGATCCAAGATGAATGAGGAAAATTAAGAGACTTCTCCACCAGGCATCTTGGCTGGTATAGTGACGAAATGATCAATCTCAGTGAAGAGATGATGCCTGGGAACAGACATCTTTACTGGCTGGCGAGGCAGAAGAGGACTGGTAAAGTTAGGTTTGCTTGGTTCGCAAGATTGCGGGTAAGATGCCAGTGCGACAACAGGCTCCCTGCAGTCAACAGGGAATCTTTCTTGATAAGGAAGAGGATCTGGAAGTATTCTAATAAAAATTTTAATTTTGTTACCTCCAGAAGTTCCATATCGATCACTTTTATTTATCAGACTATAGTTTTTTTCTCTATTATTATTTTTACTTTTAGTGATTATTATTTTTACCAAAGATGTTTTGCTTTATATTTTAGTTTATTTCAACCTGTTGGATTTTTTACATTATTTTTTAAAGTTTGTGCTTGTGTGTGTGTATGTAAGTTTGCAAATTTGAGTATATACATGTATGAATATCAGTATATTTATGGGGAAAAATGTATTCATGTCATATTTAGATTCTAGATCATGTATTCTACAGTGTAATAATTCGCTAAATGTTCCCTTAACCTCCAAGCAAATGAACTTCTCCGATTCTATAGTAAACCTTTTCCTGGTATTGCTATCCATTACATCACATAACTAATACCTTAGTATCCAGCCATGTTAATTCCCAATCCCTCAACGCACATTACGAAGAATTCCTAGGCCACTTCCTACATAATTTTTATCACATCATCGCTGTCTCAGAAACCTAGCTCAAACCTTGTATCTGCTCCTCGTCTATATCCATTCCTAACTACACTCTCATTCACCATGATCAGATGGAGCGAACTGGAGGAGATGTGGGGGTTGTTTTTCCGTGACAGTCTGATGGTTCACAAATCCCCGTCCACTTAGAATATCTAACACCTAAATTCCTTCCGGCTCACTCTCTCTCCTGTTTGACAGAGTTTACAATGCACATGATCCATTTTGAAAAGAATCTTGATTTATTAACAAATGAAAATATCAATCCTTTTTTTGACCTATTATTCAATTCCTTAGAACCTATTTACACCTCCACCTATATAGATAAATTCAAATTCCTTTCAAAACCAAAAAAACCTTTTTGAACTGCTTAGAAACAGATTCAATGCACATGATCCATTTTGAAAAGGAAGAACATAAATACCTAAAGTTATCGTTCATTAAACCACAGACTAAAATATATATATACTTTAAACCCCTCATCATCAAAATATAATTGGCACTTCCAACTGAAGACACTTCTACATACAATAGAGGCAAATGATTTGATTTTTCAAAATTTTTCACCAAAATAAAGCCTAAAACTAACATTATGCTAACTCTTTTCTGTTTTTTTGATACAGTAAAGATACCTTTTTTAAAATGATAGTAGGGCATTGAATCAATGCAACATGTTTTACTAGGTACTTCACTAACTGTTATTTGGAGTAATTTTTTAAATATTAAAACATGTGTTTTAGATTCTCTCTGCCTTTGACCGAAAAAGAAAATGTGACCTTTTTTCAAGAGAACAAAGCACTACCAGACAAGGTGTCCTATCTATAAAAGGAATAATGAAAAGAAGATTTATTTTGTTTCAAGTATTTGCATACGTTGAAATAATTCTGATGATTTGAATTCCAATTTGATTGAGTTTATTTGAAACGACGATGTGATGAAGACAATGGGAATGTATTCGAATTACTTATGGCTGCAATGAGAATTTGCTGACCTTAAAAATATAGATTATAATTACAGTCCATTGTGAGCCTTTGGATGAAAAATAAACCAATGGCATACTTAATTTTATTTTTAATTATTTAAAACATGCCTACAGATAACAGGAAAGTAACTTTTATTACATTTTATTCCAGTTGCATACATTATTTGATTTTTATAGTTTCTAAAGTGTATTTTTATCTAATTATTTGTTATATCACATAATTACCATTAGCTCATATACTCATGAATTTAGGTATAACTAAAAAAAAAAAAAAAAAAAAAAAAAACAATTATTGATTATGGAATTCTTAACTGATAATTCAGGGGAACAATTTATGATTGAACTAATTGCACCCCCAAATATAGTTAAAAATAATGTTTACTTACTTTACTTGTTATATAATCATATTATATATGAAAAAAATATAGTGATATACCTATATTTTAATATTTATGGATTTAATTTTAAATTTCAATAATGGGCTATAAAATTTGAATTAAACCCGATTTTTATCATTATATATTATTGTAGATTGACTCATATTATCAGGGGTACAAATAAGTTTCCGCCGTTTTTAATCAAAGTCATTGTAAAAAAAATGGTGCATTACATTTTATTTAAAATATTTTCCACCACTAGCTACTACTTTTTCCCATCTATCTGGAAGCATTCGAATACCATGTTGAAAAAACTCTTCATCTTTTGAGACTATCCATGAATCGATAAAATTTTTCGAATCTTCATATGATGTGAAGCACTGCTCAGACAGATCATGTGTCATCGACTGGAACAAGTGGTAATCACTAGGCGCAATGTCTGGGGACTATGGCGGGTGTGATAGGACTTCCCATTTTCATTACCAGTGACTATACAATGTGAAAAACCATTTCTTTGATGCTTGGCAAGCAGCATTTCAGATGTGCACAATCGGCGTTCAATGTTTCTTGGCTTCAGCTCATATGGGAACCAATTTGCTTCTTTTTGCATCATTCCCAACGATTTTAACGCTGTGAAATTGATTGTTGACTTACTCTTAATGTAAGTGCAAGTTCTTCTTGAGTTTGGCACGAATCTTTCACCAATAATGCTTCCAATTCTGTATCCTCATACACTTTTGGCCGGCCCCTACGTTCTTTGTCCTCCACGTCAAACTCGCAGTTTTTAAACTTTTGAAACCACTCATGACAACTACTCTCACTTAAAGCAGCATCACCGTATGCTTCTACAAGCAATCGATAAACCTCAGCTACAGATTTCTTTAAGTTTAATAAATATATCAAAGCTTCACGCAAATGACATTTATTCGGAACAAAACTTGACATATTTGCACGAAAAAAAATATGTCCTGCTGACACAAAATCTACGGGGGTATAGCCCAGCCATAAATGCTAGGACTGGTCAAGATCACAACCAAGCCCATGGTGTGATGGGATTATGGGGAGAACCATTGACCAATAACAATGGACTGAGGCTCATCAACTTTTGCATTTAAAATGATTTACATTTAGGAAACTCCTTCTTCAACCATAGAAAAATCCATAAGATTGCATTTGATGCTCATCGAAGAGAAGGGAACAGTATCATTGATTATTTTATTTACAGCAGAGAGATACAACTGTTCTTCACTGACATTAAGGTAATCAGAGGAGTGGAGCTCGGGACAGACCATTACCTGCTGCTGACACCCGGATTGTGAAGCCTAGGAAAGTCAAGAAGAAATCGTATGAAAGGCTTGCAATAGGGGTCCTCCAACAGGATGGAAAGAAGAGGCGGTATGAAGATGCACTGAGGACTAAACTGGTGGAAGTAAATGCCGACCAAAACTTGAACGATCTCTGGGCGTCCATCAAGAACTGCATACACCATGCTGCCAGGGAGGTTTGTGATTTGAAGAAGATAAGACCTACTACGAAGAAGACCAAGTGGTAGAGTGATGAGGTAGCAAGGGATGTGAAGGAGAAAAAGACCGCTTAGATCAGGTACAAGACGTCTAAGACCACTGAGAACTGGGAACAGTATGTGCTAAAAAGGAATGTAGCTAAAAAAAACTGTAAAAGAAGCTTGTAACAGGACCTGGGAGGACTTCGGAACAGACAAGGAGAAAAACTTCTAGGAGAACATTAGAAAGTTCTGGACTGCAGTGAAAGGTCTTAGAGGGAAGAGAGGAAAGCCTGTCAGGAGCCTAAAGAATAAGAATGGCAACCTGGAAACAGATGAAAGAAGAATCCTAGAGGCCTGGCGAAACTATTACCAAGATAAATTTGCTATGGAAGTTTATCGAGGAGATCCAGGAATTGACAGGAGGCCCCAAAGGACAGAAGATTTTCTGCCAGAGGATATGGATGATGCTATCCAGGAAGAGGAGGTCGAAGCTGCTATGGAAAATATAAAGCGGTATTGATAAGATTTTACTGGAACTGGTAAGGTATGGCAGACCAGAACTTACAAAAGCTCTGCAGATCCTCTTTCAGTGAATATGGAATGAAAAGAGAATACCTGATGGGTGGGAGGAAAAACTGATTGTTCCAATTTATAAGAAAGGAACCCCAACTCTATGCGAAAACTATAGGCCGATATGCCTCTCCCCTGTAGTGTACAAAGTATATACAAGAATTCTTGAGCAGCGTCTGAGAACCTACATGGAATGGGACAGGGAAGGAACAAGCAGCATTTCGGCCTCATAAGCAAACTCAGGATCACACATTCTCTATCCAGATAATAACTGAAAAAGTCTGGGACAGAGGCCGCGACATGTATCTTGCCTTTCTGGACCTAAAATCTGCTTTCGATTCTGTTCCTCGTCAAGAAATTTGGAGGGCACTCCAGGAGAGGCGTGTCCCTTCTAACCTTATTAGCGCCATCAAGTCAGTCTACCAGGATCCGAAGGTTGTCATCCTGATCCGAATGGTGCTAAGTCTGCCCCCTTCAGGTTTTATAACAAGAGATAGCCTCAGTCCACTCCTCTTCAATGTTGTTATGGACAAGGTGCAGAATGTGTGCAAGAAGAGGACTCCCAGAGCTGTTGTCGGATACTGGAATATGATACCAGTGCAGGTGTAGTGTTTCCTGGACGCAGATGACATTGTGCTGGTTGCTGAAAGTCCAGGAAGACTGCAAGTCACTGTGGAGGAGTGGACAGAGGAGCTAAGAAGAAGAGGTCTTGCTATAAATCCAGACAAGAGTATAGTTATGCAAATAGGCAGGGAAGATGAAAATCTGAGAATCGTGTGTCAGACAAAAACTGGAAGTGGTGAATGACTACCTTTACCTGGGTACTATGATTAGCCGGGATGCCAAAATAGACCAGGAGGTTCTCAACAGAGTAAAAAAGGCTAACCAGGTCTTTTATCAAATATCGACCACCCTGGTAGAAAAACAAGAAATCAGCAACGATGCCAAGCTCCGAATCTTTAAGTCGGTGTTCCTCCCAGTCTTGCTTTATGGATCAGAGAGTTGGGTTCTCTTAGAACGACAAGGGAGTCAGGTCACAGCAGCAGAAATGAGATATCTAAGGAAAGTAGCTGGGAAGACCAGACGAGACCGAGTGAAGAATGAAACTATCAGGGAAACTGGGAAAACAGGGAAAGTGGCTGCTAGAAGCAAGACCAAAGGGGCAGATACCGGTTGGCAGGCCGAGATTTACATATAATGGTTATATGGAGAGACTTGGGAGCGAGCGGGGCTCCTCCGTGATGGAGACAAGAAGAATGGTCCAGGACAGAGACATGAAGATGGGCTGAGGCTGCTCCACGCTTAACGGCACGGCGGAGATAGGGAAAGAAGAATAAGACAAAATCACTAGTATTTAAGGTTATGTTGTTGCCAGATGTCTAAACTTGGCATGTTGACATAAACTGACATAATAAAGTATGCATTTTATTCCTTGACACTTGCCATATCCCAGTAAATTTTTCTCCTTGAGTACATGGTAATTATTAATCCTTTTTCGTCCAAGAGGAACCTCAGTTCCCCTTTCTTTAGTTCAAGATTTTTCCTCTCCTGCATTGTGGTAGAAGCTTCTTTACCACATCTAATTATTCAGGGATTAATGGGTCGCCGAAAAACGGTTAAATTAAATTTAATAAATAGATTCAATAGTTTTAAGTTTAGCAAAATTAATTTTGTATCAACTTATTATAAATTATATGATATATGTGAGGGTCAATGATGAACTACCAAATAATCTTTAATTACACATTTAAAAAAACAAATACAAATTAAAATTCATTCATGTTCGAAATTATATCGTCTAAAGACTACTTAAGGGAAACCTAGCATCCTGGACCTGACTCGTATACTGCTAGGTGGTCCTGAGTTGTTTTTTATTTTTATTTATTTCCAAATCCTACCATATTTTTTTTCCTAAAAGTTTGGTAAAATCTTTAGAACCAATGCATCAATAAATCTACAGAAGGGAAGATTTATTAATAAATTTTTTTTGCTTGCATAATTTTAAATCTGAAAATCTCATATTTATGACAGTTTATATTCCTTTTTCTCAGAAATCGAAATAGTTACAGATTTAAAATTTTCACACCTTACTTTTAATGATATTTTAAAGGAACAGACACAAGGATAATCAATTTGACCAGATAGAACAAATTCCTAATGTAAAAATAAAAATGAAAAAATATTCGTGTAAATTTCAAGATTCAATTTTTTTTTCTTGAGTTGAAATTTAAAATTTGTAAAAACCTCCAATCTGTTTTTTTTCAAACTCTTATTGATAAACATAAAAAGTTCCAAGTGAATATCTTATATAGTTTTTAAGAAAAAGGAACATAGAGTGTCAAAAACATGAAATTTTCAGACGCTCAATTGCGTGTTCAATTATTAATAATTCCAAAGAAAATTTGTTGATAAATCTGCCCTCCTGCAGACTTATTGATGCACTTGTTCTAAAGATTCTACCAATTTTGTAGAAAAAAATATTGCAGTGTTGTGAAATGAATGATTATAAACTACTCAGGGCCAACTAGAAGAATACGAGTCAGGTCAAGGGTGCTAGACCTCCCTTCATTAACATAAAGTTAAAGCAAATCAAACTTTTAAAAAAATTACATATAATAAAGTAATTTTTAACCATAATTTGTTCTTAATTAAAACACCATATTCTCAAATTGACTCTATTAAATAAGCAAAACTATAATTTATTTATCAATGAGTGGCTTGTATGACTAATAATGAATCTATAATTACACAAAGGATAGCAAAATATAGGTCCAGGTAACTAAAAGTGTATACAGTGTATCATTCACTGAAAGAATGAACTATCAAAGAATTTTTATTTGTATAATTAAATTTTTGTTCTAGACATATATTTTGGTAATGAACATTAAACTAGTCTAAAATTTTAAATATTATAAATAAAGATTCACAAACCTATAATAAGAGAGAAGTCCATCTGACAAAACAAACCAACGTCTTTGATATCCTCTCAAATAATTTGTCCATTTGCTAAGCCATCCCTTCATTTCAGCTTCTGTATGAGCCTTACTCTCAGACATGTTTAATAAATTGATTGGAGGATAAGCAAATATAAATGATAGAATAGTAACTTAATTTATCACAAAAATAAAATGATTTTCAGGAATCACTTTAGGGTTAACATGGTATTTCAATCACTTTATTTTTTACTAAAAAACATTGTAGTACAGTTGTTCAACTAAACTAATTATGATGTAATAACAGGCAGAATTATTTACATCAAACGCATTTTAAAAAAAAATTCTTCTGAATGACAAAAATCTTATTTTATACATGGGTCACTGTTTAAAAGTACAATATTCAATTTCAATACAGAACCCAAACATCAGCTGACAACTCTACACGCGGAACGAGTCCATCAAAACAAAGAGGTAATATTTCCCTCAAATTTTTCAAATACTTAATCAAGTATTTAAAGTTAATTTTTAAAAGATTTCAGTAATTTCTGAGAAAATATATCATGTTCATGAAGACAACATAAATTTTTTTAATATTAAAAGGAGTAGCCTTTTTAGTCTATTATATTTAATTCCGATATATGCCACTTTTTAGTGGTCTCCTAAAGAAAATTTAGTGTTCACTTGTTTGCATCATAGTTAAAAAAGTTAACATGTAGTAGAATTGGGTACTTGTATAGATTGTTGACCTCGACAAAAGTTTTTTTGTACATTCAATACTCCATTAATAAATTTATACCAATTTTAATGGAAAGAAAAGTTCAACTGTCATTGTCAATTGAAAGTTCAAGGGTAAAGCAATACAAATAAACTTAAAATATTCACAATATAGAATATCCAAGGAAATAATAATAAATTTATTAGTTATCGGCAGGTCATATATACATGGTTTTGGTACATGGCTAAATATATATTTTAAAATAAGCAAAAAAATAAATAATTGATTTTTTAACGTGTCATATTAACACAACAAAAAAAGTTCAAGGAGGTAAATGTGAAATCCAAAATAAGCCGGGTCCGTTGCCCAAATATATATTTAAAATCTCTAACAACACAGGTACCAATATTAATAACAAAAATTAGCAGCTATCTTTTTAGGAGGCTGCTCAAGGATTTGTCTCTGGGTATAAATAATAATCAAATTGCAATAATTATAAATAACAAAAGTAAACTAACATGATCATAACTAAAATTAAATAATAATTTATAAAACAAATAAAGAATGTGCTTCAGAGGTCAAAACAATTTATACGCGTAGGTAATGCATCTTGTGGTGCTTCAGCGGTACCACTTCGCTATATCACCATCCTCCAATGACTGCGTCAAGGAAACGGGCCGGAAGTCTGACCAGTCTCCCACCACTTCTTTCAGGAGAAGTGCAATCTGCCTCCGCGGAGTCATTGCGTGCAGCGTCGGAGAGGTTCTGGCTGGCCAGAACTGGTTGAGACCGTTATCGCTTATTTCATCAGCCAATTCATTATGGATATTCGTCACCTACTGGAGAACGATGTGGCAGACTCGTTGTCAAGAATGGAAGAAATCGCAACTCCGAATGGAATGGATGCAGAAAAATTGAAGAATTACTAAGAAACCCCAGGCTACAGCTCGAATAGATGAAGTTCATCTCTCGGGTTATCTCCTCAACGAAGTTTCTAAGGCTATTGCCCTCCCGTATATGCCAGGGAATGTGTGTAATCTTCAGACATCCCGGAGTCCGCGATTCCCGTTGGCTAATTGGTCAGCGAATTTGTTTGGCCTTGCCAAAATGTGAAATCACTTTTCAGCGGTCCAAATTTTAGTGTAACACGGTGGCAACCCCAGGAATTTTTCTGCCTTCTGCCTGATTTAAGCATATCCGACTGAATATCATTTGACCTCTACCATCTTCATCCGCCATGCGGTACTGTCTTACAATGGTGGACAGGTATACCTAGGTATACTAGGTGGCCAGAGGCACATATCATCGTGGGCCTACCAAATGAAGCGCTTGCATCATTTCTTATCTAGGGTACCAGTTCGAATCGGATTCATTTAACCAATTATCGAGGACCTTGGGTTTCCATACTATACGAAGACTAACAGATACGTCGAGAGATAGTATGCCATACGCACCAGACGGCTCTCACGGCGCAGTTTTACGGCATCGCCTGGACAAACCTACTGCCTATAGTGCTTCTGGGACTTCATTCGGCTTTCTAAGATGACAACGTTACCAGTGCGTTGGAGATGACTTTGAATAACTTTGACTGCCTGCTGAACTATTTGGAAAGTACGGTGCACCTTCATGTGTCATGTGAATCTTTATATAAACAAAGTAGCAGTGACAAATCCATGTTACGTCTTAATGTTTATGTTCCACTCTGCTCATTCCAACTGTTTGATTGTAACCTGCTGTCAAATCTTCACAATAAACCCGTTATACTAGTTCCAGTCTGTCAATTTTAATGGTCCTGGGTACATTTGGTGATTTCAGGATGGAGGTTAACAAATACTATTTTCGACTTTAAAAAATATAATGTAGAGGTTATGATAAAATTACGTGTACCTTATGAACCAGTATACACCCCCATGGTGATTCAACTACGCACAATGCTTGTTGTAAACTGGTCCTAGATATTAAATTCTCCCATAAATAGATAATTTCATTGTTTGTTAATATGATGAACTAAACCATTCTTCCTGTTTGAAATACGATCTTCATTAAAATTAAGGTAGAATCTATGTACATTTGCCTACTTACTGAAACCCATTAGGACATATGCATTGCAAATTTACGGACAACTAAAAACTTAACATTTACTAACTATCAACGTTTCAATCAAAACTCTACGGATTATTACACCATCTCCTAGATACGTCAGTAACAGAACTTGTACAAGGACTTACAACTCCTGTAAAATATCTGAATCAACCAATATTCAGTATATTTCACGACAAACTTTATCACCATTCTAAAAGATTATACAAGATATGGCTACTTTAAACATTCCTAACCCTCAAACGGTAAGACTAGAGTCAGAGTGACTCCAGCCAAATGTATTATTAAAGTGTACCCACATCTCTAGAATTTCCGACACCAGACTTCAGATAACCTTATCTCAAGTGTCGACCAAGCTATCGAAAAAGCGGAATTATTCAGGTAAGCAGCATTTTTAAACTATGCGTAATAACTTATGACATATTCACACTCTGGGTCAGTTTGAGCCACTCTTACTGTTTATGTTAAAAAACGTTGGCTGTTTTGTTGGCAACATATGACTCTAGAGTGAAAGAAAATTTGTGCAACATTTTCCTCCCTACAACTTCGCTTCTGCTTCAAAACGTATTCACTCATGTAGTCGTTGAATGAATTTTAATTTTAAAGGCTTCAAATCATCGCGCATTAGTAGAGTGGTCAATAAAGGAAATATACAATTTATAGAATTGTATAGAGAGAAACAGGTTCAGATTTTAAATCAAAAACAAGAGAAATTATGCTTGAAGTGAGATTTATATAGAAATGAAGATACACAAAGGAGAAAGACAAACTAAAATATAACCTTTAATCGCACAATTGCAAAGAAAAGATGAAAATTAGCTAAAATTTATTGACATTTTTTTCGAGTAGGAGTATTTCTAATAAATTATTAGTTTTCAAAATTCTTCCGAAAAGGTTTCGTTTATTAGGTTTTCAAGGACGCTATTTCGATTTACTATTAAAATTTTCTTTGATATAGGGATAGTTTATTAGGTTTTTGAGGGTTCTTTTCATTCCATTTTTTGAATTGGATTTTGATCAAGCATGCACATTTCGAATTACCATTACAGTTGACATTTTTTTTTTCAGTTAGGTTAAACGATACCTTAGGTTTTCAAGGACCATATTATCGAATTTTCGACCGCGCATGCGCATTTCGATTTACTGTTACTGTTGAAGTTTTCTTTTATATAAGGATCGTTTAATTTGTTTTCGAGGGTTCTAATTCCATTTTTTGAATTGGATTTTTGATCGAGCACGAGCATTCCTAATTAATTATTAGTTTGCAAAATTCTTCTGTGTAGATTTCGTTTATAAGTTTTTCAAAGACGCTATTTTCGAATCCACTATCGGATTTTCGACCACGCATGCGCATTGTGATTTGCTGTTACTATTGAAGTTTTCTTTGATATAGGGATCGTTTATTAGGTTTTCGAAGGCTCTGATTCCATTTTTTGAATTGGATTCTTGATCGAGCACTAGCATTTCTAATTATCATTACATTTAACATTTGTTTGTTTATATTGTCCTTGAAAACCTAATAAACGATGCATATATAAAAATAAAATAAAAAAGTCAACTGTAGTGGTAATTCGAAATGCGCATGCTCAATAAAAAGTCAATTTAAAAAAAAAGAATCGAAACCCACGAAAACCTAACGAACGATCCATATGTCAAAGAAATATCAACAGCAACAGTTAATCGAATGGCGCATGCATTATTTCCGATAGTGTGTATTTATGTATGATTATATATTTCCGATAGTAAATTCGGAAATAGCGTCCTTGACAGCCAAATAAATGGTACATATACCGAAGAATTTTACAAACTAATAATTAATTAGAAATACTCGTGCTCGAACAAAATTCCAATAGTAAATAGCAACTTCGAAAACCTAATGAAAACAAACTTAAAAAAAAAAAAAAAAAATATATATATATATATATATATATATATATATATATATGTGTGTGTGTGTGTGTGTGTGTGTGTGTGTGTGTGTGTGTGTGTGTGTGTGTGTGTGTGTGTGTGTGTGTGTGTGTGTGTGTGTGTGTGTGTGTGTGTAAGCAACATTTAATAACATAAGTAGTTGAAATTACCACTTAACATCCCAACTATCTAATAAACGAAAAAAAATGGAAGAATGATCCGAAATTTTTTCAGAAGTCATTATTGAAATTAAAAGAATTATTTTTAAATAAAAAAATTAATAAAACATCTGTAATATTTATGAATTTGTTTAAGTCCGGTTGGATTACAATTGAAATGGGATTGTAATTACGGGGGTTCCGCGGCCCGGGGTGCATTACGGATCGGGGACAAAAATTTGAACCAATGCAATTTATTTTTTAATAATTAAAATTACAACAAGCCTGCTAGAGATTCGAAATGTATCGGCCATTGGTGGAAGGGCAAAGATATAAAACTCGCAAACGTGAAAAAATAGGCTACTTACCAATTTTTACGGGATCACCCGGCAAATATACAAACCACACGGATTACCACATTAAATTTTTATTAATTGTAATATAAATTTATATTACACTTAATTTAATATGTATAATTACCAAACTGTCTTTTGAATTACTTATTCTTGAATTTTTAGTCCTTCCATGCTACTCAGTCGGGCGGAGGTTCCGGGGATATTCTTTATTCCCCTAGAAATTTTTTAAAATAATGTGCTGTCTGAAACTTATTTTAAACAATTTTTGTGTTAAAATCAAACCAAAAATTTACCACTATTGGACTACAAATAAGTTTTAGTTGAAGTTATTGAACGTTAGTTCTATGCAACATGTTTTTGTTTTTTTAAGTCCAATCTTTAAACTTTGCTTTTATCTTTTGTTTTATAGGGGGCATAAATATTTCTGAGACATCAACAGGTGTCTGTGCACTGCACCCCTGTGTACACGCTTATGACTCCTTCAAACAAAGGATAATTTTTATAACATTTCATACGTTCTAATCCAATAACCAATAATCTGAAATAAATTCTCCACCATGCCTTATATGTTATTGCTTTATTCGTAAAAGTTCGCTGTTTGTCTCCAGCCTGTAGGCAGGCGTGAAGTTAAAAATACAGATAATTAAAAATAAGTTAAAAAATTGGTGAAATTAAAACATATATTTTTCTAGTCGCCTTACCATTCGCCCAAATAATCACGAAAAAATCAAAACTGGTGTCAGTGAGTTAAGGTTGGGAATTCGCCCTTTGTTCATTGCATTAATAGGTAACGACTATATTGTCTATTGTTATATTCACTAGTGGAAATCCTTCATAGTTAATTTGTAAAGAAAAGTTTCAATAAATAATACTTATTGAATAATATTATCTAACGTCAACGGGAATTGGTTAATGTGCAAAATAACCAGTTGTATTGATTACCAACAATAATTTATACCAACAATTATCGACAACTTCTAGATTGGTTGATCGGTCACAGATCTTCATTCCAAATCTTCCAGCTTGGCATCTTCGTCCGGAGAGGTCTGCGTATCGTAAACCAGATCTAATACCAATGAATTACACTCCTGGATGAGGAACTGAGTGAGCAGTGTACAGGCATCGGCCAGGACAGTTTGGCGAAGAAAGCCTGGCCATAGAGACAAGAAGAAACCTTGGCTGAATGATGACAATTAGAAGAAAATACTTTATTGACTTAAAATTTATCTATACTGGAGTGTTGATGATTGAGCTAAAGTGATTCGGTTTGGTAAAAGCAACTCTGAAAACATGGAATGAGTCACCGTGCTTACTCCATATAAAAAAAGGATATCTGTTTTATCAGAGCTAAAGTAAATTTGAAATTTTAGGAACACTTGGTGCGACTTTCGAAAACGTCTTATTGGATTTGTGTGGTGATTATTTTAATTCATTCGAACATGTTACAGAACTGCAGCTACTAATCGTTTAATGCAACGTATTTTTAAATAATAATAATAATTAGGAAATCCAGAAAGAAAATGTTTAGTTATGGGGTAATTATTTAACAATTTAATAAATTAATAGTTACAACTATTTTATTTTATTCTTGACCGCTACCCGGACTATCTTCTTCCTGATAAGCCATATCAATAAGGAACCTTTCTGCAATAAATTTACTCTGGTTGTTTTACAAGTACGAAGGTTTTTATTTAGGGGCGGCTTTAGGTTTTCTGGCGCCCTAGGCGATAACAAAGTTTGCGCCCAATAATCCTGCCTCTCCCCCTTCGTCCTCCAACACTAAACCAAACTAAGATCACCCCTGCCCTTATCGCCACAGCATCCCATTGTTACTATTTGTTTCAGAGTTAAATTAAATAAAACGTTCTAGATTAGTGACTTGCTAGTTTCATAAAAAATCAAGATTAAAGCTTTTAATTAACTTTTTTTGGAAACTCAGTAGGCTCATGAGACTCCCAATGCAACAACAAGCGATTTTGGTCTGGGGAGTTCCTCCGACCAACATTCACTCTACAGCATTATGTTTTCATATTTTCTAACATTATTTCAGGAGAAATTTACGATATACCTTAAATTTTTATTTATACCTGCTTTTTAAGATTTGTCTTCGGTACCTCGAGACGGGCTCATGTGTCCCACCTTTATGGCGAGTTAAAGTGGCTCTTCCCCTCCAACCTTATATAATATTTCCTCTGATCTTTCCAATATCAAACCATCACTACCCAGCACCCTTCCTACATCTACAGCCTCCTTCAATTTAAATCCTCGATCCACTCACAAGATCGAGCCTTTCTATACCGCTTCCCATAGAACCAAAATATTCGAACATTCCTTTCTCTCCCGCTCCTCTATCATTTGGAATTCCATTCCTACTAATATCCGCCATGCCTTTTCTCTATCCTCATTCAAATCTCTCCTTTTCCAAGACTTTCTTTTTTTTCAAAATTATTCTCTCTAATTAAGAAATTGCAATTTAAGATTAACATCCAGATCAAAAGTAAATAATAGATTTTAATGCACTAGCTTCAACTTTGCTAATCAGCCCGTTATTTTTGTATTTTTCATTTTCTCTCTTTTTCTTTTATTTATTTTATTGTTAATTGTTGGTTAACATTAATTATTCTTTTCAAGACAAGAATTTATATTGTTTGCTTATTATTTTATTGAAAACATTTTAAATATTAATTTATCTTTATTTTGTAATATTATGGCCAGATACTGTTTCTGTTTTATTTGTTCGATTGTGTTATTCTTAAGGGACCTAGTCCCAGAATCTTCTATTCTCTTCTATTCTATTCTATTATTTACACTTTTTCGTCAAATTATCCTGTTATTATAACGAATCATATCAAAATAATTTTATCTTGAAGTTATCTATGCAACTGCTCAAGTCACATTTGCAGTTTTGAATCAATCATGCATTTATAAAAAACGTTAATGCATTATTGAAAAAGAATTGTGATAAAATGTCTGTCATTAAAAAAAAAAAAATTGTGATCTTTTGCCTGAACAGGAGCTAGCACGCAAAACCGGAAATATTGTAGCTTGTTTCGTAAAAAAGAGAAAATAAAATAAAAACTGCATATTCCTGCATAGAAAGCGAAGAACCTATCTGCCTTGAATTTTCTAGGAAAATTTTTTAGTCTTGCACTAAAAAAAAAGACGCATATAATGAATCATTAAGCCTTCCTAGCAAATTGGTATTTAATTTTTATTTTGTTTCCTGATCGTTATAAAGACTGCAACAATTTCATTTATTTATTTTTTAAGACAAAACTATAATTTATTATATAATTTTCAGAGATTTATGTAACTATAGCTTGTGTTTGTGTTATAACATATTTAGAGGCAAGTGTGTTCGATTGAATAGTTCTTTTTCCAAATTCGTTAATTTTTCAAAATGTAAATTTTGTCTCTCAGATTACATAAATAATATTAATTTGCCAGTTTTATGGTATAATAATCTATTTTAAAATAATCAATTTCTCATTTCTAAATTTGTTTCACTATTTTAATTGTTTTTTACTTATTTCTCTAATCACCTATTTTTTAAAAGGAAACATTACTTGAATTTCAAATAGTGACATTACACTGAAACCGATCAATATTGAGTGGGTGAATACTTTACTGATGAAAACAATTTTGGGAGTCTCACGCACGGACCTCTTTGCACTTTGAATAGACAAAATGGAGTAGCGCCTCCTATGGGATAACAAGTAAAAACTCGAAATAATAAAATTAACTTATTATGAAACAAGTTACTCATTCAATCATAAATCCTTCGGACTGTATCTAAACTAATCGACGGATGCCATCTGGCCGTCTATTTATTCAACGATTAAATCACTGATGACCCAACGGTTCCATCGACTGTCGATGGATCGGGTCGATGGATCGATGTATGTAATCTCATTATAACTTCCATATTGTTTTTTTCTGTTTTTAAAATCAGCAACTATAACTGATCTCGTACAGTATTTCGTCTCGAAATAGAATTAAAAAAATACAAGTAGTGATTCTTCTTACAGTGAGTGCCTGAGAAGTAGTGCAGAAGAGGGAGAATTTGAAGCAAATAAAAATTAAAAACTAAGGGGCAAATATTTTACCGGCCTAATCGGAAGATGATTTAAAAACACATTTTCGCGTTAGCCGTTCTTCAGTAGAGGCAACAATCAATTATTGAATATTATATTTAACCCTCTAATGGTAAGGTAAGGGTCGGATGCGACCCATGACGTAACATTTCCGTTCATACTCCCTCCATGCGTGAGGTGGAGGGGCGTGACTTCAGGAGTCCTTGGTCCCACTCTTTCTCTATCGGTGTATAAACTCACATCACTCAGATATGTGAAATACCCCCCTCCACACTTCACCAACTTTTTTTTTATCTGACGGCTGGGTTGGATGCGACCCGCTTTACTGTTAACGCTACAAATTTAGTGTACTTTTTTTACCAGATTGTTCTGAAATGGCAGATAAAATAATTTTCACTAATCCTGAAGAAGTTCTTGCAGAATGACGGTGACAGCAAGAGGAAGATTCAGACTCTGAAAGTGAAGTATTTGAGGCAGATGACGAAATTTTGCCAAACGACGCTGATTTCGATGCCGAACCTGATCTCAGCTCATTGTCAGATATGGATGAGGAAAGAGAGTTTGAACTAGGAAGAGATGAAGACACCATTTGGACAAAGACTCCGGTTCGTTCAAAATATGCCAAAACAATAGCTTCTAACATTGTCACCCATCTACCTGGGCCGAAAGGAAAAGCCTCAGGACTCACAGCTGAATTACAGTTATTTTCTCTTTTTATTACAGATCAAATTATCGACGAAATTGTACAAATCAACAAATCCAAAAACCCCGAAATAATTATGAATCAGAGCAGTGGTTTATATCAACTAATGACGCATTGGAGTTAAAAGCACTTATGATTGTTGTTCATAGCAGGAGTTTTATAAAACTGCAACCTAAACCCCGAAGACTTTTTTTCTCCAGTCTTTGGGCCACCTATTTTTCGGACAACAATGACCCAAAAGAGATTCGATTTTCTTTTAGCAAATTTGAGATTCGATGGCAAGGATACCCGAGAATCACGAAAGTATTTAGATAAATTTGCAGCTTTCCCACAAATTTTTTGAAATGCTCGTAGTTTTACTTTATTTATATGTTCATTTGATTTTTCTTCACTTATTGTATTTGTCCAATGTGATAATTTATTGTGATAAGTCACTTAACGATTGTGATAATGCTATCTGGAACCAATGTGATTAACTTTTAACTATTTAAGATTGAAAACAATAAATAGAGAATTAAAAATTCATTTTGGCGTCATTTATTAACAATCTAACCATTTTAGCTGTCCAAATAAGCAGGAAATAGCTTCGGGTCGGATCCGACCCGGCCTTACCGAGTAAGTACCAAGACTTCACCTTACCATTAGAGGGTTAATTGATAAAGATAGATTACCAAAACAGTCTCAATTCATTATATTTATTTTATTTCATGGGAGAAGTTTTCGATGTCCAGCACCATATTCACCTCTATTTAAAAAATATCATGAATATTAAAACAAGCCAATTATTAATTATACGTATCATATATTATACAATAGTTTATCTTGCAAACAATGACTATTACTCTACCTTTCGAATCATTACTCCGTCATAAGGGGAGGTTGTTATTTGAACATTAGTCCATCGTCTATATATTATTTATATATTATTTCCCCAGACCTGTTTGAATAAAATTCATAAGTGCAACACTCGAAATAAAAAACTTCAACAGACCATTCATGCTATTGCTACGGTTTTAATCTGATTTTATTTTAGTTACATACCTGCATGGGAAAGAGAACATACCTGACCCCCTGCGTACTAGGTTCTGAGCTATATAGTTTCGAATATTATATTTAATTGTACAAGCACAAACAGGAAAGCATTGCAAATTATATTGCTGAATAAAATTATCTATAAAATGTATGCATGTGGTTTTTTACCTGCCAAGTGGTAACCTTCCGCTTACATCAAACAGGTTGTCTCTAATTTCAACGTTCATCGCTGTCGATCCCTAGTGGATTCAATAGGTCGTTGGATTCCATAGATGGAATAAGTATTGAGTTTAGAAACCTACCCCAGGATGGAAAAGCAGATACCGTATACACAATATAAGAAAGCTAAAATGTGTATTGGAAAACATGCAAATATTCAGAAAAAAAAGGTGATAAATATGTAATGAAATATCGCAAATATGCAATAATTAATTATGTAACAGTGGTACTTATTTTTTTTTTATTCTCCCACTTAGACTATGGATGCTACGTATACAGAGGAATATCTGCTGGCAAG
This sequence comes from Rhaphigaster nebulosa, assembly GCA_948150685.1. Taxonomy (NCBI): domain Eukaryota; kingdom Metazoa; phylum Arthropoda; class Insecta; order Hemiptera; family Pentatomidae; genus Rhaphigaster; species Rhaphigaster nebulosa. The sequence continues at coordinate 128,809,258 of OX411307.1, forward strand.
AGATGAGATTGAAGAGCCTTTGATTTTTTTCATGAGATTAATTTTCGGGTTTCCCAGGTGCTCTCATGACTCTTGTTGGTAGAACGAGTTTAAGTGGCTTTTCCCTAATTTCTGACGACAATATTTCCTTAGTGTCTTTCTTTTCGAAGTCCTTAAAACCAAAAAAAACTCCCTACATCCTTGATCTCCTCATCCTACGTTCCTCTATTCACTCTCTAAATACAAGATCTCAACCCCATTGATTTATATAATCAGTCCTAAAAAACTGCTTCTTTCAGCAAATCCTTCGTCATTCCTCCTGGAATTCTTTACCGGTCTCTATTCGTCAATCCTCCTCCACACTTTCCTTTAAAAACCGCACGTAAATTCTGTAAATTGTAATTCTTCTTAGGGAATTTTGTCCCACAATAAAATATTTTTTTCATTCATCCATTAGTACTAAAAACATTTAAAGATTAATAAAGAAAATAATAAATAAATAAATCTTTTCATAATTGAAATGACGTAATAAATAATGAGTTGTTGAGCTGTGAAGCATAGTAGTTAATTACATGAAACAGTTTAAGTCCATTTATATTGTATTGATAATACTTTTAGTAAAAACAAAAAAAAAAAATGATTAATTCAGGGTGTCCAATATAAATCGGCCCAATTGCTTCTGACGTCCAAACAATTGATCTAATCAAAAATTGCCTGAGAAAAAATTCGTAGGTCTACTTCTATAGTTTCACCAATCGCTATTGCTCATTAACTTTGACGTGACGCGGTTGATGAATATACATTTTGGATTCATAAAATCAATATCCCTTTCATAATTGTGGAGAAATCATCTCAGAAATTATTATTTTGCTTTTTCCAAAGAAAATACTACAGATACAAGCTTGGGAATATTTTTAATAGAAAGACGATGAAAAAAATTATGTATCACGTCTCCAAGATTCCAGTACATTAGGTGCTTAAATAATAATGACGTTCAGAATACAAGGTTCTAAAATGGTGTAAATCCTTCAATTGTGAAGATTGTGAAGAGGGGCCCTTTATAACTTTTTAATGACTATAAATGAGCATATTAAAAAGTACGTGTTACCTGCGAACCTCAAGTATTCTCTGTGCGTCAACCGCACTTTTCGTCTCAAAGTTAAAAATTAATAGCGGTTGGTGAAACTATAGAAGTAGACCCACGACTTTTTCCCCATGGCCATTCTTTACCCGATGTGCCCGATAGCAATAGCAATAAAACTTCTTAGTTTTCGATGACCAATTGGAACAAAAATATATTTAAGTTTATTAAAACAATATCAAAAATATTGAAAACTGTAAACAAATTAAAAAAGATCTTTAACCACATGTTCTAAAATTCTCTGAATTTTCCAAATGCATTTCGATATTTCATTCAATTCAATTCAATTATTATACACCTTAAAAGTTTTTGAATTCGAAAACAGTGAACAGAAGCATATTTTTTTGTCATAAAAAATATAAAAAAATAATAGTATAGCCTTAAATTATAATTTATTGTAATTAAAATAAAAGATAGGTTTAAGAAAAAAGATTTTTTTTAATTAAAGTACCCAAACATATTTATTTATCCATAAAACGCGCAAAATGGGTTCGATTGCTTCTAATTACAATAATTCTAAAAAAAGTATTGATAAGTGTAAAGTAAAAACAGGCCTAATATATATTACATTTCGTTATAATCCGCACCCCGTTGATAAATTTCAAATATGTTCAAAGGACAAAAATTAGTTGTTTCTTCTCAAAATTACTATTGGGCGACCCTCCCCAAGATTAAGAATAGCTCCAAATGAGTAATCTTCTATGAAAAAGACCCGGTATCCGCATTAGTGTGGGATATAGTATTAATAGACCCAGAACCGTTCCCAATGTGTCAGTAGCATTCAGGAGTCTGCTCTGCTTCGATAGGGTAAGTTAATTCTGTTATGTACCTCATTATTTTGTTTTTAAACTATCCAAAATTAAAATTTTAATGTGATTTACGGGAGTATATGAGTAAATAAGAATAACCAATTAACAATAACTAGGTCGTAGTCTAGCGATGCTAGCGAAGTTGCAACCACAACTTTAAATTATTATCATTGTTTTTGTATTATTAGACCTATGAGCATCGTGTGAGGGTATATCAAGTGCGCCAACCTCACACCTTCACACACTCACTCACCAACACCAACATACACACTGCAAACGCGCGCAGTATGTAGGTTTCCTTACATGGTAATATTGTGATTGTTGATTTTTATATATTTTTTAAATTATTGTTTTTTTTTTTGTTTTTTTTTAATATTGATGTTTTAGAGATTTGTCTCATAATTTTTTATATTCTTCATCTATTCATTATTTTATCTTGTTACTACATAAGAATAATTAATTGATGAAGACGATATGAACAAAAAATTATGAATTAATAGATTATATAGAAAACATTTAGAAGCCTTTTGTGGGTACTACTTAAGCCTAACAATCATTGAAAAAGACATCCTGTAAAATTAATTAGAATATCTCATAATATTGTAAATCCAGTGTTGATAATAAACGTTTTGCTTTGTTTTTAGAGTAATTTTGAGCCCGTTCGTTCCGAATTATTTTCATTTTATTATGTTTAGTATCAAATGCATAATATTTTTTATGTGTGGTACATGTTACTGTTAAACTGTATTTCATAAACGTTATTTTAAAAATTTCATTTTCTTATTAAAAAGTGAATATGACAGCTATATTTTATTAGTTAACAGTAAAATACGACACATGCTGAAAACATTAAAGGCATGTATTAAAACCGTATACATTTTTTTTTCTCAAAAAAATCATCTTTTTACTGAGAAGAGCTCAGAACATCTTTAAAAAACAATGCATAAAGGTTATTGTAAACATAGTATTGTTGGAACCTTATCAATTGATTTTTATTTATATAATTCGTGACTTTATTGTGTTTTTTTAATTTATTAATTGATTAATACTAAATGGGATTGTTACTTATTATTGATTAATAAGTAAATATGCGGATTTAACATCAGTAAATAGTTCTAAGGCTATTATTTAATATTTAGCAAAAAATAAGTAAATAAAAGAATTGAGTTGAATCTAAGGGAAAATAGGTATCTTAAAAGTTTTTATTTTACACTTTATTAACAAATATTGAAGGATTTTATTTCTCCTTTTTTCTATTATGAAATAATCGATGTTATAACAATTGATTTTAAAAAAAAAACAATTTAAAACACTTAAATTACGAAAAAAATAAGAATGAAAATGTAAAAATTGAGATTGCCATAATCATTTCAGATAACTTTTCAAGGTGTACGTTTTAAAGTAGTTATTCGGTTCCAAAAAAAAAACCTTGAATCTCTCAAACAGCAATAAATAACTAACCAGCACAGTATGGTGTGTGTGGGGAAGCCTAGCACAAAAAATAAAATTTGTATGAAACTGGAATGACGTACTTAAAGCCCACCTTGCACGGTCAATATTATTTATTTCAATTCGAATTTCGTCAATACATGTACGTACCGTCTGAGGGATATATTGTAACAATAACATTGACGCGTGTGATATATATCCCAAATATTGCTTCAATAATATTTATCGTGTAAGGGAGGGCTTAAGATAGGTGTATGCCAGGGATGCTACAGCAGCTTTTTTGCCAAAATTTTCGATTTTACACATTTTTAAAATTTTCCCAACGATTTTGATTAAACTCGTTATATCAATCCACAATTGAATGGCATTTAATACCGGCTATGTCTTATCTTCATTCAAATAGTTTGACAGGGCTTAAATCTTTCCACAGAAAATAGATGGAAGCATATAAAATTTATTTTCAGCTTGACAAACACAAAATATATAATGCACAGATTTGTAGTACTACAATTGTTTAAAATACTACAAGTTTTCTTGTACTTTCAAGAAGTGTTTATATGAATTCCTTAAAATTATTTTTAAAACTGGATACTTATTATAGGATGGTAAGTGATGCCCGCACCGCACCAGAGTTGTTGTTTTTTTTAGTAATTTCATTCGTTAATTATATGAGCTGATTTTTTTTTTTTTTCTTTTCTTTTCTTTTCTTAAAAGTGTTGTTTTTCAAGGAGGAAGGCTTAGTGCCTTTTTTAAGGAAACTTCTTAAACAATAAGACATGTTATTTGAGTGCCTACTTTGGGTGCTTATACCCTAATATCTAGGTACAGGTAATAAGTTTAAGAGTGTTTAGAAGCTATTTTATTATAATTTTGTACCCATAAATAAAAATATTTTGTTCAAAATAAAATCGTTTGATGGTTGAATATGGTGTCGATAACTGGTTCCTTTCACTGTTAATAATTAGTTTTTGCTTGTCGATAATTGGTGAAAAAATAGTCATAGATTTTTTATTAAAAACATTAATTTAGATAAAAATTAAAAATACAATATTGTTATTTTGGATGTAAAAGAATAGTTTACTAACGTGCCAATAGAAGAATGCATAAAAATAATAGATGAAAATTGGAATTTAATTAAAAATCACACAAATATTAAAACAAAAACTTATTTTTGGAAGGTATAAAACTATTTATAAACAATAATTATTTTTAATTTAATAGTAATTACTATATGCAAATAAATGGATTAATAATGGGAAGCAGACTATCCGTAATTTTAAGCGTTTGTTATCTTAATACAATTTTTGATGAGTAAATTAATAAACTTAACGAAAAACCGATAAAGTATATTGATGACTTATTAATTATAACCAAAAATGAAGATTATAACAACCTTTTAGAAATGTTAAATAAAGCCAACATAAGAAATAAGTTCACGATAGGAAAACCTAAAAACAATTCAGAATTTCGGATATCAACGTAGTTATGAATAATAACATAATTGAAACGCCGTGACCTAGAAAAGAACAATGTAGCGATTTGCTACTGAATTATCACTCAAACCATCCAAATCATCAACACGGCTACAAATTTCGTTAGAAACGCAATAATACTAACAGATAAAACCTATATTAATACCATAAAAAACAATATAAACAAAATATTATTGAATAATTTTTACCCGCACAAATTGATTATTAGTATATGGTTTAAATATATAAAAGGAAAAATACATATAACAAAGAACATACTATACAAACTAAAATAATGACCGAAAATAGCAATTATAAAAAACACAATAATAAAGTTAAAAAACAGGTCTCATCACTGATTATTTTAACATTGTAAATAACATTGAAAGCAATAACACTGAAGAAATTGATAATATATGAAAGTCAAATAAGAAAACAAGTAAATATCAAAAACTCAAATACATCCCTTGATTAACGAAGATTATTGAAAGGTCATTTAAAGATTCAAACACAAAATTAATATCGGATGATATACTAAAAATAAACTTGGTTACAATATATCAAACCTGAAAGATATAATTGAAAAATGGACAGAAAAGATGTTACATACAAAATAAAATGTAATCAATGCAAGGAAATAATTTATATCGGAGAAATATCTCAACATTTAAAAACAATATTGAAAAAAACACGTGAAAAATATTAAAAAATCATAAAAATATAAAAACTACATCATTGGCAAGATATAATATTATGAATAAACACACCTTTGACTTCAATAATTTTGAAATTTTAAACAATGCTGAAAATTTATTGAATCTATTTATATAACCAAAAATATAAGCAAATGCATCAATTTTAAATCAGATATAAAAAATATAGGGCAGCATTATGCTGATATTTTAAATAAAATCAACAGTTAATTAATGCAGTAGAATCTTTATATAAATAAACCAAACGGTTAAATAAGGCAAGTTTGCATTAAAACCTTCAAAGATAAACAAGCAGAGTCCAGTCCTGAACAATGAGGGGCTAAAACAGGAGGTATTTTTAACAAGGCAAAAATCTAACTTAATTCATATTTGATTCCATTTTATAAATTTAAATAATGCTAATTCATTTAGAAATAATAATTATTACAATTTTTAATTTTAGAAATAATGAAGATAATATGAATGTGAAAAATCTTTAATCACAAATTTTGACAAGAAAATTACATTGAATTTTGATCATATCAATTGAATGAATAATGAAAACTGAAAAAAAAAAAAAAAAAAATAGTTAAATATAAAAAATATGATTAATTTGTTAATGTATTTGATTTTCGTTATTTGTGGAGTTTTCTTAATCATATAATATAATGGATTGAACATGTGTTTTAATATTGATTGATAATTATTGATGCATTATGATATAGTAACTTAGCTTTAATTATTGTCTTAAATGAGGTTTTCGATGATTGGAGATTATGTGAGCCTGAGGATGTGCCAATTTAGGCTCGGAACGTTGTGTAATATGAAATAATAAATATGTTTGAATATAAGAAGGGTTATAATTTCCTTTAAATTAAAATAAAAAATAAAATAATACTTGATAAACCCTTAGAAAATTTTGTCGCTTTACACGAAATAAAATAAGTTTGATAATTACTTTTTGCTTGTCAATAATTGGTGAGAAAATTGTCTTCAATTTTTGGGCACAAAAAAGAGGACCCTTGTTGAATTTTGGCAAAAATTATAAAATACCCGGAAAAAAATAAAAACTGAAACGTAAGGATAGGTTAATTAATAAAAAAATATTGCTAAAATACTTGAAGAATTCTTAGATATGCGTCAGTAATTGGCGCCTTTACCCCTATTTAATAATATACTTTTGTAAGTAAAATTATTTTTTTTCTTTGTATTTTTTTTGTACCTTTTGAAGATGGTATTTTTTTTTAAAGTTTTTATTTTGATTTCAGTATAACTGAGAGGTTGACCATAATAACAAGTGATCAAACCCTCTCTGTCAACAAGCGATTAAAACGTATTTTGATCTAGTTCGTCAATCTTAATATTATTATAATAATAGAAGAATCTATTAAAGCCTTACTCAGTTCAATTTTAGCATACTATCGAATATTGAAATTAAAATATGAAAATAATGAAAACTATAGTGTATTGTTTCAATGCAAGGTTAGTGGTGAAGCATAGGAAGAAAAGTGTAATCATTTTGTCAAGACATTTTATGACAAAACAACAACCGATTGGATTGTTGGGAAATGCTTTAGAGAGAGTAATAGATTAGAATTTCGCAAAACGTATTTATGCCAACTTTCGTAAAAAACAAGATGAAAAAATAAAACCATTGGAGAGCCGCGTTACTGCAGTTGTCGCGCAAATATTACCCTAACTTTTTTAAAACAAACTCCTCACACTCTAAAGATATCAAAAATATTAAAAGAAGGACTGCATGTTATAATCAAAATAAATTAGGAACACTCCCTCAGGCTACGCGTTTTTTAGGCTTACAACCTTTTACGTTGCAATGATCATGTCAAGGCATTTTTGAGTCATTTTGAATCGGAAATGAGTCTGTACCAGCCAATACATTCCATGAGATGGAGCTATCCCAAACCGATGATTATAATATGGTGATCGTTGAATGCTTGGTGAATGCACAGAAAAATCCACCGGAAATACAGTTGAACTAATTATACAAAAAATGGCGAAATGAACAATACAGTGAAAGAGACATGAGTAGCGTGACTGAAATGATGAATACGAGGAAGGTGGAATTTTGGGAAGGAGAATTGCTTTTAAAAGGAAAATCCTACTATTGCCGTCATCATTACACCTATTATGAAAAGAGTTTTTCTGGATGGATTTGCAAATGAAATTGTTTTCATTGACTCGAGCTATTCTTGCGATTAGAGTAATTCGTCTTTTTTAATTTTGTTTAAAGAGTAATGTATCTTTTTTTTCTTTGACCCTACCAAAGCAGGAGCTTCGCCAGTTGCTGTAGCATTTCATACTAGCCAAACGGAAATAGACTATTTAATGGTGTTTAATGCCGTAAAAGAGGCACTAGAAACAAAAACTAACATGTTATTTTTGTCTTTAGTTACTATGACTGATGATTGCTCTGCAATGAGAAATACCCTAAAGGTGGTATTTACAACCAGCAACTTATTACTGCGCATTTTTCATGTTACTCAGGCATTATGTCGCTGGCTCTGGGTTAAAGAAAACAATATTCCAAAAGATGATCGTAAAGTAATTATGAATATGTTGCGAGACATTGTGTTTGCTGATACTAAAGAAAAAGCAAATGATTATTTTGAAAATATTATGTTTCACGATGAAGTAAATACCAACACAAAATTGGTTCACCGTTTGAGAGAATTGTGGGAGAGGTGTGAAGAATGGGCGTTAGCTTTTCGTAAACCCATCTTACACAGAGGACACAATAAAAATAATTATTGTGAGACTTCCATAAGAATATTTGAAGAAAGTCTTCAATATGCGTGCCTTGGTAGATTTTGTTGTGAAAGCATTTGAAACTTATCACAGATAACGATTGTTACATTTCGCCAATTCTAGATGTAGAAAAATAACTCCTCTTCGACTTCCAAAATTTTTTGATAAGTCAACAAATATTGGAGAAGTTTCGCAATTTGACGAAAAAACATTCAATTTCCACAGTGGATCAAAAACAGAGCAATATGTAGTTGAGAGCTAGATTAGTTGAGGTTTTTGCTCTTGCCAAAGTGGCAGTGGCAGGCGGTCGCTTTTGCAAACACCTACTTGCGGTTGAAAAGAAGTATTGAGTTGTGTTGAAATCTTCGATACTTTTAAACTAAATTTTAATGTGCCTATCAACCAAAAAGGCATTATAACAACATAGTCTAACAAATAAATGATCAATTTGCACACATCAATGAAGTACTGCACAGTGACGTCAATATTAGCTAGCAACATACCACAATTACAGGTAGGAAGCTAGAGTACTTAGTTTTAGGTCAATCCATATCAATTCAAACAATTAGAACTGCTGACAATTTTTTTTTTTTTTAGCCTATGTAATATGTTCAGATAGTTGATGTTGATGATCAGATATTCATTAATGTTTTTAGAACTCGAATTTTATTTTTATTAATTTTTTATAAACTAACTCTGTAGCTTCTTGATATTTGAAAATATTTGTTTCAGACATAAAACATGTTAAAGAGCATAAAATGTATCATATTTTCAATTCATTATTGAGACCCTCTACTTAATTGTAAATTAACAAAAAAAATAGGTAGGTAAATGGTAACGTTTTCAAAATATAAATCTTCGATTTTAAAATTTAAAATGTTTTAGATAAAACTACGACTCCCCTTCAATTTTTTTTCTGGATATAGTGTTTATTGTATACTTATTATATTATAGTTATAGTTTATAGTACTTAAACAATTTCAGTCCTCCGAGTTACACCCTTTGTTTTAATGGGTCTTCAAATATTGTGATTTTTGTAAAATCAGGTATTTTCAATACGAAATATCTCAGAAGGGACATACTTAAAAAATCCAAATTTTTCAGAATATATTATTTTATTGAGTTGTAATAAGTGGTCAAAATTCCATCACTGACAAGGGGAGTGCAAGGAATGTCCGTTGCCGATTTTGATCAAAATTTTTTGGGAGATTCAATATTGAAAAAAGAGGACTCGTGTCCAACCGTTTCGTCCAATGTTGCCAAGAAACTGAGAAAAAAATATATAAAAAGAGCGGAAATGACTTTATTTTATATCTCGGGTTTGAAAAACGATATCGAGGTATTTTCTTCATCAAAATATTTGTTTTGCAGAGTATATAAAATGAAAAATATAAACACAGAAAAATAATTGATTCTTTGTCAAATAAATTTAAAAAGTGCTTAAATTATTAAGTAAACTAGCCTTATAGATTTTTTACAGTAAAAACGATGACAGATTTTGATTCAGCACACCGACAAACCATAAGTTGCAAAAATCATCGAAAACAAAAAATAAATCTTTTTTAGTAATGAGGAAGCTCAAAATTTTCAAACGCCACAAAATTACGTTATGATTTAAAGATCCGTATTTTGTCTTCCGTCTATCCGATACCGACGTTCTCGTTAGAGCTCGGGAAAGAGGGAATATTCTTCTTCGTTAGAAAGAGGGAATATTCTTCTTCGTTAGAAAGAGGGAATATTCTTCTTCGTTAGAAAGAGGGAATATTCTTCTTCTATAGAAAGAGGGAATATTCTTCTTCGTTAGAAATAGGGAATATTCTTCTTCGTTAGACCTCGTTAGAAAGAGGGAATATTCTTCTTCGTTAGAAAGAGGGAATATTCTTCTTCGTTAGAAAGAGGGAATATTCTTCTTCGTTAGAAAGAGGGAATATTCTTCTTCGTTAGAAAGAGGGAATATTCTTCTTCGTTAGAAAAAGGGAATATTCTTCTTCGTTAGAAAGAGGGAATATTCTTCTTCTATAGAAAGAGGGAATATTCTTCTTCGTTAGAAAGAGGGAATATTCTTCTTCGTTAGAACTCGTTAGAAAGAGGGAATATTCTTCTTCGTTAGAACTCGTTAGAAAGAGGGAATATTCTTCTTCGTTAGAACTCGTTAGAAAGAGGGAATATTCTTCTTCGTTAGAACTCGTTAGAAAGAGGGAATATTCTTCTTCGTTAGAACTCGTTAGAAAGAGGGAATATTCTTCTTTCCATACGTATAAACAGCTATTGCATTATCTTAAAAGGTCTGTGATTAGCACATAAATACAAAATTAAGTTTTTTTGCTGATAAAACACGTAGGAACAACACGGTTAAATCAAATCGCGTTGCTTAAGAACAATTAATGATGTCCAAAATTTGGCTTTATTAGTTTAAAGAGTTCCTAACTTGGAGCGATTTATTGAATCCAAAAGAAAAATTTTAAAAAAGAAAAGACCCTGGGTAAAATGTTTATTGAAAAAAAAATTATTTTTAGATTCTCTCGAAAATTTAAAAATCGTTTTTCCTTGAAGTGCTGAAACCAAATCTGACGTAAATTTTGAATAAAAATATTCTGTTTATATGCTTCACTCCTTAGAAGTGTATACTATTTTTATTACATATAATTCAGATCGCCCTAAAATTCGGTTATTTCATTTTTAAAAATTAGATCACTCTAAAATTAAAACATTATCGCAGTAAAAAAAAAATTTTTTTTAAAATGAAATATTTTAATTATGGAGCGTTCTGATACGTCTATTGAATTATATCTTAGAACAGTAATATTATAGGCTGAAAATATATTTTTTAACTATACAAATTTTTAATTTTGAAAAGAAATCTTTTCAGCAATTTTTTAAAAATAAGTTGGTTGATTTGAAATGGATCGACCCTTCTACGAGGCAGTTATTTGCCAATTATAAATAATATATTTTTTATTATCAGAAATTCGTCTATGTACTCCAGACTTTAGAGACCCCATCTCAAATTATGGATTTCATGTATCACAAAACGATGGGTAGGAAATCAAGAAACATCAAAGTGCAGCCAACTTCCATTGCGCGAGGAAATAAACGAGGGATTTCAGAAGGCACAATTCAAGCTGGTCGTCCTACGAAGTTAGAAAGTCAATGTGCCAAAAAACGATCCCATAGTATAGCTTTTAATATAAAAAATAATGAGCCTTGTGCCTAAAAAACATTAAATAAATAAAGAATCGACTGATATCTACTCTTTACTTCTTTTCTCCATTATTTTAAATAGTTTTTCATTCCTAAACATTGTGCAATCAATTGGTAGTTTACGTTGCAAAAAATCCAGCAGTCAATTTTACTATCGTTTCCTGTGCTTTTGGGATGCTGAATCTGGATCTTGAGTTATATCTGAATTTCCTGATGCGTTTTGAGATATTCGAAAAAAACAGCGAATTTTAATTTTATCATTTTTATTGGTTTTTCGCTTTTAATATCAGAAGTATGAGTGATAGCGAAAAAAATTTGCTTGTATTCCCTAAAGTAGACTAAATTTGGCATCATTTTAGCTCAACCGCAGCTATAATTGGTCCAATATTTATCGAGATACAGGACTTCAATAATCGGCCATTTTTTCCAAAAAGTAAAATTCTAGTTTTGGGGAGTGCGGTTAGTAAAGAAAAACACACCAATAAGAAAACATATTTAGTTATGTGCCGACGGGGCCTAAGAAATCATCAGGGCTAAGAAAAACAAGATAAAAACAGTGACAGTACCAGTAACTGTAGTAAAAGGTGGTAAAAAAAATATTAATATAAGACTAGCATGAACATATATCTTTTGTATGTTCTTATTTGTGTATTCTTCCTTACTAGCCGCACCCCAAACAACTTTTCCTCATTGTTTGTTTTTTTTGGCAAATTATGAGCCAAAAATTTGATTTACAGTGGGGCAGATGGACAAAATTTGTGGCATAAATTAATGTATGGAATTTTGACAAAAAAATATGTAAACGATCTGTGAATGGCCTATAAAATAATATAAAACCTTTGTAATCTCAGTTACAGGCCTTGAAGTCCTATAAATTAGGAGCCATGTCCTAGAATAAAATATTTTTTTAAAAAAATCTGGTATTTTTAAAATTAACCAGCAATATTTCTTAACAGTTAGATTTTCTTGTATATATATATATATATATATATATATATATATATATATATATATATATATATATATATATATATATATATATATATAAAATATAATGTTTTCTTGGAGATGTTTGAAGCCTTCAAAAATGCTGGTAATTTCTTTGATGATGGCAGATGCTCTGTCTGCCCAGATAGACGCATACTCATTTTAGTTGCATATAACTTTGTTACGATTATTGATGATTATTCTGTTTTTCAGAATCATCTAGTCACGTAGAACTCTTTTTAAGGAATCTATCTTCCGACCGTTTAACTTCCACTCATTTTTTCATGAATTTTGAGGGGGGAAAATCTGGTGCGGTGCGCGCATCACACAACTTTCCCTTACCGCTCTATAATAATTATCTTTTTAATATAATTCTGAAGAGTTCACATAAACAATACTTGAAATAAACTCAGCAGCATTCATTTCTTCTCCCACTTAAGTACAATAAAATAGTTTTTAAAGCAATTTTAGTACAACAATTCTGTACACTACCTATATATTTTAACTTTGTCAATTTGCAAATATATTTTAAAAATGGCTGGTTAAGTTTCTTTCCATTAAATAATGTGAAAGTAGAAATTATTAAGTTAATTTCCGTTTTTGTATTCTTAAATTACTTTATTACAGAGCGTATTGTTTACAACAGATTGGCGGATTGGTGGGAGGAGGTTCGGTCGCATCTATCTCCTTTCGGATGCGCTCGGTTATCCATCTATTTTATGCTCCTCATAAAATACACTGTATCGTTGCTAATACTTGTCCGAGTTTGATGATTTTTTTTTTTTTTAGATACTTTAATAACCTTTCATATAATTCCGTACATTCTTTTTTAGATGATTTAATTACCTTTCATAAAAGTCTATTATTATTATCTACCTAAATTACCGTAAAACGCATACTTTTTAAGCTATGCGCAAATAAAATATTCTTTTCATCATAACTCTTTTCCCTGCAATTCCTCGGTGATTTATTTCATAAATGAAAAGTTAAAGACCTTTATGAAGAATAATTTAGGCAAGTTTCATCAAAATCGTTAGAGCCGTTTTCGAGAAAATTGTAAAAAAGTGTAATATCCATAATATAATAGCTATTTCCGGTTAGTCCGATGCGCTGTATCTTTGCTAATACTGGTCCGATTTTGATGATTCTTTTATTGTTTTTTAGATAATTTAATTATCTTTCATACAAGTGCATAGATGATTTACCATAAATTGCACGGTTTTTAAGCTATGCGTAAATAAAAAATTCTTTTCATCATAACTTTTTCCCTGCAATTCCTCGGTGATGTGCCATATATATGAAAAGTTAAAGGTCTTCATGAAGAATAATTTAGGCTAGTTTAATCAAAATCGTTAGAGCCGTTTTCGAGAAAATTGTAAAAATGTGTAAAATCGATTATATAAAGTGGCACTTCCGGTTAGTCGATTTTGACGAAAATGTTGCTGTAACATCACATGCATGTGCTAACCTTAAATATGTAATTTCAGTATCGTACAGCTTTCCGTTTTTGAGCTAGACTGATCACATACACACAGACACACGGACACACAGACCATTTTGCGAGACTTGGTCATTGGGACTCAGGGGACCTTAAAACATATATTTCCGTTGAAAACTCGAATTCGAAAATTTTCACGATCGCAATACTTCCCCTTACTATATACTTCGTATATAGGTAAGGGAAAGTAAAAATTGACAACGTATGGAAAAGGTCTGGTAATTTATTTTCGTGGCAGTTTGTACGTTCAGAAATGATCTATTAAAGATATTCTGACTTCTCCTTTATAGTTTTCTTACTTGATGACTTGATTATGTCATGGAATTCCCTCCTTGAAATAAAATAAAACTGGTATCAGCAGGATAAGCTAAAAAGAGAAGTCGGATGTTAATTGCATTTTTATGAAAAGTTGTATATAAAATTGAAAATTTCGGAAAAGGGCAGCTTCGGGCAAGATTTCTATCTTGACCCTCATAGACAGATAAATACTGAATAAAAAAACGTAAAAAAGTTTTTGGAGAAGTGTGGAGTACTTTTTATAAGTTCCTGCAAAGTTAATTTAGATGCATTAATTTTAAAGAATTTCTCCCAACTCTCCAAACAATATCTATGAAACATAAAAAATGAAATAATATAAAATATAATTATTAACAGCATGATGCACTATCCATATTAACTTGGTTTAAAAATTACATAAACTCAGTGTTAGGGAGATATTTAAAGTGAACTGTTGATATGAATAAATACTCTGAAAGATTGTATGAGAATTGAAAAATCAAAGTTATTGTTTTATAATTTATTTTTTATATTTTAACAAAAAAGTCGGCTTTAAAGAAATTGTTTAATGTAGTATAAAATTATTGGTTTTTAACGTTTTCCCCGAAACGTTAACTAAAGTATTAAATTTGGAAAATAGAAGTATAATTACCAAAATTTCCAACTAAATTAGAAAAACTTCCTACAAAATTTGAAAAAAAAATTAGAAATTTTAGTTATGAAATAAAATTAAAATTTAATTTTTAAAAGATGTAACATAAATTCCCATAAATACGAACAAGAAGATCGGCGCCATGAGTCTCAGGTTATGACGGACAATAGAACTGAAATTGACAGCTACGTTAGTACCTTGATACAGAGGAAATGTGACAATCCATCTTAAGTTTCAAGTTCTATTACAGATCTCGGCTTGATATAGTAGCATGTAGTTTTTAAAAATATTATGATCTATTTTTAGTCATGAAAGCCATTTAGTTGATTTATGAAGATGAAGCTTGAAAATTCCTTCGTAATACCGTTGCAAATGGAATAGAAACAAATATATTAACCACTGGAAATTTCCCCACAAGTAGAAACTTTGAATCTTCTACCAGGGAAAAAAAATGCCGATTTATATTTTATGTCTTTTGAGAGTGCTGACTGGGCTTCTTTTTATCCCAGAAATATAATATCCTCATTGGTCATTGTATAATAAGAATTTTTTGTTAATAAATGAGTTGATTATTGGTGGCAGTGGCATACGCTATCCCAGCGTAATACCCCACTGCCACCGCAACCCCGTTTGACCGAAAGGTCAATAAGGTAGGGGGAATAAAAAAAAAAAAAAAAAAAAAAAAAAATGGGCTTCCATCGGACAAGTAAAAAGTGATAAGAAAGCACTAACACGTTCTTCAATTTTAACCGTAATTAGTAAAAATATATGTTTTCACCTTATTCTCAGCTTTAAAAATTGAGCATGCTTGTGTCAAGGAATAAATGATTTTTAAGAGAGCTTAAAAAATCCGACATGAAAAAAGGTTTTTCCACTTTTCCCGCGTCCAACTTCATTTGATATTTAGACCTAGAATATTCGAGTCAGTGGCAGATCCACATGGGGGGAGGGGAAATTTCCCTCCACAAATAACCACTGAGAAAAAAACAAAAAAAAACGGCTGTTTGAAATATTCTTATAACTTTATATTATACTATATATAATCCAAATAGCCACTCGTGAGTGAGTGTGATAAATTATCATTCATTAGGTAAGGAAGAAATTGGTAGAAAGGTTTTCAAAAACTTATAATCTTAAAATGTTTTTTTAAATGTTTAATAACACTTTGTGGAGTAAAAATTTAACTCAAAATTGTTAATTTAAATTAAGTAATAAATTTCCAAATTCAATTATACAATTGTCAATTGTAATTACCTTTCCTATTTAATAAAATAAAATTTAAATAATAAATTTAAATAAAATAAGTGTGTTGAACTTCTTTCGTATTATTATTTTTTAAACCTGATAAAAACTCAAAACTTATTTCTATGATCCAGTGGTTAAGTCGTAGGACTCATATAAATGGAGCCCTAATCAAGGTCAAAACAGTTTAAAAATGTTTCAAACTGTATCATTTGTCGTTAGGCTATTAAATACTGAGATATCCTGCCAATCCCTCCTGAACCAGGACAAGACAACACAATCACATAATTCTGTATATCATCCTTTCCATATTCCCTCATAAATATGCAATGCTATTAAAAAATGTTTGAGACCTCATGGGAAGAATATATACAATCATTAATAAATACCAAAAGAATGTATGGCACAATCTCGGCCTGCTCTACGATTATCCCAAATTCTATGGTTACCCTGATAGACCCTCCCCCCCCAAAAATTACCTCTGGATCCGCCCCTGATTAGAGTTTGATATACAAATTGATACTACGAGGCAGCGGGTATGGAATTGCCCAAATAGTGTTAGTAGACATAAACGTTTGTGTAACAGCACCAAAAATAACACTTAGCTTTATTTTTAGCACATTACTAATAGCTTGGTGTAATATTAGACATTTGGTCATCGTATCTACAGCATTCACTCGAGGATCTTAAATTCTTTGGTATAATATTCTTTGAATTAGTATATGCTTTGAATATTTTAAATGGTTCATACAGGGTTTTATTTATTTATACATTTTATTAAACGTATTTCTTATTTTTGTATTAATGCCAGCAATCAGAAATCAACAAAACCTTATATACTTGGAAATACATTATACAGGATATATATTTACCAGGATAAGCACATCATTAATAGAAGAAAATATTCTTTTCGTTTTCTCAACGACTTTTGAATTAATAACAAAAGCCTGCAAAATTTGGTTTGAGACATGTTTTTAACTATTGATAATTGATTCGTATGTATTTTTAGCTCTTTATCCGCAAATGGACTTCATTTTTTCCCATCACATCAAGATTTTTTGCAATCTGGAAATAAATATATACCGAATATGGAAGAAAATCCCTGTACCTAAACCAGGAGTATGAGGTGCAAGCTGCTAGCAGGTACTTCTCTCTAATTAGGGATTGATAAATTATTTGCCACTTCTATAAATTTGTTTTATTGAAAACTAGTTTCATCCTCTATATAACATTTAATGTTATACATTCATCCTCAGTTCTAAAAATACACAAAAAATTAAAAAATAAGCAATTCAAAATATAAGTTGATATTATTATACATATTAAATTATATAAATCAGTATTATAAAGCATTTATGAATTATGAATTTAATTAAGACAAGAAATCAAATACATGTTGGTACTCACCAAGGTTTAAATGGATTATATCAAACAGAAAAGTTAGTACTGGTTTCTTCTCGCATTGTACTAACAATGAACGAGAGATAGGCAGGATGTTTTTAGGTAAACGGTTTAAGGGTCAGGGTTTTCCCAGTAATGCCGGTGAGTAATTTTTTTTCTGTTATAGATGGGAATAAATTTAAGATTGGACTATTGGAGATATTTATTTGGTCATTTAAACAAAAATCTGGATTGGATTTGAAGGATTCTGTTATTTCAAGTGCTTCATATATATTTAATTTGAGACAGTTTTTAACGTGATGTATTAATTTAACTCCTGAGTCTTTGATGAATTTATGATTATTTTCATTTAAATGAATTGCAAAGTTGGAATTATCTGTCTTATTATTATATGCACGTATATGTTCCTTTAATCTCTGATTTAGCGATCTTCCAGTTTTTCCCGTGTATTTGGCTGCACAATCATTACAATTTAGTTCGTATACTCCGCTTTTTCGGAAAGGCTCTATTTTGTCTTTCGGAGAAGAGAAATATAAGGATAGGGTTTTTTCTATTTTAAATGCAGGGTTTAATCCTAGTTTTTTCAATTCATTTCCGACTTTGGTGGAATAGGGCCGTAATATGGAATCAAAATATAATGTTTCGGGATGGGCCTATCTTCGGGGATTGTTGAATAGATATCATTAATTGTCTTTTTTTGTAATTGTTTTTTTAAAATATGATTGATAGTGGTTATTGATTGATATTGGTGAGTAGCAACATGTATTTGATTTCTTGTCTTTATTAAATTCATAATTCATAAATGTTTTATAATACTGATTTATATAATTTAGTGTGTATAATAATACCAACTATATTTTGAATTGCTTATTTTTGAATTTTTTGTGTATTTTTAGAACTGAGGATGAATGTATAATATTCGAAACTAGTTTTCAATAAAACAAATTTATAGAAGTGGCAAATAATTTATCAATCCCTAATTAGATTGATCCTTCTATACCATCGTGCGGATGTCAACTGACTTCTCTCTAAGCCTCGAATCAAGCAATTCTGAATTTTCATTAGTCAGATGTAAGTCTCAAACCAAATCGTTCAGCTCAGACTGTGAAAAAAGCTATAAGATTACATAGAATGAGCCAAAAACAAAAAAAAAAGAATAAATTATAAGAAAAACGTTTTAAGTCTATTTTGAAGTCTCATATTTCCGCAAATTTTTGAACATTCTGAAATTTGCGTTTGCGAAAAATCCCGACTAGATGGAATAAAAAATAAAGGTCATTTTCGGATTTAGCGCTAAAATATACATACAAATAATTTATCAAAAACTAAAAAACACAACCATCAAATGCTAGAGTAATTCAATCTGCCTGCGATTGACTTATTTTTGCAATCTTACAAAAATAATATAAATTTAATTTCAATTGCAAAAGGTGATATATTGATATTAGTTAGTCAATATTTCGCACAGTGGTCTAGAATATAGAAAACCATAGCCAAAATCGAAAAATGAATTTTATAATATCAAAACTTAATTCCTTGCAAAACATTCTTGAATAAGGAAACAATTGCAAACAGTTGTGAAAACAGAAAAAAATTAACTTCTGCGATATGGGAAAGGGATTCAATTTTAATTAGTAAATACAACGTATCATAAGGAGCCATTTAAATTTAATATTTTTGAAATTTAGAGATCAAAGTACGTTTGTGCTTTTATTGTGTTAGTACATACCAATATCTACACAATTTAATTTAGCATGGACTATTCGGCAAGTGGTATGTTATTTTTATTATTCTTTTAACAATTAAGTAGATTCTATTGATTGCTTTTGATTCGTATATATTCGTGTATTCAAATTAACATCAATATTACCTTCAAGGGTAATTATTTCACTGGCAAAATATTAGCTGCAGTATGTTGCAACTTTTTTTTTTTTAAATTTCGAAAGAAATTATAATTTTTTTTTTCATGTCAAGTAACGGAACTATTTATTACTTCTACATATTTTTTTTCTTTCGGTTGGACCTCAACAAAACTTTATTTGGTTCTTAAGAAGAGAAATTTTCGAGGTCATAAAAACATGAAACGTTTCATTTAATGATAAAAAGAAAACGTTCAAAGCCAATCCCTTACTAAAAACTCCTTGACTATCATGCAAAAATATGTTTTTTCTGAATATGAGAAAGTCGCTTAATTACGAAATTGAGGTCAAAAGTTGTTGTTGTCAGTAATTGTAATAAATTGGATTGCTACATTCACAGCATACTTATCAATCTGTAGCTAGACATGATATACATAACATAATTTTTTTCCTTTCATTTTAGAAAACCAAACAATAATCAACAAAATCGGTCCACCCGTTTGAGAGATAATCCTGGAACAGAACAGTGGCAAAAAATGCGTTTTTGGACTCAAGGGGTTCTGAAACGTATAGATCACTTGAAAACTCCACATCGAAAATTTGACCCGATTGCAATATATATTCCTGACCTATATGATAAGGAAAGTAAAATAAAGTAGATCGATTTTATGTAATCAATCGTTTTTTTTTCGTCAAAAAATTCCAAAAAATGGGCATTTTGAAACTCTCCAAAAGGTTCTGGCTTGATATTAATAAGTTTCGTCAAAACATTTTTACATATCTCGGCTTCTTTGCTAATCCAATGAAATTTTGCTTTGTTATAAGAAATTTATACTATCGATATTAAGCTTATAATTAAAACAGCCCTTTGATAACGAGAAACATTACGTGACCTTTATTAAAAAAATAAAACATTAATGAAAAAAAGGAGGACGCGGTTGCCGAACGTGCCATGGAATTAATTTCGCGACTTTGCCACTCTGGCTCGAATAAGTTGGTAGCCTGTTGGACAATCCGTTCTTCCTGTCGTAGTAGGCGTGCATAAGGACGTTAATTCACAACAAACCACAGCAAGAATAAACGATTACGACATCCTTATTAGCTTATGATATAGTAAAGAATAGATTAGTGGTGTTCATGGAAGTTAAATTGAAAAATAATAAAATGAGATAGTCTAGCCCAAGGGTCTCCAAACTTTTAGTTAGGCTCTTAGTAGCCAAGACATAGCTAGCCCATCATAACATTATACTCAAATCATTAATTAAATATAACTGTTGAGTTTCATTATGTGTGTCAGTTATTGTTTTTCTTAATTGTTCGTTAAATAAAAACATTTGATTATCATTTTTTATGATTTACATACATTGTAAAACTTTCAATGTAATCAAAATAAGATATTGTGGACCGGATTGGTGGTGCTTTCGGGCCGGATTTGACCCACGCACGATAGTTTGGTGACCCAATGACTAAATTGGCATGGACCTATATATCCAATATGATTATCAATTCTGATGAGATTGGTAAACCTATAACTTGTCCAATATATCCACGTCATTCACTAAATTAGCAAGCGCACTATACCTAATTGCGTATCAATATTCAATGTACAGTAAAACCTCGTACATCCGGACTAACTTGGACCAAAGCCAACCCTGATAATCGAAAATCCGGATAATCCGGGTAATATGGTTAATAAGCCAAACAAAATCCTTAAATTAGCTGACTTGCCGTTCATTGCGATAAAAACTATTTATAGCTGGTGAGTCGACATCAACAACGTCAACATTCTGGAACACTAATAAACTTTTCTTATATTCATCAAAAAGTATTTTATTACCATAATTTATTACCTTTTGTACTGGAGCTGTTCATTGAATCAAATTAAAATGCGAATATTTGGTGTTGCGGCCACGAAATTGGCCACAGAACGAAAATTCTAGTTGCGGGTTATGCGCATGGTGTCATGAATAATTTTTCATACATTAAATGTAACAGGCTTTTTTTATTTTTTTCTCCTAGTGCATAGTCTTTACTTTTGTTTATAAAAAAAGAGTGATTTCTTTCTCACTTTACTTAGTTATACATTAAATTGGTTTCATTAATTTTATCATATATTAAATTATTTCTGGTCGCATTTCGTTCATATATCGAAATCACATGTTTTCATCCCTAGTTCGTCTAGCGTCATCAAGAGGGATTCGTGGCGGAGCATCTCTAGATTAACAAAACTTATTAATATTACTATTGGCATTTATTCCTATGTCCTTATCTTACCGTAAGGGCCACATTCACCATCATGAGGTATCTTCAGGTCTGCAAGAGACCGAAGAATTATTCACCGTCTTCTACTCATGTGAGTGAAATTCCATACTCTAACGATCAACCTATGAACTTAAGTTAAGTTGATCGCATTCTTCAATGGTGCCATATTCCCTTCAAAAGCGAAGCGAAGCAATGCTTCCAGTCAAACGTACATAAAGTCAAGACCATTCTTTTGTACTGTTCCTTCATAGATGTTTTCGATTAATAATTATATGTTCATCATTGCAAACAAGTAGTTAGTTGCTATTTTTTAACCATTGCCAGACCTTTTCAAATTGTTAACTACGATGCGTTATCGTACGCAATCTCCACTTCCTCTTGTTACTATTATGCTCTTAGTTATTTTCTTTGTGAGTGTTTGTTCACGTCTCATTTGTGTTATCATGTTTTTTGAAAAAGATATAATTTTGTTCATTTGTTCCCTGAACTAAGGTTTAGTTTGGTGAAGGAATTATTTCTATTAGTAGACGTTCCTAAAGGTGATCCCTCAATTACGAGGGACCAACGGCCGTCACATTTGATGTATTTATACATATTAACGTTCTTGATATCATAGTTAAAAATTATTATCAAGTGTGTTAATTAAATTTAAAAAAAAAATCTAAAAATCTGGTCCGGAGTTCCGGATATACGAGATTTTACTGTACAAATTAAGCTGATGGTGGACTATTATTTCTAGAATGTCTTTGGTGCCGCTGATATTCAGGGATTGGTGGGACGACTGGGACCGCGAGAGACCATCAAGGCTCCTAGACCAGCACTTTGGAAACGTTCTAAACCGTGACGATCTGATAAACGCCTCTTCGCTGATCCGACCGACCGGCTACTTCAGGCCTTGGAGGCACCAGCTCAATCGTGGAACCTCCAACATAACTGCTGTCGATGACAAAGTTCAGGTGAGCCATCAATACGATACTTAATTTTTGTCCATTTTAAATTATTGTCCATAATACTTTACAAGTATTGCGTGGGATTCAGGCGATATATGATGCGCCAAGATATGCTGTAGGTATATTATTTGAAAGTTCGTTGCAATGTATAAAATTGGACCCTTCAGAGGAGGGATGTTAGAAAAATATCGATATTTTTTTCTAGAACATATCGATATGTTTTCCGGCAGTTTTTATCCGATATATCGTTTTATTTTATCGATATTAAAATTAGAGTATCGAAAACTTTTTTTTTTAAATTAACAGAGATCGGCGGTTTTGACAAAGTACAAAAAAAACTTGTGGTGTGATGTGTTCGTACTACTATCTATAGTGGCTGTCAAGTCAAGTCAACCATCTTCTTAACAGTTTCTGGTTAGGGATGTAAATATCGAACCAAAGTTTCGATTTATACCTTATCGAGAGTTTTCAAGTATATTTAAATAGTAGTTCCATACATCAATGAACAATATCGATATTTCGATATAGCGAGCTTTCATCTTTGAATGCAGAAGAAGAAGAATTTTTACATTAAATTGAAAGATAAGGTAATATAAATTAACAAGTCTTAGATTTGTAATAGTTTTAATAGCATCAATAAAATATTAATAAATAGCTTATCACAAAAATAAATGTAGTAATTTATTTACATCTGTCAATAAAAAAAAATATTGCATAGTAGGAACTAAAAAAAACAATCATTAAATTGCTTAAACATAAAAAGTAAATAAATAAATAAATAAAAATGACGGAAGAAAATAAATATTGACCGAATTACTTAAAACCTTAACATTTATTATTAAAAAGACTCCTTACTAAGAACTACAGAAAAATGAATAAAAAAATAAAAAAAGAAGGAAGAAAATCAATATTCAATTAATAATAACTAAAACCTATCGAACTTGATGGACCTTTTAGGCATTGTTTTATTTTATAATTTTTTTAGAAAAAAAAATCGGTTTCCGATACTCAAAATTTAATATCGATATTACAATATATCGAATTGAAACTATCGATATATTTCTTTTAAAATATCGATATTTTACCAACTTCCCTAAAATCCCCTTCTTTCAATGGAGGGAGTTTAAAAAATTAAAAATATCGAGGCCCAATATACTATTTCGGTATATTCGAAAACTATGGACAAGATATATATATATATATATATATATATATATATATATATATATATATATATATATATATATATATAGATGTATTTTTTCGATATTTACATCCCAACTTCAGAGCGAGTTTTTTGTAATTATTTAAAGTGCTCTGTTCATTTTTCACAATTACAAAGGATATTTAAAGTGTGCAATTAAGCTTGTTCTGTTCAGTTTGAATTTGATTAAGCTAATTGAAAATGCAGTGTTATAGAAGTATATTAATTATTATTTGTTAAAACTAGAAAGCGAGCTGCCATTTACCATATTGATATTGATTCCGTTATTTTTGCACGATAGCATTTGTATCTTCAATATTTTTTTTGGAAGTGGTACTTAACAATGCATGTAACCAGGGCCGGATCTTGGATTTTTTTTTAGGGGTGGAAGCTTAATTTTGCCGTCACTACTTTCATAACCCCTCCCCAATAAAAAAAATAACTGTTTTATAATTGTATTTGCGAGAGTGCGAATCGAAAAATGGACATCAATAATCAATACAAGTTGCATACGTCAGTAAACTAACATGTGAAAATTATGTTACAAATGCACCGTATTAAATTATTTTCATAAATAAATATCTTTATTCCTCTTTAGTTCCCAATATAGTAAAGAATAGTATGATCTGATCTAATGTTTACACAGTTAGTTTTTTACTTCTTCTGGAACAAATAATGAATAAGCAAATTTTCATTTACAAACAAAAATAAGATGATATAACTATAATGTCATAAAATTATTATTAGGTTGAATTATATTACAAATCTGTTGTCAAAGTAACAATTATTATGACAAAAAAAATAATTCATTATTCAATGATAATAAACCCTATTTGTTTCTGAACACTTTTTGATACCTACCTTCAGGCACTAACATAAGTGCACGATAGCATTTGTATCTTCAATATTATTTTTGGAAGTGGCACTTAACAATGCATGTAACCAGGGCCGGATCTTGGATTTTTTTTTTAGGGGTGGAAGCTTAATTTTGCCGTCACTACTTTCATAATCCCTCCCCAATAAAAAAAATAACTGTTTTATAATTGTATTTTAGGTAATATATTTCGAAACAAATAACACATCATAACATTAACACATTTTATTGGCTGAATTATGGTATAAACAAACAAAAAACCAATCAAACAACAAAAATACAAAAAATAAAATATTAAAATGATGAACATGTACAAATAATAACATTCAAATTTCATTTTCCGATCTTTTTTTCTGTAGCAGGAATGTTTATGATATATTCATAGTTTATGGAAGCAGGGCCTGATTTGACTTAATCCCAATCCATAAAATTGACAGGTACAGGGTTTTATTATTGTTATTCACTGTTAGTTAAACTGTTATTTCCCACTTACACATTACTTTCAAAATAGCTTTTATAACGATATATTGAGGATTAGAATATTAAGTAATAAAAAAAAAATTAATATAGGAAGAGGTAGTAATATCGTCCCTACCATGTCCAACTATCGAATGTGAAAAAATGCTGTTTTCATATTTGTCACTTTAAAAACGCACTAGTTAAGGCACGCATTGCTCGCCGTCTTGAATTTCTAGTCCTCACGTTTTGACTCCATGTATTTTTTGGGGTTAGGTTTTCAAGACTTTGCCACAATACGTGCCTCGCCTAATGCGTTTCAAAGTGACGAATATGAAAGTCGCATTTTTTCCCATTCGATAGTTGAACATTGCAGGGACGATGTGGAATCCCATTTTGTTTTTGACTTGCTAGAAATTTCAATGGTAATTACTATCTTTATATATTAGTCTATCAATATGTTTGTCTCAATTCTTGAAAATATTAACTTTTCAAAAATAATGTTAGTACAATTTCGAGCTAATTTACCTATATTATACAATAGGATAATAAAAAACGCCGGATAAACAATATTTATTTTTTTTCACAATTCTTACGGAAGTTGGAAGTTCTCGACTAGAGCTTTGGACAGTAACGTAGGTCAAAATTGTTAATATCTATTTATACTCAAAATTTAACAAACAACAGAAATTGAGATTCTAGGCCCAATATCATCTAACGTGAATGAGCCCCACAGGTACAACCAGATGAAATAATAAAGTTAAAGCAGTTTTTTTATTTTTTACCGCGTTCCAAAGTGCTCGGGCAGTAAATTGCCATTTTATTTAAAAATGACCCATCAACGGGTAGATGCAGAGTCTACCGCTAATGGGCTTGTCCTTATGGCCAGGTAATATGGCTCATTTTTCGGTCAACGACTGGTAGACGCAGTGGGTAGAAGGTTAAAACACTCGCCGGCACAAATAGGCAGTGGCGAATGCAAGGGGTGAAACTATCTCTTAGCAAACATGATAGTGCCTTCCAATGGGCTACTTCTCCACACGATACCTGTTCCGTACTTAGAATAAGTAGCATCTTATTAACTTATCATGCATGTTTATTTTTCAGGTAGTGCTAGACGTTCAACAATTCGCACCTAACGAAATATCGGTGCGTACCGTCGACAATGTTGTTATCGTCGAGGGTAAACATGACGAAAAAAGGGACGAACATGGCTACATTTCGCGGCACTTCGTCCGGAAATACGTTCTTCCAAAGGACGTCATAATGAGCGAAATAACTTCTGCTCTTTCTTCAGACGGGATCCTCACCATTAATGCTCCGAAACAGGTAAAGTAATGTTGTTTTCATTGATTAATTTATCAAATAGACCCGCCGATGTGCTTTGCAGTGCTTTTTTTTTAATTTTTATTGTTTTTTTGAAGTGAAACTTCTTTAGGCGCGACTAGTGGGTTACAAAATGCTACACATGAATTATTTATTATGTTTGAAATTTACAGAGGTTTTAGCAGTCTCCGGTTGTTTAGTAAAAACATGCCTAACGATTTGTAATTAGAAGCTATTAATACCCTATTTTTTATTGATATTTGTTTTCTAACCAGATTTATTACTCACGTTTCAGTTTTCCTCTAATTAAGGGCATGAAGAGACGTGATTTCCGTGCTATATTATTTTAAGAGTCTAAACACGAACATTCGGAAGCACAGGCTGCAAAAAATTTTAATATAGCGTTTGGGGTAAGGAGCGTGAATAGAATGGACATCGCTGTTGGTTTTAGAAGTTTTCGGAAGGAGATGCAGAAAACCGGCTCCGCGGAAGACCTTCATCATCAATTGATGACAAAGACCTCAAGATTACCTCATTCAGAAATGAGTTTTGAAGGCTAAAATTAATTAAAAGAATAAAACACAAAAAGCGAACCACGCTAGATTGGAATCACATCATAGTTGAACTTTTTGGTTTGAAGAATTCATTAAGATGTCTTTGACGTACAGTAGAATATTCTAATATTCATTTTTTTTTTTTTTTTTTAATCAAATAGTAAGAAAATTAGAGATGGGCTAAATTATCAATATCAATTAACAGATCAAACTGCTACTGATAAATTAAAATAACAGTTACTCGATAAAAATAGCTAGTACCTTTCGTGATGCAATTTTTTATTTTATTGTTATGGAGGGGGGAGGGGAAAAAGACTTCCCCATTAAAGTTTATTTATATTTAAACAAAAAAAAAAGGATTTTCTGAAAGAAAAGTTTATTTTTAACAATGAACTAAGAATAACACTTAACTTTGATTCTCCTTGCCTGAGCACTTCCCAACAAATGATCCTAAAATCCTGTGGCAACTTTTCCTACACACTGCTGGAAAGAAAACTCTCATTACAATCCACGTACATTCGAAATAATAAGCGAACATTAATACTCTTGGGTAACATCTTAACGAAATAATTGAATACCAATGAACCAGTTAATACTGAATTATTAGGAAATTATAAAATAGTAACCAACTTGTGTGTCATCTCTACGTTTCAAGTTATTTATATTTTAGTGGAACTGTAAAAGAAAGGAACTGATTTATGTGTATATATATATATAATAATCATATATATACAGTGGACAAAAAAAACATTATTCGTACACATAGTTTTTTCCGGTAAAAATATATTTGATAATTTATTGAACATAAATTAACTGTTGGGTGTGATAAAAAAACAACAACATTCAGCATTAATTTTTACAGGTGAAAGAAATTAGAAACCCGTAGAAACCTAATTAACAACAGAAATGGAAAATATATTACGCAAAAAATTATTCATACAACAGTTTTGAAAATAACTCTTCATCTTTTCAGGTAGAATTTAATCATTTCGATTTACAACACATTTTGTGGGAATAATCATTCAATTCTGATCATTTGGTCAATTTTGGGTTAGTACTTGAATAAGACATATTAAATGAAAACCATGAGCTGAGAAAAAACTAACAAGTTATTTTCACAACAGTTACTGTTAATAATCCGTTCTCCCCAAAATGGGCCGTAAATCGAAATGATTAACTTTTGACTTAAAAAATTAATTGTTCGATTTTTGTTGTTAATTAGGTTGTACGAGTTTTTAATTTCCTTCACCTGTAAAAATTAATTCTGAATGTTGTTGTTTTTTTATCATATCCATCAGTTAATTTATGTTTAACAAATTATTAAACATATTTTTACCTGTAAAACTAAGTGTACGAATACTTTTTTTGTCGACTGTATATGTACACACACACACACACGTGATATAATCGAAATCTTTCAGGTTCATTTATACTGATAATCGTTCTCTGGTCTTACGCCATTATTCCAACAAATCGGAATGCATGCGAAGCTTGTCACGTCACAAAACGTTTCATAGAAATAATTTGTATAGATGGATCCATTTTTTTTTTCTCTTCGAAGAAAAAAAACTCAATTTCTTCATGTCCACACTGATTAAGACTACAAAGAAAACATATATCTAGTATAATTAGTACACAATTAGAAAAAATATCTCATCGATAATATCCAATGATTTAATTGTTTCTTATTCCAATGGTTGTTCTGTTTGCAGAATGGCATGCATGTTTTCATGAATGTTTAAACTTTAACTTACCTTGATTTGAAGAGTGCTTAGAGCGCAATAATTACGTTAGTAGTATTGTTGAACCAAATTTTATTAATTTGGTTAGAATTCCTTTAATATCTCCGATTGGATAACTAACTTTACAGTAATTTTTTGTCGTCCTCCGAAAGTTTCTTCAATGACAAATTTATTCCTTATAAATTTCAAAATGTTCATATCTCGAAAGGAGTTTCCATTAATAGTAGAATGATGGATATGAACTTTTACTGCTATTCATATTATTATTACTAGTATAATCGAATGTTCCATTAAGCGACTGGGTCTGTCATTAAGAGCTTATCCAAACAGAAACTAGATAGTTATCTGGTTAACAAACTGTAATGACAATAGATTCTTACTTCATCTTGTTTGCATATGAGTTTGAAATCACAATATTTCCTTAAAGTACTTTTTTATTTAAGGATTATGATAAAAGGTATTATTTTTTAAAACTTAACTCTTAAAATTTATGATACAATTGACTTATTTCGTTTAATACCGTCTTCTGCAATTGTAAATGCTTATGTTTTTTAATTTATTGAAATTCAAGTAGAATTAGCTTTATGATGTCCATTTAAGAAGCATGCAATAAAACATTCGAAAATAGCCTAAGGTAAAAAAATTATGCAAAAAAAAAATTAAGGTAAATTCCTTTCAATGTCACGCATGTATGCATGCAATAATGGATTCGTGTTTCCTGATTTGACGAGTAACAGTTTGAATGGTATTGCTAAATTTACTAATTATGACAGAAAAAAATATAAAGATATACAACAAAAAGAGGTTAAATAACTTATTAGTTTGTGGTGGCGTGGGTTAGTAAAGAAATCACAAATATGCTGCGTATTCAGAAATGCCGATTTTATTGAGTTATACAGTACAAGAGTAATGCCACCTCGAAAACAGGACATTGCGAGAGTGCGAATCGAAGAATGGACATCAATAATATTAATTACATTGCTGATTACCCGAAAAACATAAATATTGCTGTTCATAGTAGCTCCATTTTTGTGGCCAGGCAAGGATGGGTACAACAGCGCTTATAGCCCTTGGTTGAGAGGGCTCAGTCGGAAAAGGATGGCAGATAGATGTCATTACAAGTTGCATACGTCAGTAAACTAACATGTGAAAATTATGTTACAAATGCACCGTATTAAATTATTTTCATAAATAAATATCTTTATTCCTCTTTAGTTCCCAATATAGTAAAGAATAGTATGATCTGATCTAATGTTTACACAGTTAGTTTTTTACTTCTTCTGGAACAAATAATGAATAAGCAAATTTTCATTTACAAACAAAAATAAGATGATATAACTATAATGTCATAAAATTATTATTAGGTTGAATTATATTACAAATCTGTTGTCAAAGTAACAATTATTATGACAAAAAAATAATACATTATTCAATGATAATAAAGCCTATTTGTTTCTGAACACTTTTTGATACCTACCTTCAGGCACTAACATAAGCGTGAACTTTTTATGGTGAACAGGAGGTTCCTTGTCTAGACAACCGATTTCTTCTTCAAGGAAATGTCATTTCACCTAGAGATTTAAGTATAAATGATTTTAAAACAAAATCACATAAAACTCAATAAACAAAAATGGTGCTATGCGGAGCTAGAATATAGCATACATATAACAGAGGTGTCTACGACTCCTTAACAAATAGCAAAGCAAACCTGAATCCAACATTTTTAAACGTGTTGAGACCAAATCCTCTTTTGTTTATTTATTTATACTTTTAAGGTAAAATATTCTTACTCTTCGCTAATTTGTTTTTCATATTTTTCTAATCTTAATTAAATTTGAATAAAGCTATAAATGTATTGTTAGGATGTAGTTTGTTTCATTTTGTATAATTCTTTAATTGTTTGCCACTTTAATATCCATAATCTAACAGCATTCTCTCATGCAATTGGCCACTATCCTTTTTCTCCATGAAGGCTACCTATCCATTTAAGCATTGCTTGTTTCCTTACATGAAGACAGAAAGTCTACAACAATTTTCTTATAGTGTATTGGTCTATAGCTGTCCAAAATGTTATGTCACAATATTTTTATATATAACATACTGTAAAAACTTTTTGTATATGTCTATATATAAGTATAAATCAAATAACATTCTGTGCATGATATATATACCTATATATATATATATATATATATATATATATATATATATATATATATATATATATATATATATATATATATGCATATGCATATATATTATATACAAAATGTGGTTTGATTTATACTTCATTGAATCACTCAATCCATTTCTCTCCAGCCACCCACCCCTCCAAAAACAACAGACGGTTAAATTTCAGGAATTTATACTTTTTTCAACAGTCTTGTTCATTCATTGGTTGTTGGTGAGACAGGCCTGTCTTATCTTTTTAAAAATATTCTGACTATTTGCTTTATTGATTATTTTTTTTCTTTAAGGCAGCATTAATTATCTTCAGTAATTATTAGTGAGAATCTAATATTTAAAAAAACTCTTTATTTCTGCAGCTCCCACAGGATTCCAGAACCGAAAGAGAAATTCCAATAATTCAAACAGGATCTCCAGCCATTAAACCATCAACAGAAACCAACATAAAAATAGAACAAGTAAATTAAAACTACCTTTAAGAAGGTAATGGCAAAATAATGTATTACTTATTAAATATACAT
Organism: Rhaphigaster nebulosa; assembly: GCA_948150685.1. Taxonomy (NCBI): domain Eukaryota; kingdom Metazoa; phylum Arthropoda; class Insecta; order Hemiptera; family Pentatomidae; genus Rhaphigaster; species Rhaphigaster nebulosa. Next base: position 128,840,758 of record OX411307.1, read on the forward strand.
CATTCTGTATAATTTTTATTTTATTCCATTAATACTTCTTCCTTATATTGTATTTATTTATTTTAAGAAAAAAATATTCCCGCATCAATCTAAAATGTACAGTAATATTGTTTATTTGTTAATAACTTCCAATAGAAGCTTGCATGATCTGTTTTTGTTTTTTTATTTTTTATGGAACAATATTTAGGCTTATTTATATTTGTTACCAATTTTAAATGATAAACATTCATTGCATAATATGGTTTTCAATATTTCTGTTTATTGATGATGAGTTTTTAAGAAATCTTTTAAAAATCCTGTGAAATTTATTTTATAAACATTTTTAAGAGTTATTTTTAACATTTTAAGAAAAGTTACACATTATAAAATGTATACAGCTAATCACTAAATGAAGTAGTGGCTCCATCATCTTGTGCTCTGCAATCATAGGAGTTTTCTTTTGTTATATTTGTGTAATGATTTCAATGGTTGTTGTTTAAAACCAATGATTATTTTGTTTTGTATATATATATATATATATATATATATATATATATATATATATATATATACATATATAATATATCTTTTGTCATTAGCTCTTTTCCCTTTTACTAATTGCACATTTATTTTGTTGGGAGAGCTGTCATCTCTGTGAATTTTCTATTTATTTCCTTATTACTTCAAATTTCCATAGAAGGTAACTCTCCCAACCAGATAAATCTGTATATATGCACTTGCTCCGAATATGCACTACCTTCGACTGATCTTATCATCGTTCAGCACTATATAGGTTAAAATGCAACCTATATAGGTAGTGAAAAGACATTAAATGATGTTGATTACCCCATGAGACCCATCAACCAGTCATAAGTAATATTGGGTGTACAAATTATGCATAAAAGAAAATTTTAGGTCCATTGGCATGATTCATATTGATTTCTTAAATGAAACATGTGAAATAATTCAAGAAGGGTAAAACAATAATCAGAAGATTCAATAATGGCTAAAGCAATTTACACTCCTCTTAATTATATACATTCTTTATCATCATTAAAAAAAATTATTGTAAGCATAATTCTATAGTCTGATAAAAAAATATTGAAGGATGGATAATATAGTTTACATTTGCAGATTTGTTTCTAATACGCATAGTTTGTAAATATGATCCCATTGAAATTAAAACCATAAGAAATTACAACAGAATTAAGAGTATGAATGAATTCAAAATCACCAATTTCCAATATATGCCATATTTAAGTATTAGCTTTGGAGCCATTTTCATTTAGCAAAAATGAGATTATGGTCATTATTAAATAAGTATTAGCACAGCAAATAATGTTGCTTTACTAAAGATCAAGTGGTTTTGTGTATAAAACAATTACTAAGACTATGTATATAGGAACAGAAAGTGTTGGAGTTAGGATTTTTGAACCATTACAAAGACCAAACAATGGGGAATCAACTGGCATACAGAATGCCATAATGGAAATGAAGAGCTTAATTAATAAAAATGTATTGAGAGAGCTTGCTCGTGAAATAATGTCTACTGAAGGCTACTTACCCTATCAAAAAAAAAAAAGTCTCCACAGTTATTTAAGTTTGCAAAGAAAAATTTGTGGTGTAATTATTAATTAGAAAAATATTCTATGCATATTTGATAATTATAGAAATTAGCCAAAAGTTATCATTTTTTGGAAATATATCTGCATAGTTCTTTAGGTAATAATATATTATGACAGAGTACGAGAATCTGGTTGTTGTAAATTGTCAGTTATATATTTATTACCGTTAAAATAAAATAAGTATTTTAAAAACTAAATAAATGTTCATTAAACTTTATGATAAAATATTGAATTCCATAGTTTTACTGTTGAGTAATATACCTCGAGATAATGATTTTTTAAATGTTCTTTATCAGTATTCAATCTAACTTTTTAATAAAATTAAATAAATAATTTTTTACTTAATTTAATATCTATAAATCATTTAGTGTATTATTTAATTAGGCATGAAGAATTTATTTTACAATTAAAATATTTCAGGGTTTTTTTAAAAATATTATATATAGTCATTAATATTTAATATTATTGTTATGCTTAGTAAGTTGAATAAAATCAAAAGGAAAAAAAAAATTACATTCTGGGCTCTTATGGTACCAAATCAATTCAAATATTCATATACGATACCATTTATGATAATTCCAGAAAGTAAAGAATTATATGTACATATTAATCATGTCTAAAAATATCCTAAAAGTGGTATTATCCAATTTATTTTGGACTAAAATACAATTTCAAAAGTAATTTTTAAAAATGCTATATGAAACTAATTTGATAATAATTTATATTCATACATTATATCAAGTTAATGTAATATTAATACATTATATCTTAACAAGAAAATTATAGTCAAATAAGTTAATTTTTAATTTTTAGAAAATAAATTCTCTTGTCATTACCTAACCCAAGATTTTTTTTAAAAATCAAAGAATGCAGGCTGTGTTCACTAAGTACCAATTGTAAGTTATCCAGTGGTCAACATGCATTTCTTTAATGAAGGCAAAACATATGACTGTAAGATCAACAATAAGAAACAAAAGTATGTTTACAGTCACTGATATTATCAAAAATACTTTCTATTTTAAACAATAAATGAACCTTATCCAAAATATAAAAATAATATTTCGTCATTAAAAAACAGTAAGGAAAGCATGTTATGCTCTAAGTAATTTTCCAATATATAATATCAAAATGTCGGAAGCTGAATAATAAATATATTAAAAGAAAAAAAATAGATTTTATGTGTTCCGAATAATAAATACTAATATATATATATATATATATATATATATATATATATATATATATATATATATATATATATATATATATATATATATATATATATATTTTAATAAAAACATTGAACTTTATTAAACAAATTAAAATATAATACAATTTTGTTGAAAAAATATGTAATATTTTTGTGATTTTATCCCCTTAAAGCTCGCATTCTCAAAATGCCAGATTAGTAGATCTGGATAATTATAACGCAATGACAAGTGAATGGGCATACCACCAAAGGGTTGTTTTTTCTTTCATTTAAAAAAAAAAATTAAGTATCCAATTTTCAATGTAGTCATTAATTTTATAAAATGAAATTAATTAATAACAGAAGATTCCGAAATTTTTATCTTCCTCTTTTTTATATATTTTATCCCTCAAATGTTCAACAATTCCTAGGTGATCGCATCGGTTGCATAACACAATAAGCTGTTGCTTAATACTTTAGCAATAATTTTTTCTTCAGTTTAATTTAGGCCTATGACGAACTTACAAATTTATAATTTATTTTATGATTTATATGCTTTACACGAATACATTTTTTTTTATATTTATCACTGTTTGAAGTACTTTAAAAATAACTGAGGCATAGTGAGTTATAGATATTATTATGGATTTGAACACAGTAATATCAAGAGTGTAGTTCATTTAATTTAAAGGATCTACATTAAGCATAGAATATAAAAGCACAACAAAAAAACAGGAAAAGAATGAGGTAGAGAGTGTTAAAAATATATTTAGACTTCTTCACTTTATTTCTTCTTTCTATGTTGAATTGATTGGCTTAAAATTACTAACTAAATTGATAATAATCAGTTTAACTGACAGTTGTCATATCCAAATAACGATTCATTATTTTATTTTGTGTTATTATATGCATTTATTTAACTGTTATTCTGTAAATTAAAAAAAAACAAAAAACATTCTATCAATCATAGTATGTATTTTAAAAACTTAGATAAAATGTATGTATATATGTTTGGAATATTTATGAATTTATTTAAAAAAATATATTTTCAACTTTAAAAAATATATCCTTTTTTTTAAATATATGCTATTTTTTAGTAGAGAGGGGGTAGATCGAGTTAGTTTATTTAGAAAAGGAATGTTTGCTTTTTTTTCTTTTAAGCATAAATATGAATTAACTTCATATGTTATTGATTCTGTGAAAGAATTATGTGTAGTGAAATAAAAAGTAACAACATTTAATAAAAAAGTGTATTGGAACTTGCTTATTAAAAATTTGATAGTAAAATTAAAAATAAATATATTGTTATACAAAAACAAAAAACAAAAAAAACACTGAGTATTTAAAATTTGACTTTCAATTACGCCAGAATATTATCCATTGCTTATGTCGTATACATAATGTCAGATATAACATAAAAAATTAAATATTAAATCAATAGTTTTTGTGCATTTACGGCACTTAGATAAAAAATTAGTTTTAGAATTATCTTGATATTAGGAAATGAAGACCTAATGAAACGTAAATCTAAATTCTAAGTGTCTATAGGGTAACTTTGCATTATATTTCATTTATTAATTTTTAAAAAATACATAAGTCATGTTAAGTTAATATGAATACTATCTAGTCATGTTTTGACTACAATGATGAGTGTTTGAAACCCACATCTTTCATTTATACTATTTCTCATTTAATAAAAAATACTATACACTTGGCTATACTCTATACATTTATGGTATTAAATTATTAAATAATTAAATTAAATATTAATCTTACTTCTAAGAATAAATAAATTAATAAAAATTCCAGAAACTTGTACGGGTTGATCAATGTATTTTTTTTTTAATTTTATTTTAAAGACTAGAATATATGGTGAGTGTCAAGCTTTCAGGTTTTAATGTTGAATTTTGGAGGTTTTTCATCCTAAAAACTCGACCATGCGCAAGATTTTTTCCTCCTCTTCTCCCAGGAGCAGGACCTCCAGACATCCTTTGAAATACTTATTTCCAAAACATTTAGACCTGTAAAAGATGAAAGAAAAATCAATAAATTCCTAAGGATTAATATTTTCCATTTGCAGATATAATGATTACTTTTACCAATTGCCTTATTGCTATTCCTATAACAGATGAAAAATATATAATGACCATTATTATTACAAATTTGTAATTTAAGCTTTGTTTTCTGTCCATGTCTGTCTCAAAAATCAAAACACAGAAATGGGAAAAAAAGTAAAAAAAAATATTTAAAAAAATGCAAAAATGGGCTGGTGTTTTCCTGTTCATTTTAAAAATAGATCAAAATTATAAAGTTATATATATATTTTAAATTCTCTGAATTCAATTCAACCCAATGGTAAAATAAGAAAAAATTAAGTTAAAAAATAAAGAACTTCCATAAAAACTAGAAGTTACAAATAAAAAATTGAATTACAACTGTAATTGAATAAAAACCGCTTATACCATTATTGTCAATGATATAAAAACAAAAATATTCATTGGTGGCATTTTTCAGTTGAGATATAAGTAACTTAAATTAAAATAATAAATAAAATTAATGATAAAATAAATAAAAAAACTAAATAAACAAAAAAAAACCAAAAAAAAAAAAAAAACCAAAAGTACCTAAACCTCAGGTTCAGCCCCGTGTAATTGTTTTATCCAAGTTTGTATGTTTTCCATTTCATCTTGTAGTAGAAGAACATCTAAACATCCTTTGAAGTAGTCGGTTGTAAAACAGTTCTTCCTAAAAAACGAGAAAAGTATATATTCGGACAATCCTTGGTGTTTAGAATTGAGCTGTTTTCTTTTGCTTAAAGACTTGTGCTTATAAAAATAATTTCAGGGACGATCTCAATTCGAAATCAAATTATAAATCATATAAAATGTTGAGAAATATAACATGTTGGATTTTTGTACATCCATGACAAGGATAAAACAGGTAATAAAAGATCAGATAAAATCAAGACCTAAAAATTACTTTAAAAATTAAGTTAAATAAGTTAAAAGTATATGTTATAGAATGATAACATAAATATAATTTTAAAGAAAGTTAAATAAAAAAAACAAAACATGTTATCTTAGGGGTTGAATTTTTAACTGACATATTTTAAAGCTTTGATGCTCTTTCTTCACAAGTAAACAGATTATAGACAAAAGGAATTCAGAGCAATATTATTAAAGGCTTTCTTATCACAACCATATAACCATCAAGAAATCATTACGCCATTTGAAGTAAAAGGAGAAAAAAATAGTAAGGTAAAGAACTGATGTAAAAGGGATCAGTAGGTATATTTAAAATTCTTACACACACACATTATGATTACCTGTTACAGCATGCTGCTCATAATGATTAAAAACATAACAGTTCAAAATATAATTAGGGATTGATAAATTATTTGCCACTTCTATAAATTTGTTTTATTGAAAACTAGTTTCGAATGTTATACATTCATCCTCAGTTCTAAAAACAAAAAAAATTCAAAACTAAGCAATTCAAAATATAGTTTGGTATTATTATACATAATAAATTAGATTAATATAAATCAGTATTATAAGACATTTATGAATTATGAATTTAATTAAGGCAAGAAATCAAATACATGTTGGTACTCACTAAGGTTTAAATGGATTATATCAAACAGAAAAGTTTGTACTGGTTTCTTCTCACATTGTACTAACAATGAATGAAAGGTAGGTAGCATGTTATAGGTAAACGGTTTGCTTTCTTGTCTTAATTAAATTCATAATTCATAAATGTTTTATAATACTGATTTATATTAATCTAATTCAATATGTATAGTAATACCAAACTATATTTTGAATTGCTTATTTTTGAATTTTTTGTGTGTTTTTAGAACTGAGGATGAATGTATAACATTCGAAACTAGTTTTCAATAAAACAAATTTATAGAAGTGGCAAATAATTTATCAATCAGAATTTCAAAAATAAAACTACCATTCGATCGGTATCAGTGGGATGCATAGGCGGAGACATAGGGAAGGGCGAGGGGGGCGATCACCTCCCTCCAATAATAAAAGGAGGGAGCGAAAGTATCATTTCGCCCCCTCCCCCCAATAATTTGAATAACTAAATTTTTGAAAAAGTAAAATAATAATCAATAACCAATAATCTGCATGAACCAATAAAATATGTAAAGTAAAACCAATCAAGAAAATAGAAAAAAATCGATTAGCGGGCTAGCCTAAGGCCTAGAAGTAAGATTAAATTCCGAAAAGAAATAGTGGCTGGGTGGGTTAGCAGCGTGGGGAGTAAGCTCAACTCAACTGCTCCAGTTCACTACTGATGCTTATTGAGACTGAGGGGCGGCGAACGCCCCCTCCATAATCAAAACGGAAAATCTGCGCCTATGGTGGCATGCAAAGGACTTTTTTGAAGGGGGTAAATTTTTGTTTAGTCTAATAAAAAGATAATCTTATTTGATTTAATGGAACATTAGAATATATAAGTATGCATTGGTTTGCTTAGATCAATCTATGAGTATAAGTCCGAGAGAGAAATAGGTAAAAGCTAAGAAAAATTCAATTTTTAAATTACTGACTGCTGCTATTTGGGATGGAGGCTTATGCACACCACTATTTGATATAATATAAACTTTAATTGTGTATCAAATAAATTCTGTTGAAAATTGCAAAAAAGTGTACAATACCAGTACTGGTTTTTATTAATTCTTTTAATGGGATATCAAGACAAAATGTAGATTTATTTTTTTTCTGCTCGATATTGATATTAATTATTTATTTAATTATATATACGTATTAGTTAATTATCAATAATATTTCAAGCATTTAGTAAATTTCTTGAACTTACCGACAGAGCGAATGTAATTGAGGTTCCCGAAACAAGTTGTAGCAGTCTTCACATATGCGATCCAGTCTAGCGAATATACTTTTGTCATACACCCCTTTGCACTGAAGGTCGAAGAATGATCTCTTGTTGAGAGGGTGGCCCATGATAGATCTAGACGTTGGGACAGCGACAAGGCACGAGAGAAGGGTGGAGGCAACCACGAGACCAGCCAGTGCCCTTCGCTCTTGATGCATCTGCAATTAAAAAAAAATTAATCAGAAAAATAATCTTAAACCTAATAGAATGGTTAAGTTACTATTAATATTACGGAAATGTATGATATTCAATTAGAAATATTAGTTTATCATCGATGACGGGTTGTTACTATTCTTAAGTTTTAAGAGAAAACAGATGTTCAAGTATGATTCAAGTAACTGAATAGTTACTTGAATAAAAAACGAATCCAGTTTCGAAAACTGAAAGTATATATACACAATAACATAATAATAAATATACATGGCTGTAAGAAATGGCGTATGGTTGACTGATGTACTCGTACACTAATTCTGAACAGAGAGTCATCTATTTGGGAGACCTAGTCTTTCTATTTAAGCATTGATGAGGGAGGGGCTATGAAATTCTCTGTAAAAGTTCAATAAGTATTAACTATTCCAAAGTTTTTATAAAACAGTTTTACATGTCAAATTAAAAACAAAAAAACTTCAAAATACTAATGATTTTTATATTTTGATATTATTGGAAATGGTTCTACAAATTTCCATCAGATTCAGTGTTAGAAAAATCAGCGATGTTTAAGAGGATTTTTTACAATAAAAATTCTTAAATATTATAACCTTAAAAAATATATTTATTTGCATTAAAAAAAAAAAAAAAAAAATTACGGCAGAAATATTAGGTTGAATATTTTGAATCACTTCAAAGGTTTTTTTAGCATTTCGTCTTACCATGAGAAACGATTTGAACTTTAAAAATTTCTGGTAAAGAATTTGACGCTACTCACACCTACAAAAAAAAGTTAGAAATTGTTTTTTATAATTCGGTGAGGAATCAACCAAAACTCATTCAGCTTACGATCGGTTAAATATAATATGAACGATTTTTAAAATAACTTTTATGGTCTAAAAGGATCGCTAAAAAGCCAACCAGAACGATATCTTGAAAAACAAAGTTCGACTATAATGTACCATAATTCTTAGATATTACTAAGATAAATTGTTTTTAATAATTTTACAAACAGACGAGTACTGAACTGCTATCGGTGAAAGTGAAATGAAAGGATGGATTTCTTTTCATTGACCTTATTCCAGCCCACTGTCTGGATTGATCTATAATTAGGAGTTTGGTCTGAAACGAACAGAATGCAAGTAATCGCGTTTGTAATAAGACTGGAAAAGCATCTTCAAATCTTTCATCATATTGGACAAAATCTAGATGACATAATAAAAAAACAAAACAAATAATTTATAATCATTAAAAATACACTCAACACAGATAAAAAAAAACACGAAGTGGCGTATTTTATTTTAGGTAACAACATGAAAACAATAACCTATGGAGTCTTATAACTTTAGATAAAAACTGGGTCTGTCATATGATTGCGCGATTTCATGAAGTTATGACCGTATTTAGATTTGATAATTCAGCAATCTCAATCATATTTTTCTTCCGGGATTGCCGAGTGAATATGATTAAATGGCACGGTCTAACCAAGATATAACTAAGATGTATGAATGAATGCAGATGCGCATAAATGATCGAAATGGTACTGGAAACACGATATAAATTTTGTTAAAATTTAGTGAGGAAATGATGAGAAGATGTTGAATAATTAAGTAAACACATTTTTTTTTTTGCACCATTTTTCTATTGCTCTTTTTTGCTTCACCAGGAAAAAAAATTAAAATACAGACTTGATTTTTTTTTTCTGTATTTATTAAAACAGATAATAAATAGGTTATTTCCTTGGCACCAGGTTTCCAACATTCGATATAAAAAATAAATAAAATAAAATATAAAATGCTTCATCAAATTAAAACCTCTTTTGTAATAACTGTGAAATTTATATTTGGTTGTACTTTACAAAATGATTTTGAAATGAAATTGATTACCATATTTCAAATAGACAGCGCTAATTTTAACTTTAAATTAATATTAATAGGCATCGTAAAATTATAAATTGAGGTTGGTAAAGGAAACAGGAAATAGCTTATCACCTTAGGAGAAGGCTTACGTTTTAAGACTTTGGACACGGCAATGCTTTGATAAAAATACATCTAATGTATTAGTTTACGAAGCTATGATTATCTCGAAGCATTGGATATGATAATATACATTAGAATTCTTTACTGAGGGTATGCCATCAAAAGATTTTATTTATTTTTTTAGTATTTCATTCTCCACTATGATTTGTAATCATGTATTTTCAATTATGACTAAAAACATTTTGGAGAGCTTGGTAATATCAAACCCCACAAGAATGGACTATGTTTTAAATATGTACCCCAGTACCAATAAAGAACTATGACATCACTAAAAGCGATCTTTGGAGCGCTCTATAGACGTTCTGCTTCGTCTATTTTGTCAGAAGAATTGTTTATTTACATTAAAGGTTTTCTGCTTTTTTTCGAGAACTACAAAAATTAGTCATACTATTAATTATGAAATCATTGGTTTTAAAGAACGCAATATGAGGAATTTGATCCGCCTGAAGGGATTCCTGTTGAAAATTTTTTGTTGTAACATTGCAGATTGGCTATTGTATGACTAACCATTTGCAATTGAATCATTTATATATGTGTATATATATATATATATATATATATATATATATATATATATATATATATATATATATATATAAATGTTTGGATCTTAAATACTTGGTTACATATTTCAGCTACAGTCAGTTTTAGGTATCACGATACTCACCACAAAGTTGTAGCACGATATAAGTCAATGTTTCGCAGGTCGCACAGTGGCTCAGGAACTCTGATCAGTGGTGGATCCAGGGGGGAGGGAAGGGGGCGACCGCCCAGGGTCCCGCGCTATAGATGATATATACATATATATATATATATATATATATATATATATATATATATATATATATATATATATATATAAATAAGGGGTGGCCGAGTGAGCTAAGGCGCTTGCAATAGGTAATCAAAGTTAAGCAACGTCGAGCGTGGTTAGTTCTTGGATGGATGACCGCCTACCGGGGAAAATCCACGCAGCCTGCGACTATCTCCCCCCCTCCCCGGGTATGTAAGGCCCGTCAGGCTACTGGAGGCAACTCGCACAGACCTGGCGCAGGATTGATGACCCTATCCCGTGTACCGAAATTATAAATCGCGTTGTGGTTTATGGCAAAGGGACTGGCTATGGAGCAATGGGCAGCCTGCCGCTGCACCATGGAATCCATGGTTCACAGTAACGTGAGGTTGGGTGACCCTCTGCAGGCTGTCTGAGCTCCCGTAAGCGATAAAATGTCTGTTGGAAGACAACATCGCTCGGCCAAAGATCTGCATGGTCTTTGGGGCCAACAGAAAAAAAAAAAAAAAAAAAAAAATATATATATATATATATATATATATATATATATATATATATATATATAAATGACTTATACATTACAGACGAATTTATAGTTTTAGGTAGCCCCCGGACTCCCCCTTCCTTTTGGGGGAGGGGATATTCCATACCTCCTAAACCTCCCGGCAGTCCTCTGTGCTAACCAATGGGGATCCTGCAATATTGTAACGCATAGGACCCAGATCCATTACTGATCCCGATTTCGTGGCCAGAAGTAAACAAATTATTTCGCTGTAGTGTTAACTTTTAGTTATACAATGAATTCTATATTAACAGGCTCTTATCAAACACATGTCAAAAGTTTGGATCCTATGATTGTAGCTTTTTCTCAGTCGACATCAGTTAATGTTGACAAATCGATAGAGAACGTTCGGAAGTGAATAATACCAAAATAGTGAATTTAACAAAATAAAATTAATTCCCCTTTAGACGGACTTGTCATCAGCAGGAAAGTTGTTTTTTTTTTTTTTTTTCGTACCGTTTTTTATTTGAATCCGGTACTTAAAATCTCTCTAAGTTAGCTTAGAAAATATCAGCTTCTTGTTTTTGTTCTTTTTTTTATATAGATTTTTATGTAACTGAAGACCTTACCTTATTTATATATATATATATATATATATATATATATATATATATATATATATATATATATATATTTATATGTGCATGTTTACATATACATATAGAAATTAGAACCATGAAAAAACAGCCTATTTAATCAGAGTTTTTACCATTTGTTTCAATTACCAAATTCCGTAGTATAAGCGATTGTCATTGATTAAATAAGCCAAAGGGAACTTATTGCGTCCAAAGATTATCTAATTCATTTACTTACATTCCTCCATTTTATGGGCTCAATGCCACTGGATAGCGGGTGAAGGAATCGTTACGGCGAAACAATTGTACAGTAAAGAAGTTGGTTCATTTATCAAGGTACAGCCGATGATCTCGATAAGGCTCGAACAATGGAAGCGGCTGAGGTGAAGGAGTTGTTAAGTCTCTTATTCGATTTTGCATCGAGATAAGGAGGATAAGAGGGAGAAGAATTATAATACTGGCAGCCAGTTCTCACAATGGAAGGACATTGCTATTGTTGCCTCTTGAAGAAACGTATTTCCCAGCATCGTGGCGCATTGTTGGACTAACTGATCTGATAAGCGCCGTCTAGAAATTAAACCCCGGGTTCGGGAATGGGAAGAAAGAAAACATCAGTCATACGCTAAACAAGAAAAAAAAAGAAGAAAAAAGGATACAAAAGCAGAAATCCGGCCGTTTAATTTCTGATATCTAGTATCGGATCATAAGAACTTTAAACGCAAAACTTGCCAAAAAATTCGTTTTCTGGATTGTTATGCCTTAACTAATCAACGAGTAATATCTAAATTTAAAAAAAGTCTGTCAAGTAGATCCATATAGCTTCCCCTCCCAAAATAACCACTAAGGGAGAAAACATATATACACACACACACACACACACACACACACACACACACACACATATATATACATATATACATACATACGTACATATATATATATATATATATATATATATATATTTAGCTCAACAACCCGCTTACGAATCATGGCTTCCCCAACAGCAGGCGACCATCCAATTTCGAATCCCAATGTTCTTTGCGTCATTGGCCACGCAGTCCCACCATCACATTCCTGGTCTTCCTCATCGACGTCTTCCAGGTATGCTTTCTGCCAGCAGTTTCTTTGGGATCATGCCATCACTCATTCTTGCCACACAACCAGCCATTTTAATCTTCTCAGTTTCGTGATTTCAATTAAATCAGACCCTCCGAACAACTCGTATATTTCCTGATTGCTTCTTCACCTACAGACGCCCGCTGAACATATATGTCCATATATACGCCTGAGGACTTTTCTTTCAAATATTTGGAGGTCTCTTTCCTCAGTTCTAGTTGTTGTCCAGGTTTCTGATCCATACATAAGAACTGGGCGAACCAAGGTCTTATACCAATCTCAGATAGGACTAACTTGGTCCTTCGATAAACAAGTATGCTTGATAGGTGTTTTTGCAACGCAAAGTAGCAATGGTTAGCAGACATGATCCTTTTTTTCGTTTCTACTGATACCAGATTATCATTTGTAATCTTTGAGCCCAGGTAGGTGAACTCAGAAACCTGCTCAAATTCTTAATGACCGAAATTTACTTTCACTCCTGGATTCCTGGGTTCTTCCTCAGATACCATATATATTTAGTTTTATCCTCATTTATTGTAAGACCCAGGCGCTCAACAGGAGCCTCAAGAACCAAGAATGCCTCCGACACAGCTGATTTTGAGCGCCCCACAATGCCAATGTCATCAGCAGACGCAAGCAATTGGACCGTTCTGTTGAAAATTGTGCCTGTGATCTGTACTCCTGAGTTTCGGCTAGCTCTTTCAAGGGCAAGATTAAACAAGAGGCATGACAGAGCATCTCCTTGTCTTACACCACTTCTTGATGGCAATGATTCCGATATTTCACCATTCACCCTCCCAACACACTCCATCTCAGACATTGTTAGCCTAATTAAGTTTACAAGCTTCCGGAGAACACTTAGTTCTTCCAGGGTTTTGTACAGCTCTTCTCTATCAATGCTACCATACTATAAATTGCTGATTTTTTTGGATTCTATATTATCTTCTCCTTTCCACGATGGTCCGCAGGTTAAAGATCTGACCCGTCACAGAGTTCCCTCGCATAAATCAACATAGGAACACACCAATCTCACGCTCTACAACCGGGAGGAGTCGGTGAAACAAAATGTTTGAGAATATTTTGTATGCAGAGGTTATTAAGTGTAAGTGTGAATATTCCACGGTAGTTTGTGTACTCCAGCTGATCACCTTTTTTTTCCAGACTGAATAGTTTCCTCACACCAAATAGTGAGAATAATGTTTAGGAGGGTCTTCAAAAAGTTCATTTCCACCATGATTTTAGAGTTCTGCAGGCAACCCATCCATCCCAGGAGCTTTATGGTTATTCAGGTGATCGAATATTTTAGATATTTCATCTTCATCTGGTGGTTCTAGATCATCTCTACATTCATGCTCAACCCGAAGCCTCTGCTCTATAGTTTCTTCTATCTGTCCATTGTAGAGTTTTTCGAAGCGCTTTCTCCATTCTGATGAACTGTCCTTCTTATGAGGAGAGCGCCATCATCACTCATACTATAAATGGTGTCTGCTTGAATGGCTTTTTATTTCTGTTTGCTGTCTGGAAGAATGTTCTGGCGTCGTTTGTTCTGCATTTCTCCATTTCTTCCAATTCTGAATTTTTGGATCTTCTTTTTTTCCTACGGTGTATTTTCTTTTCCTCTCATCTACTATTTCTATATTCTTCTACTGTTCCGCCCGTTCGTCTGGCGATCATTCTCTTATAAGCTATGTTTATAACAGCAATAGCAGTATCATACTCCATATCAAACCAGGGGGATCTGGCTTCCTTTTGAACAGGCCCTAAAATTTCCTCTGCAGCTTGTTCTCTATTGTTGTAAACTAACAGTGATTGTAGTTTCAGATCAAGTGTTTCTTCATATTTTTAATAACTTGAGGGTCCCTGAACTTCTTTAGATTGAAGCGCTTGGATACTCCTTGAGTTGTTCAAGATCTGCACGCTATCCTTGCTCGAATGCGAGCTATGCTGAGGTAATGGTCGCTATCAACATTAACTCCCCTAAAGACACGGATATCCGTTATACTGCTGATGTGTTTGCTGTCTACGAGAATGTGGTCGATGTGGATAATAGTTTATCCGTCAGGTGAAGTCCATGAACCTTTGTGGATATCTGTGTGGGGGGAAAAGATACATCCAATGATAAGGTCCTTGGATGCTGCAAAATTCACAAGACGTTGGCCATTATTGTTACTGATTTGGTGGAGGCTGTGCTTGCCTCTTGGGAAGAAAGTACATTTCATATTTGCCCAGTTTGGCATTCATGTCCAATAAAACTATTTATTTATTTGTATATGTATATATGTGTGTACATATATATATATATATATATATATATATATATATATATATATATATATATATATATATTTAAATTGATTCAAACTGCATCATTTGTGATTGGGTTATAAATTACTGAGATATCCTGTAAATCCATCTTTACACAGGATAAGAAAACACAATCACATAATTCTACATTTTATCCTTCCCATATCCCCTAATAAATTTGCACTGCAAATTAAAAATGGTTATGGCCACAAAGGAAAAATATATATAAACATTAAAAAATACCAAAAAAATTGATGGCATAATTACAAATTCGGTGGACACCCTGATAGTCTCCCCTACTACATTCTATCGAAAAACAAGTTTTTCGGCTATTTTTCAGCCGCTATTGCTCTTAAGGTGGGCGATTTGGTACAGAGGCATCGGTGGACAAACCCCTACAAAACCAAGTAAAAATCAACGAAATCGGTCCTCCCGTTTAAGAGATAATCGTGGCACAGACACAGGCATACAAACCAATGGCCAAGAATACATTTTTTTGTCTCAGAGGTTTCTGAAACGCACAGATTCGTTGAAAACTGCACATCGAAAATTTGACCAGATTACAATTAGGAATGTTGGAAAAATATCGAAATATCGATATTTTTGTCCGATAGTTTTAGTCCGAAATATCGTTATATCGATAATAAAATTTGAATATCGAAAACTGATATTTTTTCCCAAAAAAATAATTAAATGAATAAAAAATAAATAAATAAAATATGTCTATAAGTTTTATAGATTTTAGTCATTATTAATTCAATATAGATTTTTTTTTTAAATTAATTTTTTGTACGTTGAGCTTTTTAATTCATTTTTCTCTAGTTCTTAGTAATAAGTCTTTTAAATAGTAAATGTTAATATATACTTTAATAGGTTTTTAGGAATTAATTCAATATTGATTTCCTTCCTTCGTTTTAAATTTTATGTTTAAGCAGTTTAATTCTTTTTTTCTCTATTTCCTAGCAATATATATATATATATATATATATATATATATATATATATATATATATATATATATTTTTTTGTCAAATCTGAATAAATTATACTTTTTATGTGATAAGCAATATAATATATTAATTATTTATATTATAAATATTTAAATATTGCTATTATAGCGATTACAAATTTGAGAAAACTATCGATACTATATATATATATATATATATATATATATATATATATATATATATATATATATATATATATCGATATTTACATCGCTAATTACAATAACTTCCTTATCTATGTTGTAAGGAAAGTAAAACATGGTTCATCGTTTCAGCCTTATTCAACAATCACATAGGATGTTGCACCAGACAAACTCTCTAGACTTTAGACTTCCAATTCATCACGAAAATTACATTTGCATAACTATTATCAATTGTGTTCGGGCATAAGGTTTGTGTTTTGGTGCCCTACTAAACTATCGAATACCTCCTGATAGATGCTTATGCTTCCATTATAAAAACATACCCACTCAAACCCACTATTTTCTAATTGCAGTGTAATTCTAATTGTAGTGCCAATGGGTAGTTTCTTCACAAGCCAATGCCATCACAAAGTATAAAATCCGATTTTTATTTTTAAGAATTTTCGTTTTAAATTTCCTAGTTTTAGTTATGTTTCGTGATTGTTTAATAAAATATTGTTGCACAAATACAAAATCTTTCTTTGAATTCCCGTCATTACAAACTGAAATTTAAGTCCAGGTATATTATCGATAGTACTCAGAGCTTTTTTCGATCTTGTCGACACTATCGATTGCCTGAAATATCGATTATCCCCATCACAGAATTATTTTTTAAAAAAGAATAATTTGAATAATAGCCTCAACACATATTTGAGATTTTATTTCCACAGGAATATTACTATTGATTATATCTTATTTGCTATTATGACTAAAACTAATTTATAATTTACACAATAAAATAACATCATATCTTACTGTCTGGTTTGTTCCAGTTCATTTGCCTCTAGCTCTAACAGCAACTGACCCCGTTGAGATAGGATACTTTCAGAACTGGCCCACTTATCGTTCATATTAGAACTTTTTAAGGTACGAAAAAGACAGAAATATTAAGTATAATAGGAGTTTTTTAAGTGACCATCCATTTTCAAATGAATTCAGTGTGTTAATGAAAGTTATGTTATGCTATAACAACGCTTTGTTATTCTAGGCCATGGACAAAATATCATAACTAAGTATGGAGCTGCTTAACCGTTTGATTGTATTCATCTTTAGGTAACAAAATGTTTGATTAGTTATCTGATTTTTATAAACAGAAAAAAATTCTAAATTAGTTGGCTTAAAAGTGGCAGATTAAAAAAATAATTATCATCATCATAAGTATGTCAAAGATATGGATCAATTGAAGATTTTTATTTTTTATAGACCTAATTGATTTTCGATAAGATTAAAACTCAGTTTTTATAGGTATAAAAAAAAAAAAATCATTTTAATTAAATTTAGTGTTACAATAATGATAAAAGTTACTCAATTTCGAAAGACTGAGAGGTTGCGGATTATGCTGTAAATGATATAACATGAAGAGAACTCCTTCAATTTCGTCAAGAGCAATGATATGCAATAAAGAAAAAAATTTTGATAACAATCATCGATTATCTCACTATTGTTCAAACACCATTAATTAAAACAAACAATTCCGCAATAAAGTATTTATTATTGGTATATATATAACACAACAAAAATATTAAAATTAATTCTTATTCTCATTCTTATGATTGCTAAATGAAATAAAAACAAATATTAAAAACCCCAAAAATGTTAATTTTTTTATTTTTGCAATATATAAAATAAAATTGAATCATAAAGAAAAAAAAAATATATTCAATCAGTTTAGCCATTTTGCCTCTGTTCTGGAAAACAATCGCTGAGGTTGTTAAAGGAACTACCAATGGCAGTAAGGCATTGGCATGATAAATTCTCTCCTCAGCAGTTGTAATCCACACTAAAGAACAAAGAAGCGGATAAATAGAGCATTCCTACAGAATTAAAACAGTATAGCCCTGTGACATAGACCATAGATTTAGAGCAGGAAAAACAGCACAATCAGAGGAGATGGATTTATGAGGATCAGCCATTCGTTCTTCAACCATCCGACATAGAGCATGCCAGAAACAGAGAAATAACGAAAAGGGCGAAAGTAAAATATTATAAAAATGAAACATATTTAGGGTGTGATACAAAAACGATGAGATTAAAATGGTATTAACATGTAACACGTATGGATGCAGAAAGAATCCCAAAATAGGTGATGAAATGGGATGCGGAAGATAGAAGAAAAATGGGAAGACCTCAAACGAAAGCTTAAGTGGCTGAAAGAATGGACGGCTGTCAAGCCCTCGTATCTTAAGAAATACAAATAAATAGAGAATTAAATCTGAATTTTAGAGAAAATGTTTCCATGGTGAATATAAAATCATTTCCTTTAAGTACTATAATATTACTAAAGTTCTTTCGATGCAGAAACATTAAACAGCATCGATGAAGAACTACCAAATATCTTATTTAATTAATCTTCTACAATAATCTCACCATTCCAACCAAAAAATAGAGTGGCGATTTTATGCCAGAAATGATAACCACCCAGTAAAAAAACATTTCAAACATGGATAATGTAATTTCCTATTTTTACTTTTGATACACATCACCTGATATCTTGCTCTAAATTTTATTAAACTGTATATAATTCAATAATTTTTAAAAACACCTTGCAATCAACGCGGGATTTCGAGCCCCAACTATTGGAGAGTACTGAAACTCATTAGGCCCATTCTTTCCAACATAGGCACCGCATAATTAGAAATGGTAGAAGTAAAGAGCAAAAGCAACCAATTCAACATTCAGAATAATGAGTGCTTAAAAGTATAAAGTGTTGCAAACATTTATTAGATGGATGATTGCTTTATATTATTATATTTTTTTGGAGGGGGGCATTGATATATAACTTAATTTCGTATCATTATTAACTCGGGAATTCAATGGCGAATTTAGATATCTGCACCTAAATTTAGTATGTATATCGTAAACCTACGATATCAATAGCCTTCAGTATCCAATATTTCTACTCCACTTATCTGTTACCCAGAATTTCATCTTAAAATGGTACAAATATGGGATCCTTAAACTAATGGCGTACGCAGGAGGGAGGGATCAGGGGATATCCCCGCTACCGAAAATTTTGAAAACATGATTTTCATACCCACCAACATAAGTTTTGTAATTTTAATAGCAATTTTGGATCCAATTCTCATATTCATCCTTAAAACTTATTGATTTATTATGGCGATTATTGACACTTAAGTGATTATTTTTCTTCTTATTAACCCCCCCCACTCTGAAAAAATGCTGCGTACGTGCCTGCCGTATACGTAGAAAATTGAAATGAAAAGAAGCTGTTTGTCGATTTCTACTACTTTGACATTACGGAACAAACGAAATAAATTTTCTCCTTGTTATAAGTTCATCAACATGACTATAATGATGCCTTATTAGATTTACGGCGTCAAGGTATGAGACTCCTCGAAAACATGTTCCCGAATCCAATCGCTCTGATCCATAATCCTTAATACTCTTTATTACATCCCAAAAGAATATTGTCCCTAAAAATTATAATATTCCATTTGTTGCAGAAATACCTCGAAGTATACACGCATCATTCCATTAAAAACTGCATACCCACACAAATTCAACAGTTTGTAACCTTGCTACCTATTCCCGTTAATCTTACGAAGCGTCTGAGGATGAAAAAAAGCTCCAAGGTCTTCTGGTTTAAAACGATCAATGTTGTGCAACCCATTGTTAGTTTCTTTATCAGTTAATTTCATATCATAATAATCAGCACAGTTACTTGCATTGAAAAAGCAGTTGTAAATTTCGATAAATATGATTTAATAATGTCGAGGATAAATGCGAATCCATTCAATGCTGTGTCCCAAAAATTGTGTCTGGTCATCAACAGTGAAAGGGTGATCAGAACTCCCTTTTTTGAGTGTAAGGTCCCGGTTCTAAACCTAGTGTCCGGACCTAAACGATACTCCTAACCCCTCATCGCTATGTATTGATTGCATTTAAGTCATTCATTTGCTCAAATAGCATAAAGAGACTGCCAACTGTTACACATTCAGCTAACAAAATAATACAATGGAAGCCCGACGAACCGTCAAATGTTGAAGACTTTGCGCTTGAACCAGCAATGCACGGATGATAAACCGATTAAATAACCATTACACTTGGTATCACGAGAGCCACTGGTTTGGAACGGACTCGAATGAAAAAGAAATTCAGGATTTGATATTATTTAGTAAAACGTTGATGTTTTCAGGTCATGTCAATCATAAATACTGTCAATAATTTTTCATGGTTCTTTTATTTTTCCCGAAGGGCGATCATAGCATGTTTTTTTTTTATTATTATTTACATAGTGAGATTTACAAGTGTATATAATATAAAAAATAAATATGCTGAGTTATGACTAGTAGAGAAACTACCCAATGGTAGCTTCCAGTGACAGTTTTATTAGAAGGTTCCAAAAGATTATTTTATTATTGATATACCAATGTATTTCTACCAAATTTAAAAATCGAATTCTGAAAGCAAAAAAAAAAATCTTTCAGATTGAAAGTTACTTAATGTCTTTTGGTTTAAGTAACTTGTGGCAACTCTGTAGAGTAAGTAGTCTTTTTTTCAGTTAGTAATGGCAGGGCGTGTTAGTAAAAATAGTTGATCTGTACTCACATATGATAGCCCAGGGGTTAGAGGCATAGGCTCTATACACAAAGGGCTCAGATCGTCTAGCGGTCTGCAACAATATTTCTTCCTGTCAAAATTCCCTGTAAAAATTAGAATAAAGCATGACTTGTTATATTACAGTCTATTATCACCAATCATTTAATGGTCAAGAAGGGGTGGGGGGGGGGGGAGGAAAGTTCCAAAAATGGTTGACAGTCAATTTTTACAAATTTAAAAATAATAAGGATGAATGGAGAGTTAACAGATTGGAGATACGTGAGGAATTAGGAGTTCAAAGAGTAATTATCACCACATCTTCAGCAAGAGGATAGAAAATTGGCAAGACCTATCGAAGAAAAAACAGCAGAAAGTTCCTCTAAGATGCCGAACGAAAGTCCTCATCCACATAAAATAGGGTCACCCAAGCAGTTGGAACGGTCAACTTCTGATCAAATTATGCAAACTAGAGTTCTGTGCCCCGAGTTAGGTATAAACCCAAATCAAAAATATTTCTTAATAAATCTTCGACTTCTTAAAGGTCATAAGTATAGTTTAATAAAGAAATGACTAATTTCCAAATATTGTTTCGAAATAGAATAGACGTTTCGCTATGCCATTCATTCCCATTTTATTCAATATTGTTTTGTTTAAGCAACACAGTTTTATTAAATTATTATTGAGTAATTTATTCCAACCTCCGAACTTATCGTTTCTTTCATTTTATCATAAAGAAATTAATTCGCTAGTAAAACAAATAGAGAATGTGTCAGGCGAATATTCAGTTCTTTAGAAGCTTCTTCACAGGCCTATTTCAATCGTTTCCTGCACAACGAAATTTCATTACTGATCTAGAGAGGTAGCTTTAATGTCCTTTTAACTTATATTTTCTCAAGTGCAGTTTCGACCAACAGATCGCTATACCTCTCGAATGGAAATGATACCGGCGGAAGAATGCTGTGGTCCGAGGAAGAGGTCATCGGATAACTGTTTCTTCGGAACGATGGACATTGAAACCGAACAGCCATTACAGTCGGTACAGCGGGAGTGATTTAGAGTAATTACATCTACTGGGAGCTGACGCAAGTGGTTTCATCAGCCGAGCCAACGCCTGGCAGTCTGCTACCACTTTCGCCTGTTTCCTTCGAAAGCAAGGACATCCCCGCCTCTTTACTTCTCGCTCTAGATAGTCTCTGTATCATCGGTGTGTTCGAGAGTATGTCGTTTGGAAATTATATGAGAGACATCTATCAATTTCTTCTCCCATAACCCAGAGAATGCTTGAAACTATAAAATAGTCTTAGTAGTTTATCGCTTGGAAACTGAACTAAATGCCTAAACGAGGATCTGGGACGTTTAATCTTAAATAAAATCCTCCCGAAAACCGGGGTTTTCGAGTTACATACCCTGAAATATTGAAGAGTTAGGAAAGTGATTTATCACGTCTTGCGAATTCAATTACAAATATTATCAAATAAAACTATTCTTTGTATAGAGAATTAACAGATTCGCCTACATACTTTCGATTTATTTTTTTTTATTTTTTATTCAAACGAACCTAGAGTGATTTGAAACTATTGTTAAGAAAATAAATGTGTCAGTAGCTATTGATTATTATTATTCAAATATAGGTTTGTTGTATATTTAAAAAAAAATGTATTGTAATATCAAGTTTAAAGAATGAAAAATATCCATGCTCAACATAGAAAAAAAAAAAAAAAATAATATATATATATATATCCAGTGGTTTAACGTGCTTTTAGTGCTGATTCAAATGACTCGTGACCGATGACGCAAACCCATTTTCTGCTATATGAACCCATTTAAAAGATTTATATGGGGCTATTGAAGGGAATGAAGGCTCAGAAACTGGGGTCAGTTTGGCAGACATGTGGGAGCCGTGAAGAGAGCATTCAGTAGAGCTATGATAACATCTATCCAAGACGACGCGCACAGTACTTCTTTGTCACAGCCTACTCCAGTCGGGTCCGTCTGAGAAAGCTGTTGTCGACCTTCTGTCAATCCTTTTGTCTGTCTGGGGCCCATCCTCTGGTTCATTCATCAAATGGTAAATGTTGTTAAAGTCATTATTCCAAATTTGTTAAAATAATATCTGATATTGCTGAAATATACTTTTAAATGAAGAATCCTTCCGATTCCTTATGTATTCAATGAGTAATTTTGTAAAATTTTATTTCATTTAATCGAAGGATAGCAGACGTTGAATAAGAATGGAACGAAAAGCACTGCAACAAGATAAAATTCTAAAATACGAGTAATCATAAGTTATCATTTGAGGTTGAACAGTAAGTGAAGAGAAACATTGTTAGCTTTATTATTTAAGATATGAAATACTTCTCCCCTACGGTGCCTTTCTGTTTAGTTAGCTACGATTATCACACTTCATTTTTTTCTGTTACGATAAAAGAAAATTACGTAAATGATTTGTGATATAATTTAAGGAAGCTACAAAAAATATGGACACATCGAAAATAAAAATGATGTCATAATGACGTTTCAGTTGATCCGCTGACCTCCAGAGACGATATCTAAATCTAAGCAATCTATGACTCATCCTGATCTGATTGGATTCCTCAAGAGGACGATAGAGGATAATTCGTCACAAACATCTATCCATATGATAACAGTAAAAACGGATGTCCATTTTGCCAAAACCTTTATTTTTGAGTAATTTTTAACCAACATATCAAAATTGTAAAACGGCCAGATATCTAAAGTTACCGAACATTTACAATATATTTTGTTAATTATTAGTACAACATAATTTGTTTTTATTGAATACCGCAACAGTACAACCAGTTATTTAATTATATCATGATTTATCATTATATCTATATCTGTATTATATCTACCTTACTGGTAATAGTAAGGACTAAGGTAAGAATTGCATACATCTATAGTTCGCTCTATCAATACCTAACTTTTCTATTTTGAGTATTTTTATAAAACAAACATACATTTGTTTTTATTATTTGTGGCACTTATCAAATTCAAAGTAATCTACATTTATCTAGTTAGAATTATGGAAAAAAAAAATTGAACAGACTCGGACCGTTGATACAATTTCCATTGTTCGAGATTCATTTGAGGAAATAATGTCCCGATAAGAACGAAATAGATACGAGCCCCTGTTTTATCGTCTTTCCCATCGATTGAAAAACATTACCAAGACGTATTTAATAAAAAATTTATCCAATTTCATTCCATGCCAAAACAAGCTCTTGTCCCAGTCTCCTAAAGGCAGCGCAAAATCGGGCCTATCTGTGAACTAAGATAGGCGCACAAGTGCAAGAGAATGTATTTTTACTTTATCGTTGTCGGCGGCAACTATATGTGCGAGTATATAAGAGTATAGAAAGTTGCAGGGAACGGAAAATGTTGCTGACATGTCTTATTCCAGGAAAGTTAGGAAGGGGGTAGAACTAGTTTTGAAGCAAGTAAACGTTTTCTGAACGAAGAGTAGCGAGAAGAGAGCAGACAGCGCGGCGGCGGTCTGCTTACTGTCCGTCCAGCAGACGTCCGCCGTCTGCTCCTCTATGTCCCATATACAAACTAACCAATACAAGCTCATCTCAAGTCAAGATTTGAGGTAATTGTTCAAGAAGAATGTCTAAAAGATGCGGTAATTGCTACAAACACCATTTTTCAAAGATCATAGCTATTCTTCGTGGATAATATTAATAGAGTGATAATTACGAACGTGGTAGCAGTTCAGACTTTGTGTTTGCACCAACAATGGATCTGTTTTGGATGTTTTAGAGCCGGTAGCGATTTGGATAAAATAGGACGCCCCTGAACAGGAACCAAGTGTTCTGATGGACACGGAATTGGTTCCTCAACAGAGCTGATCATTATATGTTCCTTCTGCTTCTACATTCTATTTGGGCTATTGATTTCCGAAGGACCCCACACTTATTGTATAATGCGAAATATTAATCTGCTTATTTCCAAAGATTCATCTATCTAGGGAATAAGATATCTGTGTGTATAATATTTTTCAATAATGGTACTGGCAAATACCTCATCGCAGTATTGAGCGACACCTGATCTTTTTGTTAGCTAACTAAAATACATTTTTTTCAATATTTGAAACAATAGCAAACAGAATGATAGTCCCGTATAACGCCAGAGATTTGAGAAGAGAAAAATGTATAGGCTGATAGGTTACCCTCAGTAATGGTATAATTCTATATCACACGATACTCTGATAGATAGCATAAGATCAGTAAGCTGATGTTTGACAAACACAACAATTTTACATGCGAACAAAACTTCTGATTAAAATGAAAACTTCTTTTTTAATTAAACATGTGTGATTCATTATTCCTTCGAAATCCCACATTATGAGTTAATAATGGAGGAGAAACATGTATCTGAAGAAGAAAACATTTAAAAGTGGGAAAACATCAACTGTGCGAAAGCGGGACAACTAGAGCCGGAAACAAACGCTAAATTAGAAAGTGGGCAAAAATTGATCAGATTTGAACACATAATTTCTAGAGCGGAGATGGAATAATTGCAAGGGTGGTACCACTGGTGGCTATAATCTGTGACGTCACCTCTCAATAATGGCTATGCCATCAGAGGAGCAGGCAGGAATATAAATCACAGCTGGGAATATTTGATCTTCCGCCAAAACCGGTTTCCCTTTGACTGCCTTCGCGGGAGGTTACTGGCGTGGCTATAGCACTTCCGACCTCCCCTTCCCCCCGTCTTCCAATTTCCAACAGGCTTGGATATAATTCATTCCGTTTCACAAACCGCGATGTTTGATAATGCAGCACATTTTTTAAAATCGGTTTCAAAACTTCCACCTGATTATTAGAATCCCATTACGATAGGGTGTCAGAAGTATTATGAAAGTTCCAGCTAATTAATAATAAAATATGATAGTGGACTTGAAATTACCATCCTCCTGCTTCCAATAAAACTTTTCGTTGAATTAGATTTCCTAAGCTAATGCTAATCGAAATTGGATTTTCCACCATTTTTTTCCGGCACGATAGAGGGGTAAGATCGAAGGTTGAGGTTCGCAACGGTAACAGATCTTCTTCCGGAAAAGTCGGCCCAGATTGTGTTTCGGTTTATGCCCCAACATCCCCTTGGAAAACATCGAGGTAATTTGGAACAAGGTGGTGTCATCTTTTAACCTAAATCTGAAAATATAACTGTTTGCAAATATTTAATTGGCGAACAATTTATCGTTTATTTACTTTTTCAATAGGTATATCATATAAATGAAATGATTTTCAGTTTGACCATAGTTTCATAACATCTATTGCTCAGAAATATGTGGTAAGGAGGAAAAAGTAAACTAGTGGAGAAAAGTATGAGCTAAGCCATGTAAGAGGAGGCAAAGTGAAAGTTAGATCGATTACTTGTTGAATCCGACAGCAGTAACTATATTAGTGAACATCAAACTCAGATTATTTTTTGTAATCAATCTGATGTAATCATGATGATTACATGGACGTATCATCATGATTGTAATCATGATGATACGTCCTGCATCATTATTTTATACCAGTTCTCACTTGCGGAACATATTCGTAATTGTGCCAATTAATCAATGTTCAAGACTTGATTAAGTATCTGTATCATACAAAATCAAAAAATGTAAGCATGAAATGGGAGTAAAACTCCAAATGGAGATCAATAGTTATAATCTATGAATTATTTTTGGAAGATTCTAAAGTAAAAGCGTCTTATCTCTCAAGTTAATTTTAGTCACAAATCAGTCAACTCTGATGTTTTGCCGTTAGTAAAATATTTTTGCTTTCAGGTAATATTATAGATTTTTAAATAATAATACATCGGAAAGAAATGCTACTAATTACGTTATTTTTGGAACAATTCAAATATATATATAGTTTTTTATTGAAAAATAATACCACATTTTAGGGAGGTAGGTATTAGGGCTGGAAGAATTATATTGGTATTGGTATTAACAATGGAATTTCGTATTGAAATCAATTAAATGAAAAGGTAAATTAAGACTCACCAATAGAGGAATTGCCAAAATAAATACCTAAGCTAATTTTTATTATAAATAAAAGTAGTTAGTATTTTTAACTTGGACTTATAAGCCTAACAGGACATATGGTGCTTATAATGCTTGCGGTTTTATAGAATTCAAAACAAACCTTCAGTTTTTTTTTCTTTTTTCTGCAGTGCATAATCAAGTTAGAAAAAACGAGTGAGTTTAAAGAAACAAATAATGTTCCGATTTGGAACAGTATAAAGTGGATTTAAAATGATGACTGGGGACGCTTAGGACAGATTACAGAAATAAATACTAAAAGGACAAAAAAGAAAAAGAAAAAGAAATCGTTACCCGATAAGTTCTTTTTTAACAGAAGGGACTGACCCACGGTCTTATCGTGTCGATTGAACTAATAAAAAAAAACTATGAGAAATGATCCTTTTAAGAAAAGAGATACGCCTGACAACACAAGCTATTAGAAGTTGTCCAAAAATAACTCCTAATGTGGTTTTATTCGCTATTTTTTATTGGCATTATCTGCTCTTCTGAGAAAGGCTCTTTTGAGAGGAGGTTACGTCGGGACTTGGAGCGCTGATGTTGGAAACGTGGAGGAGGTCGCCAGTAATTTTTATTTATGATACTTATTTATCTTTTCAAGATCTGCTGCGTCGTAAAGTATCATTTACAATATTCCAAGCATTAGTTATGTTTTTCAAACAATACCTATTAACGAAGATCTTGCTTGGGTTGTGATAACCAGTGTTCCTTCCTTTTACCAATAATCTTATTTATTATGAGTAGATGATTTTTTATTTTATTTTTGTAATGTTGTTAAAAATTGATTTTTTTTTCTTATTTTTTTAAACATCAGTTTCCCTTTGATGGGCTGATGTGAGAAAGGTTATTTAGGTCTTTAAATTTATCATTTAAAATATCATTATATTTTATGTAGCGTCCCGTAAAAGATTATAACCATAACCTCATTGTTTAAATTAATACATTTTGTTTACTTATTTTAGTAGCGGGATCGGAAAGTTTAATTTCATGTAAGATATTCCGTGCAATCGGACGTTAAAAAAAAAAAATACATAACATGGTGTTGAGAGTAAACTAAATTAATTAAAATATTAAATTTCCTTAATTTATATTTTAGAATCAAATGAGTCCAAAGCCGAATCAAAATCGAAGGCTGATCAAACCACAAAGTCATCTTTTTCAGATTGACATTCTTGACTTATGAATTATATATTAAAAAGACCGCAATTACCCAACCCATGGTGAAAACAATAATTGGTCTACCTATTTAAAACGATCGTAATAAAATACAGTCCACCTGCAATTTATAGACGAATATCCCCACCAGTGACTGGGTAATAACAGAGACGTCATTTATAGCACAACAGAGAAAAACTAATCATGCGGTTAAAGCATGGTTAATTAATATTGAGAAATACCTATAAAGAATAATTGAATTTCCTATTGATAATTAGGAATAACAATAATTCGATTTTGAAAGTATTATAATTAGAAATAGAGCTGAGTATGAATTCGGAATAGGAAGCTATCCCGATTTTCAAATAGATAGAGATAGCAATTCAGTAATGCCATAAATATAGAAAAATGTTAACGGAAAGTACCGAAAATAAAATTCCACTGATTAAATGCTTTCTATTAGTGTAGAGAGAATGCATATTAAAAGCCTTTTTCTCAAACACTTTAAATAATTAAACAAAGCTATCCGTACATTATGAGAATGAAACATAGTGTATGAGTAATGCGGGAATATGTCACCTTAGAAGGATAATGCAAATCTGCTCCAACAGCACTTGATGGGACAACAAACCCAGTAACCCGACGCCTTCAGTAAATATAGAAAAGGCCACTCGACAAAAAACTGAGAACTATAAGGAAAAGCAATGCATATGGCTCAGGAAAATAGGCATAGGAAAAAAAACTTTGAATTTCGATAAGTAAAAACAAATTTAAAACCACTTCACTACACTAAAGAAAATGACTAAAGAATTATAATGGTTCTCCGCTACTGAATCAGAATGACTTCGGGCTCCATACCCAAAAATGTGGTTTGCATAAGATCAAAACGGGATAATTTAGCAATCATCCTGTCATTTCTCAGTTAGACTTTATAAACCAACCACATAATTAATGATTGAGCTTTTACAAAGGTTCTCGTAAATTAAAATTCAAGTATCAGTGATTAAATGATTGCATTAAAAGACCCTGAAGTCCGGATCATCTTGTTCGAGAAAGCGGGAATCAGGTCAGAAACATTTGATAACTAACAAGTGATGACGCCATTGCTGGACCCGACTCACTGGAACACGTGTTGGTTGAAAGTTCGGTTTTATATTTCGGACTACTGTCGATTTTCATCACTTTTTTTGGCGAGCATCTTTGGAAGGTACGCGCTTCATTTCGTGACATAAATGGCATCATTCTTATCGGTCTCCGTTAAATTTTAACTTTAACAAAGAATATGTTCAATTTTCATTTCAAAAAGTCAGAAGTTGGAAGAACAGAAAATGGACCACATATCCGTTAAAAATTATGCTAAAATTTAATGGATACCATTAGAACGGCTCATACTGAGATAAATGGAAGTCTGGGAAACAGCAAGACAATCACAAGTTTTGAATGAGATATTTCCCTCTGCGATTTTGGGAGAAAATATCGACTATTACTAACCACTAATACAAGAAAGGAACTCGATAAAAATGAAAAAAAACTAGAAAATGACGAATGCGTCGCAAACTATGAACTACCTAGGCTTTTTCATTTCGAAGTAAAATAAAATATAGTTTAGTTTGAAATCTCCAAAAAAAGTTTGACAGACAGAATGTATACCAAAATATACAATATTTATGTATCTTGTAAGGTGCATAAGACATCAATGAAACACATACCAAAATGAAAGGCAGTTGAAATAAAGGCGACATTCCTCAGACATAAATAATTCTGAATTATTGAAAATAAACGACTTTTGAATTTTGGTAAATAATTGAACTACTTAACTACTTACGTTAATTTTTTCAGGGTAAAATTAAGTTTATCTAAGAGAGGAGTTTTCATTGGAACAACCTTCACAGTTTGGAACAACTGTCAATAATTTTTTTAATCGCGGGAAGGGTGATGAATTAAAATTAGGCTTCTTTTCGAAAGCATCGAAACATAAAAAGATGTAAGAATACTTAAACTCATGTTAATACTTAAACTCTCAAGCTCAGGTGAGACAAAAAATTAATTATCAATTAATCAAGAGAAAATTCTATTTTTTAGAATAAAAAAAATATTAATATATTAAGTTCAAAATGTTTTATATAAAAATTCTTATTCAATGATAAATTCTTATTCTTATTCTCATGGTAATATAAATTATATTATTATAACTTCCAGGAAATTTGAACCCATTTAAACTTCTTTCTTTCTTTTATTTTCATGTATTACATATGATAACGTTTCGGGTCCATTTTTAGCATTTTCATGCCTTTCATCTTATTTTGGTGGAATTTAATCGTTTCCATATTCGACAAATCAATATTTGAAAAAAAAAACTATTATTAAAAAAATATTTTATTTTTGTAAACGAAAATTCTATCCAATCTATCTTAACAATAGAACATCAGAAAATGTATTTTCATCCATTAATTCATCTACAAAACCTATCTTAACCATACAACATTTTCAGATGTTCTTTGCTTAAGTTAGATTAAGTATTATGATAAATAAGAATTTTCTTATGCAGAAATTTAATATTTTTTAATAATTTTTTTATCAAAAAATAACTTGTTGATTATGCAAATGATTAAATATCACAATAATAAGAATATGGCATGGTTTAAAATGGGCAAAATAGGCCCGAAACTTTGTCAAATGCAATAAATGAAAGAATAAAAGAAGTTTAAAATGGTTTAAATTCCCTGAAATTATAATAATATAATTTTATTTTTATTTTCATATAGCATCATTAAACTGGAAAAGTGTCTGTTTCATCATTTACAAAAATCCTTAGTATAACTTTAAGCGTTTTTTTTTTTTTTTTTGATAATGTTTTTTGCCACTGACTTTCAATAAATATTCCTTCAATTGAATTATCAATTATATCAGCATATTGAATTATTTTATTGAGTAGTTAATTACAATACTTTTTTTTTTCAATGTAATTTTGTAAATGATAACTTTATATGAAAAAAATGGGCGCGGCTGTAACCGCCAATGTTCAAACAAAATTTATTATACGTATAAAGCATTTCGAGAAATTGAAAAAAAAATATTTTAATGTTCAAAATGCTAGTACCTATTTTTTTAAATTATTTGTATAGTCTCTTTCAGTAAAATCACAGTTGTTCAGAACATTCTTAAGATCAAAATTGTAGTATTAAATATATATAAATAATATTGGCTCTGAACAAATAAACATCGTTAAATATCTGCAATTTGTTTGAATTAGAAAATTATTCAATCTAAGATGTTATAATATAGAGAGTATGTTGACCGTGATTTTAATTCCAAACGGACACCTGTTAATAAATATGGAACTTTTACTAGTGAATCATCAGCACCACACCTATCGATAATTGTAGATCAAGAGACTTACATGAATAAATCGATGTTCAAATCGTTCTCAGTGAACTTTTCTCAAGCAGAATTATCCACCCAGTACGGGGCTTGTGTCTTCTTCACACTAGCACTAGCATAAAATATAATTAATAAGTATATATATAAACATATATATAGACTGATAATAAAGCGAGACACATGTGATGTACATTTCGATGGAAGAGAGTCGCTTGAATGGAGCTAAATGTCACTGTTGAATATTGCAAAGGGAATACGTAATATTGAACGCAATGAAGACGTCAAGGAGAGGGGAAGAAATGTAATTTCGTGAAATGTAAACAGCTGGGAATACATTTGCAATGTTGACAGCCAGCGTTGCGTAAGCCCTATCTCCCGCCATAATCGCTGAAGGATTTTCGAAAGGTTCATGATACATTTAATCGGATCGATATCCCGTTCTGACATTTCTGTAACATGGTGGATCCAAGCAAAATGGTGATAGATGCAAACATATGAATGAATATAGGCTCATATGCTGTGGACTGACGCTGGTGGAGTTTGGTGACCTGATAAAATCTACCATAACATTTTTAAATGTTCATTTATGTAAAACCTGAAGTACATATTTAAATAAAAATGAAATTCGTGGTATTTGAGTGCAGTCGTATCTTAGACTAAGAACCAGGCACATAGCTAAGCGGGGGAGGGGGACCGCAAGGCTTCAGCTCCTATTTCTTTCGACTTTGTGAATATAGTAGAAAAGAAAACCAAAATCAAGATTGTGAGAAACCACATTTGATTGAAAACACTCCTTAATTTAGTAAGCCTTTCCTCTTTCATTAAACATTTAATGCCATGGAATCATCACTTAAAGTACAAAAGGTGTTTAAAAACTAAATTTTTCAGGGGAGGAAAAATACTGCTTTATTCTTATGCAGAATATTGTGCTGAACTAAGAATAAAACACAAAATGTGTTTAATTCTGTTAAAAATCAGTTTTTTTTCTTTCCTGAAAAATGTAGTTTTTGTCCTGATGAAGGCCTACAACGTTGGTGATAAAAAATAAGCTCTATAATTTACAGTTCCTAATCAGTTAAAAATTGTTAACGTATTCAATGAGTAGCAGATAAAAAAAAAACAAAAAAAGAGCTTTCTAACCCTAAAATAAAATCAGAGGGTAAAAAAAAAATCTAGGTGGAAAATCCCAATCTGAAGACACTGTCTTGATCAAGCACAATTCGTTTTGCTTGAAAAGCGAGGCTTGGCCAAGCATGCATTATTCGAATTCAAACAATCATCAAGCGACTTATTGAATCAAAATGCTTAAACAAAATTACCCCATACACGGTTAAGTATGCTTGAACAGAATGATTAATCAAGCATACATGTCAAGCATGCTTGACCGTATGTGGGCATATTTAAGCACTGTTCTTACCTCTCGAGTCCGGGTTCGATTCCGGCTGAGACAGATTATTATTATTATGTTATAGTTATTTATTATGATAATAATTTATTTCAACAGTGGATCGACACCCTCCTGGGCACACCCAGCCTCTATTAAGTGGTTACCCTTAATTGGGGGAAAACTGACGGTTGAGCGTGGCACTGGCCAAATCACCTCCTTGCACTACCGTTGGCCTAGAAACAGTAAGAACCTAGGACCCTTCATGGGTTGTAGTGGTACAGGTTTTTTTATCATCATACATAATGATAATAATATATAATATATACAGCCAAGCTCATTTTTTATCTAGTTACATGTTTACATGTTCTTTACATGTTATAAAAACAAGATATGGGTATAGAAATACGAATAGTATACTAAATTAAATATTTTATGATGGATCATAATAGGTTATTTAGCATTAGCATATCCATAATATCCATATCATACTTAATATTCAACTGTGTACTATATATATATATATATATATATATATATATATATATATATATATATATATATATATATATATATATATATATATATATATATATATGAAATATAGTTATAAAATAACATGGCTCTGAGAGTATAACTAAATTAATCCAAGTTTTAAATTGTACACTTTCTTTATTCAGATATAGCTAGTTAAATTATTCGAAAACCGAATTATCAGTCACATAATCCTATTGTCATATAACCCAACACACCCAATCATTGATATAATTTGTATGTTTTACAAAAATCATAATACATATAAAAAAAAATTATTATAGACCTTAAACGTATGCATTCGATTTTCAAAAACAAATTATTAATTTCTGAATTAAAAAATTATACACACTAAAATAAGTATTTTTTTTAATGCATATTTTCTGAAAATTATACATTAAAAACAGAACAGTTTTCAAATTCTTTGTATTATATAGTCGATTAAATTCAATGTATTATACTGCATATGTTTGCATTGTATGTAATACAGTCCAGGTTTTACTTTGACTTTTTTTTCATTATTTCTTTTACGATACTCCAAACATTTTCCAATAATATAGGTAAGTTTGTTTTACTATTAATGTAATAGTAAAAAAAAAATTTAAAAAAAAAAAAAAACTAATGTGTTCGAAAGAGAAGAATATAGTTCCTCCACTGAAATTCGACGAAATAGTGATAATGTTAGTGATAATACATAAATTATGTAATATATGGACAAGAAAAACTGAATTATATGACATGCCATAAACTGTCATGACAGTAGGAAACATCTAAGGGCAATTACCATTGGATTGAAATTAAATTAAGTAGAAATCTGTAAAATAGTTTATATTACAAAATATTAATATCAATGTAAGTTGATTTTGAAATTTTTTTTGTTTGAAATTATTTAGGTGCATTGGTAAATAAAATATTTTAAGCTATGAATTTTTTTTCCTAAGTTATTTCTGTGTAATATTTTTTTAATATGATGACCATATTCACAGTTTACATTTTTTAATTTGTTGCCGATATTATTTTTCATACGTAATCCTGAATTTTCGGTATAATTTTTATTTTTCTGCCTTACCGCTAAGGTCCTTACCGCACAAAAAGACGTGTAATTTCTAGCCTGACAAAAATATGCGTAATATTTTTGGAGCTCTTAACAAACACTATGCTCAATGTGATAATAATAAATTGTGTAACAGCCTATTTTTAAAAAATAAGGAATTTATAGAATAATAGTCCCGTCTTTAATCTTTTTTTTTTTTAATAATTTATTACTCAACTCTTCTTCTCTTGTTTATCAGAAAATTTAATCTTGCGCAATTTTTTTTTATTTTTTTTTTAAACAACGCGAATAATAAACAATACTAAAGCATTATAAAGATAGTACCGACTGAGTACAACTGTCTGTCATATAATTTATTGGTCATTATACTGTAAACATAGTTAGGATTTGAGTGCAATGTTCAACCCTATTATAAACTTTACTATCTTATCATAAGAATGAAACTCGAATATGAAATAAACTTTTTATATCACTCCATGTTAACATAATTTATTTTAAATTCCTAGAATTACTTTTTTCACGATGGACGCTTTATAGTAGAAACCAGACGAAAATAATTGGAGCAAACATTGTATTACAAAATATTATGAATGTGCTATCGAAAAGATAAAAAATATATTAATTTCCGAAACGCTTTTTTATTACTGAGGAAGATATAAATCATTTGACTCGCCCCAAAAGATGTATTTCAATTAGCCTATGTAGATAACGGCTTGGTCGTTTTATTCTTCATAAATTGGGCTATGATTAAAATTTTATTGATATTTATATATATATATATATATATATATATATATATTTTTATTTTTATTTTTTTTTTCATTAATATATTATATAAGGTACGCGACGTATAGTTACTATGTTCAAATCCACTCTCTTTTTTGTTTAATAAAAAAAATTAGGTTCTCATTTTACTAAAATTTATTTAATAGTAATTTCAAAAACTGGAATCACGTCGGTAAATCTGATATTTGCCTCGTATTTAGAAGACGCATTAATCAAATTCGACATTGAAACCTTACGCCATAAAGTCAGTAGCCCTGTGTTATGATTTTGTTTATTGTCAATTATAATTGACTTATTAATAATTATTAATAAGGTGTCATAAAATCCAATGAACGAAAACATGATATTAAAAAATAAAATATTGTGTGAATGTAGCTTCTGAAAATTGTAATATGCCTCTATATGATTTTTTTAAAAACAAAAATTACAAATTTTAAAATTATAATTTTTTAATCTATAAATTAGCTCCAATACATTTTGTAATTTCTTAATGCTTTGAGGTTAATTCATTTATTCCAGTGATGTTTAATTGCTATGCCTGAGCATGAACATTGATTCACCTTGTACTATATTCGATTGGAAAACACATAAATGCATATATGCAAATGATTAATGCCATTTGCATTATATCAAATACGCGTAATATCATTTAGCATTAAACATGTGGAAAATAAGATATAATAAAGATAATAAAAATTATTCTTTGATGTTCCCCTAAACATTTTTGGCCATTTGGAAAATATCTTCAACGTCAAATTTCATATTTGTTTTTAAATTTATTCTATGATTTATTAAAAAACTTTTAAAATACTTTTTTTCATTTTCTTCTTATGCTAACCTGTAATATACCTTTTTATATGTTTTTAACAATGTTTTTTAAACCATTAGACAAAAATAATATAAATTGGAATACATAAGCATAACTAATCTGTTTAACTTGGGAATTAGGTATAGTTGTTTCAAAGGTACTTTTTCCACGTATATGTAATTTAAATTTATTATATCTATTAGCCATGCCCTTTAAATGTTGAAAATTTTAATACTATAACAAATAATCAGGGAATGCTAATAAATAGTCAATCATATAAAAATAAATAATTAAGAAAAATAATAAAATTGATTTTTATTGTTATCATTTAAAATAAAATATACATTAGCGTTTTATTAATGATTTACGGAATGTTCTGCATAGCCAAGATGTTAAGAAACATTTTTCATTTAAAATAAATAAATATAAATCTGAAGTTCAATTTTATGTTAAACTACGAAGAGTTACCATGGGACCTTTCAAAATAAATACTTTTTTTTTTTTAATATAAAAAATTATGTTAGTAATTATATCAATAACACAAATGTTTCATCGATCAATTCCACCGTTAGTGGTAGAGAAATATTGACAGCAACCATATGTTTGAAAGTAGTACAGTGTTCGAACCAGATGTTGCATCAGAAAGTCATACTAATTGATGTGTCGGGTGCTTTTTCATGGTCGGCACTTATTTCATCAGCTTCTTTCACTCATTGGAACGTGCAATTTATTGCAGCAATACAACTCAATAAAAAATAAAATAAAACATGATTATATCCAATTTAATACTTGATAGAATTCTTTCTACATAAATACATACAACCAAAATGATATGGAACTGGTTGAAACAGATTTTATTTTTTGCAATACCAATCATTCGGTGATGGTTTGATTGATTAGTTTTTTTTTTCTTCAGTACGAGTATAACATGTTTGTAAAATACTTTACATATAAAATCAAAATTAAAATAATAATAAATTATAATTTATAATTTCCTTGCTTATGCTCAATATCGAACCGAAAAGGTACCAGCCGCCACAGGAAAGCAAAGAAAAACAAGAAATATCAATTTTTAGTTTATCGGAGGATAAAAGAAATAAGCAAAATATGTATATAACATATATATACAATATTATATAAAAAGAATATCATTGGACTAGGGAAGCATGTTTTTTTTTTTTTTTTACTTTCTTAGATTTTTTTGTTTTTGCGGTGAATATGTTAAACTATCAACTAGTCGGTGAAACACTTGCAACTTCTAATTAATAAAATCACAACTAACTCATGACTAATTCAACATTATTTTTGAACAACACAATATTCATCAAAGATAATAAAATTTACAAATAGATTGTTTCATCTGAAAATGGGAAATTTATATATCCCGGTTTCAAAAGGTTTCAAAAGAAAAATATACCGATCACTAAA
The DNA here is from genome assembly GCA_948150685.1 of Rhaphigaster nebulosa. Classification (NCBI taxonomy): domain Eukaryota; kingdom Metazoa; phylum Arthropoda; class Insecta; order Hemiptera; family Pentatomidae; genus Rhaphigaster; species Rhaphigaster nebulosa. Next base: position 128,878,335 of record OX411307.1, read on the forward strand.
AAAGTTAGTTGAGATTGTTTCATCATTCAGATAATTGTATTTGGTAGGGGCGAAAAAAAAAATATATATATACATATATATATATATATATATATATATATATATATATATATATATATATATATATATATATATATATATATACGTTTTTTCCTCTCCTGCTTAATTAAAACATCTCTTAATACAGTTTATATCCTTATATAAATAATAATGTAGATAGAGATCTCATTTCCTGGTTTAAATGTTGTTTATATGTATTGGCATACTCACACTCAAACATTCAGATCTGTAACTACGCGGGGCTATTTTATTTTTTATTTTTATTCCTGGTTGAATCTTTTTATTATTTGAGAAAAAAAATCTCATACGCACAATAAGTAGAATCGCATGAGTTATTGTGTGTGAATATATATATATATATATATATATATATATATATATATATATATATATATATATATACACACACAATAACTCATGCGATTCTACTTATTGTGCGTATGAGATTTTTTTTCTCAAATAATAAAAAGATTTAACCAGGAATAAAAAAAAATAAAATAGACCCGCGTAGTTACAGATCTGAATGTTTGAGTGTGAGTATGCCAATACATATAAACAACATTTAAACCAGGAAATGAGATCTCTATCTACATTATTATTTATATAAGGATATAAACTGTATTAAGAGATTTTTTAATTAAGCAGGAGAGGAAAAAACGTTGTATTTGCTTCTCTCTATTTTTTTTTTTTTTTTTAAATTGCGGTTTAAAGTTTTTTTTTTTTTAGTTTTACTTTAGTCAATCCGGTTAAAGCAGTCATGCTATTCTTTTTTTATTTTTTGTTATGTACAGCATTTAGTGTTAAAAGGTATATAGCATATTATATGCATTTACACAAGACTAATAATAACATTTGCTACAAAACCATCAAATATATGTATAGTTTTCGACTATTATAGATGAATACTTCATGAGCCACTGGTGAATAATTCATTTACATTTTAAGTGAATTTACCAAATGCCAAATGAGCTAAGCAGATCCATTAGTGTGTTTGTTGGAAATGTCTGATAATTTTTTTTTTTTTTTTTGTTATGTCTATAAATGAATATATGAAAAAAAAAATATATATATATATATATATATATAGCCAGCCACCTTTGTAACGGTAATAATTTTTTAAGAATATTCAAATGAGCCCAGTTCCAATATTCGTTGACAAAAATCTAAGATAGTTATATTTTTTATATACACATATGTTTTGCTTATTTATTTTACCTTCCTATAAACTAGAACTTAATTTTTCATGTTTTTCTTTACCTGAGACGCTGACAAGCTGTTACCCCTAACCCATCTTATCGGCTTTCATCCTTATCTAATATTGGCTGTTTGTCGGTTAAGGGTTTGGAACCTTAGACGTCGTGGGGATAAGAAAGAAAATTTTAAATAGTTAATTCAGTCATATTTTTGAGCCATTAAATTCTTAATAAAAATAATAAAAAAAAATCCGGTGTTTATTAACAGTCAGGTTAAAAACAAAACTACATAAAAAATGCATTAATTTTAATATTAGGAAGACGTTCAATGTTCTTCTTGGATGGCTATTATGAAACCGCGTAACTATAGAACAATTATTTAACTCTACTCGTCCTTTATGCAACAGTAGCCAGCTTCTCTAACCCCGCATGCAACATGTGTTCAGTCGTAAAGTAGTGTTTGATCTATTTTATTTTTAAGGTAGCAATTTCATGTGATCCTATCCATAAAATTATTAAAATTAAATGCTATTAAAGCGTAAGCAGGTCAAAATTAGTAAGATATATTTCTAATAGCCTCTAAATTTCAAATAAATATATTACTAAAATTAACGATCAAAATGAGTTTTTAAGAATATTTTCAAACCACTAGACAAAAATAATATAAATTGGAACAGCTAAGTATAACTAAGGTCTCTGTTTAACTTGGGAGTTATGCATGGTTGTTTCTACGGTACTTTTTTCACGTACTATATATGTAGTTTAAATTTATTATATCCATTAGCCATGCCCTTTAAATGCTGAAAATTTTAATATTATAACAAATAATTAGGGAATGCTAATAAATAATCAATTATATAAAAATAAATAATTTAAAAAATAATAAAACTGATTTTTATTATAGCATTTAAAATAAAATATACACTAGTGTTTCATTATATTTTCAGAATAATGAATACTTTTCAGAGGCTTTTGGTGTCATTTTTAAACGCGCATAGTTCCGCTTCTATAAATAATAAAAAGCAAGAATTGGTATCATTTAACTGAGAAAATGTGATTTAGAGATAGCAAAAAGAATTTTTGGATTTGGCGGAATTACAGTAAGAGAGTAAAGTTGTCCAATTTTGAGCGTGAGTTGATGACGCCACCGCTCACAGCTGTATTTATAAATTCATTATGAAATTAATTTCAACAGTAACATGGATTTTTTTCGCCCAAAAATTAACACTCTATGCAATTATACGCCTTTAAAACACCGTTTTTTTTTTTGCTTTATCAAGATGATGTGGTTTAGAAAATATCCCCATAAAATTATTTAGAAAATAATTACTTAATACTTGTCTTTTACATTTTTACAATTATTCCTTTCAAAAGTTATTTTTTACAAAAAGATGATCCTTCTTTCAAATATAGAATCCTATCCAATCATTCAAAAAAACCTTTTAACCGTCTAATTCATTCCCGGCTCATCGGTTTTTGTAAGCAATAGAACCTCCTTTCATCTAGAATTCACAACCTAAACATTTACCGATCATTTCATCATGCCATTGTTTACGGACAATTAAGTAGATCTTCCTTGATTTTAAAATATGGGGACAAAATCGATCTTCACGATCCACCATCCAATTGTAACCACTCGCAGTCACCCCTTTCATTACATCTTGTTCTTTCAGGAGCTGTTTAAAAGAGCTCACTCATTCCTTCCTCCTACTGGTTCCTGTATCAGCATGCTGATTTTTTCAAATTCTTCAAATTTATACGCTGATTACAATCAGATACTCTTTTAGCCTCTCTGATTTCCATTGGCACATCTAACCAAATTTGTAGGGAGGGGTTAGGCTCTCAGGGGGCCCGATAGGTGCCTGGGAGGATCAGTCCCCCTCCTCTCCCCCAGAGATACCTACCAAATTTTTTTTTTTTTTCTTAGTTCTTAGTATATATTTTTTTAAAATTTTATAGAGAGGTGTATATAGGCCCTCCCTGAAGATACCTATATACGCCCATGCTGATCACCATGCATTATTGCCAACAATAGGATAACTATAAAATCAGCAGTAGTAGAGCAAACCTACTTTCCCTACATCCACTCTTCCTAACATTTTCCTAAGCAAACCCTCCCCCACACCTCAACACTGTTCGGCTAAAAACCTTGGATTAAACCCTTTAAAAAAATATATTAAAACAGAACTCTTAGAATTGGATGCAAAAAAAAAACTTCCAATAATTAATAAATAGGTATTTTATACACTGTATAGAATGCATAGATTTTTATTATGCCATACGTCAACCTCACAATAAAACCTTATTTTACCTATAAAACAGTCATAAATATTACTACAGTTTTGAATTATTTATTGCAGATTACTACTTCTTGAGTTATTACTTAATAATTTATTTAATTTTTAAGTGGATTTAGTCGTCAAAGGTGTTCAAAATTACTAAGTAGTAGACACGTCAGATACCATTCATCCAATCAAATTCACAAGGGCAAAAATATTTTTTCCTAAAGATTCTAAAAAAAAAATATTATTGCTTAAAATTAAATCATATTGAATTTTAATTAAAAAAGTTACAAATATTTTGTACTGAAATATTTAATTTGTTCTAATTTATGCGATGGAATAAAATTAACTTGATGTAGCTTTGTTGTTCACTGAGCAATATGATGTGATGATGGGATTTGTGGGAGGTGCTCAGGTAAAGATGGGACACAGAGTCTGGGTAAGGGCAGGTAAAGAATGGAGCACCCACTTGGCTTTTCATTACTCTCTTCGACTCTCCATTTCTGACAAGACATGACCTAAACAAGTAATGATGACCTAAAATGACATTTGCAACCATTATTACCGACGGTTTTTAAGAGGGTGAAGAACGGGAAGATATTTAACTAGACCATTTAGATCAGGTACTATAATTATGTAATACTCTATCTTAAAACGTAGTATATGTTTTTAATAATAAAGAAGGTGGTCCGGGTGGCCTTCAAGAATAAAATAAGATAAAATTGATTGAATGCCGACGTTTCGATCCTCATAGTAGGTCTTCACCAGGGCTAAAAATAAAGTATAAAGTGTAAAGGAATGCAGGGGGTACAAATATAAAAAGTATACAAAAACCATAAATAAAAAACTTAGCTAAAATTGAACAAATAGAAGATAGAAGTAATAAGTAGTAATCTTCTATTTATTTAGGCTTGTTTTTTATATATGTTTTTATGCCCCTACATTACTCCTTCCTATCTTAATTTTTAGTCCTGATGAAGACCTACAATGTGAGTCGAAACTTCGGTATTAAATAAATAGTTACTAATATTTTATTTTATTCTTGACCGCCACCCGATCAATGGCAAGACGATAACGACAATCAAGGAATAACTTGGAATCATAATATATATTTTTAAATTAATACACTAAAACTTCAAATATTATGAATTATTTCAATTATTCTTAATTTATATAGCTAAATCAGGCTTATGACTTGAAATATCTGGTGCACAACTTTTACGTACCACTCTATAATAATTATCTATATAGTAAAATAGTCTCAAAAAAATACAGTAAAATATTTTTTTTTTTAATTACAGAAAATTTCAGTGAATTATATATTTTTGGTTTTTCAAGCTGAAAATAATTTTTTTAAGTTTTCATGGAAATTCCATTTAGTTTCCGTGGAAACATTTAGTTTCTATTAAATAATATAAAAGTAGAAATTATTAAGTACAACGACCACTTAAGTTTATCCGTATTTCGTCACTCTCCATTGTGTACCACCACTTCATATATTAGACATAAATTTTTCTGAAATCGTTAGCTTCCCAACGGTATATTATACATTTATATTACTAATCTTATTTCTGGAAATTTGTTTTCAACCTGGGAAAATATTTCTCCTTTTATTTCCTTTAGTTAATTATCAAATTCTTCTATAGTTTATAGATTAGTTAGGAAGTTTATGAAAAACTCTATTAAAACCACCATTCTTCAAGCTTGATAATCGGCCCATCTAACTATAATAGAATAAATTTTCCTCACTCTTGCCTCTTCTTGTAATGTCGATCGCAACTCTGACATTTTCATAATTTCAATTCTCATAGTTATCAGTGATTTTATCTGTGGTAGTTGCTTCCCAAATTAAATAGTGTGTTTATTAACGTACTTTATTTTAAAATTATCATTTTATTGATTTACTGTTTGCATTGCTCGTTTACGAATCATGTTTATGAAGAATTGTAGAATAATGTAGGGTTTCGTAAGTTTAAATGTTGATTATAAACATAAAATTTAGGCCAATATTAACTATACATTATATATTATATTATTATATATTATACAAAAAAATCGTCCACCCTCTTCCGTCATATTGTTTTTTGTTACTTCAAATACAACGAGTAAAAAAAATATAATTATGTCAACGCAGTAATGTTTTTTTTTTTTTTGGCATTTCCTCCAAGACTATATTGAAACCGTCCATAATTTCACCAGGAGAGAATTTTATGGCATCCTCAAGGAATTTAGAGGGATGAAAATAAATTATCAAACTTGAAGAATGACGGGTTTAGCGGAGTGTTTCACAAACTTCCTGATTCGGACTTTTTCCGGTTCAAATAATCTTATGTGCGACGCACAGATAAGAAGTTACATAAAAGAATTATAGCATCTCTATTTCTGGTTACACATTACATATTTAAGCAGTTACATGCATAAATAAATTTTAAACCGTGTAATTACAAAAGACAAACAGATAATATAGACGTTGTTCGAAGAAACGTATTTTGATCTTTAGATCAATTCATCATGTTCTATGATCAGAAATAAGATCCAACTAATTACATTTAAAAAATATATATATATAACTGTAAGGAGAAACGGTATTTAAAATAGAAGTTTCCCACTATAGTTTAACAATTGTAAATGTAAATTAATTTTTTTTTTTATATAATTAAGAATAATAATTAAGAACATTGCAACTGAGAGATCCTGAAAGATTTGAATCAAGGATTTAAATTCTCTAAGGATGTAGATAAACAGTTTATATTCTTTTTCCTTATTTCTCAATTATACATATGTATCTTTGTAATCTCCTTAAATAAATATCACCGTAATAATTCGTGTTTTATCACGTGATAGAACAACCTTGTTTATTTTTCTAAAGGGGCTATCAGATTCATGAAATAAGAACTACGCCTAGAAGCAAACACCACCGGCCGGGAGCAATTCAACAACGGTCTTGTTCAAGCGCGGGATAATTCGAATTATTCAAATATCTAATTGGTTAGTGAGAACTTCTGAGAAAAATGGGAATGATATATGGCTAGATCGGAATCCATATACTTTATCTAAGAATAATTACTCTTGTAGCCTTCTCTCATTGCTATGATTCGAATATTACTCAGACTTCAAGGCGCGGCTATATCTGTTTTTAATGATACTACCTCTAATTGAAAGTCGTGTATGGAAAGATTTTTACGGGATTTTCAGGGTTGACAAGCTAATAGTAAAAATTAAGCTACATCATTTTATTTGTTATTGATTCTCCTAATCCTCAGGACAATTAATAACAAGACGAAAAAATCACTTAATATCACTAATTGGCAAAATTATTTGGGACTTTTATTAAATTAATCATTATTAATACTCATATTTAATGAGCCTATTATTATAAAGGAATATATATATTTTTTTTTTGTCTAGTCAAATAGTACGATTCCGTCGATTAATATGCATTTTTTAGCTAACCATATATTGAATTTCTGATTTGTTTTTAATTTCCTAAGTATTACAATAACTATTAACCTGAACAAATCACTACCCTTTAGTTCTGAGAATATATCAATATACATATAAAATCAACAATTAACTTACGTTATGGCAAAAATATCGCTTTTTCAAAGTTAAAGTTAAAATATATATTGTTCATTAAAAAAGTCAAATTTCTATATATATAAAAAACCAGGGCTCGAAGCAGTTAACGAACTTTTTCAAAAAGTTTCAGTTTAACTGTTTTACAAGAACTATTACAATTAAAGTATTCACATTTTATAAAGTTCTACACAAATGAAATTTCTGATAAAAAGTTCCTCAAGAATTTTTTAAGAAGTTTTTGATAAAAGTTTTATTAATATCAGTTTCTACTAGAAAATTTTAAATACATGTTTTCACATACTTATGGAGCAAAGCTTGAGTGGGATCTTCGGAAATAAAATAACAAATAAAAAACAATTACATTTTTATTTAATATTTAATTTTTAATTTCAATAAAAAAGTTCCTTTAATTTTAATTAGATCATCTACACAATGTTTGTTTAAAGAAATAACATTTTCACATAAGAAAACCTTTCAAGACACAAGTCCATAAGTATTTGCCAGATTTAATTCGGAACTTTAATAATGAAAACTTTTATTATTATCTCAACCGAGAACTTTTTTAATATAGGACTTGTATATAAAAGTGCTTAGGATAAACTTCATAAAAAACGTTTCCTACATAAGTTCTGACCAAAGAGTTCTTGCACGAACTTATTATAAAAGTTTTAACATAAAAGTTCTAGCATGAAAGTCTGATTTAGAACAAGAACTTTTTCAAAATAAAAGTGCACAGTTATTTTGGAGCCCTGAAATAATAAGACGATTTTTATATAAAGTTCATCCATTAAAAAGGTACAAAGATAATTTTTTTAATATGAAAAATGAGAAGTTTTATTTTAACAGATAGGAGTATTCTAAGAAATATTTATTTTTAATGGGCAATTAATTACTGATTACTTAAACACATTTAATGGTTTGGAATATATCAATTGCCAGTTCCTAAGGTATGCGAACCTTTAATTAGGTTATTTTTATTCAAAATAATTTCCGTTGGTTTCAGCACATTTCTTCCCATTTTTTTTTCAAACTTTATGGCTTTAGAAATGAAAATAAACTTGCAATAAGAAATGGATTGGGATATAGAACTGGCAATAGACTTGAGAAATTAAAATTTAACCGCGTTTTATTATGGAATTTTATTTTTTTTAAATGCTTCAAGCGCTCTGAAAAAGTGGTAGTCAGTTGGAGACAATTCAGTTGAATGTGGTAGAACTTAATTTCAGGGAACGTAATTTTTTTAAAGTTAACTGACTAACATGTTATACAACGTGATATGAAAATTGAAGTTCTACCACCACATTCGCCCGGCCGATTACTATTTTTTTTTAAGTTTCTGGAGTTCATTGAATTAAATCCAAAAATGTCTTCGAGCAAGGGATAAAAAAACATTGTTGGGCGTTGGGAGAAATTTATTATAGTTAACGGAAGTTATTATAAATAAACATAATACCGTTAATATTTATTTTGGGTTTCATTTCCTCATACTCCAGGAACTGACAGTTCATATTTCCCAACCCAATATTAAAATCGGTGTATTTCAGTAAATATTCCATCCCTTTTATTTTTATATCTAAAGGTTTTTGTATTCTTTCTTGATACGTTTGTTCTTTTTAATGTGAACATTTTTCATAATTTTTTTTTTCTTATCACTTTGAAAATTGCATAGTTTTCCCGAAACGCCTGGAGGAATTGTATTTTAAAAATCCCATTTATTATAGATGAGCTAAAACAATAAATAAAATTGAAAACCGCATGGTCAGCATCTTTTAATTTTATAGTACACCTGGTTTGTCTTGTAAAAAGGATGGTTTTCCTTATTAATTAAAATGATATCTTAAATATTGTAAATTGCTATTTAATAATAATATAATAATGGCCAAGATTATCCACCAAGCACTGGCCTTACTATATAGCATGATTGCTAACCAGGTTCCTTATTATCGGTAAGAGCCGAAACCGATACTATCTGATGAAAACAGAACAATATACTGGGATCGTTCCATCATTACAGACCGTTGAATTGTAAATAATAAACAGGACATAGTCTTAATAGATCAAAATGTAAAAAGTGGCTATGTCATCGATATTGCTGTTCCAGCCGAAGGTAATGTCGACAAAACAGTATCAGAAAAGAAAAGAAAATATCAAGAGTTCTGCCAGGAGCTACGGAAACTTTATTGGCTGGAGCATATAAAGGTATATCCGATTATAATATCCAGAAATGGGCTCATCCCAGACGATAACATCAGATCAGTTGAGAATTTGAAGCTGCTTGAAAAAGTACTGGAAGAAGGGCAGAAAACAGTTCTCCTTAGTACAGTATTAAATTATATTTTAATAGAAGAATAAAACTAATAATTGGGATGGGTACTCTGAAAGAAAAAAAAAGTTTTTAAACTTCGATCTATTATTTTTCACTTGTTATTGTTATTATTTCTTTGGATATGTTCGGACACAATCCCCCCCCCCCCCCAAAAAAAAAAGAAGAAAAAAAGTATATTATAAAACATCCACTATATATTCATGACCAACGAAGCATAATAAGGTTGTCTATTGTTGTCTATTGCAAAAAGTTCGACTTCTTTGCTTATACATATAGATATATATGTATATATATATACATATACATACGTACAATCTTGAGGTCATCTATTGTTGGCGCTAGGGGGCTTGTCGGTAGAACTGTTTGATCCAAAGGGAAGCAACAACACGCATCCCAAATACCAAATGGTTTATGTCTTACTCAGGACACGCACAGCGCAGCCTTCGATCTAGGGAAACTGATTTCAGCAGTAATACAATCATCAAAAACCTATCGCAATTAAAAAAACAAAACAGTTTTGACACTACTATTCTTTAGCCAAAATTGTACGAAGTCTTAATTGCGTTATCTCATGATGAGAGGTTTTAATCTTATGTGATTTCTTATTTATTATGCAGCTGTCAAAATACCTTCCCATGCAATTGGGCGCCATTAAACCCATTTTTACAACGTATATTTGTGGATAAATACTTTTCCATATTTAAGTGGCTCGTATTTTTTAAAATTTTATTTACGAAAAACAACTTTTCTAACAATTTATTTCGATTTACAACTAAATTCTTGGGGAAGAAAGACCTAAACAATTTTTATTGAAAAACCTGTAACACTACAAACCTTCAAAGGGTCTTGGTTCAGTGCTTGGTAAGGAAACACCTTCTGTTTCTTGACCAATTGTTATGGAAAGAGGTGATTTGACTAGGATCGCGCTTTTTTCCCCAAAAAAGCTTTGGGTTTCTCCTACCACTGAAGGGGTAGGTACCCACTTAATAGATCCCGACTCCAGTTCGATCCACAGCAGATATAATAGAAAAATAAATTATCAGCCAAAGCCTTACTTGAACTCAGGCAGTTGAGAACCCAGCGTCTTTTCCACCGAGCTACCCCACTTCAAATTAAATTTTAAAAAATGCTAAATTAAAAATTTTAAAATTAAATAATACAAAGTAGCTTGACACTTTTGTTTACCTTCTATATTTTATATATCTTAATCTGCTTTTGTCCGTGGATAATCTGTAAAATGGTTAATTTTGTCCCGTTGTGAATTTTTTTTTTTAATTTAAACTAAAAAGTATTGTTTTATCAATGTATTTAATAATCATCCTTGTTTAATGAAGACAAATTTTGTTTTACATTGTTTTCTTCTCTACCACAGTAAATAGTTATTTATTATATTATTATCGTTTGGAGAAGAATTATATTATTTATTTTAATAGTACATTTAAATTAATGTTATATTTGGGCTATTTCATTGCAAATTTTATTACTTTTTGCTGCCAATTTCGATGCATATTTTTAGTTGTTTCTTTTACCATATATTTTATAATTGTAATAATCCGGTAACAGATGACGATCCTTCGCAAAAATGTTTCCTATTTCTACCAGATTTAGTAAGCAGTCGTATCCGCATAAATAAAGTTAAAAAAAAAAAAATGGCTGGGAACTGTTTTACAAAGACATCCTCTGAATACAATGAGGAGCAGTTGAAATTTCAAAGGAAAGAATGGCGCGGTAAAACCCAAGGTCAGTAAAAAGGTCCAGATCAATTAGAAGACTGGACTGGCATGGGTTGGAGTGCTGGGCAACATTAGTCACGCTGACGTAATTTCCGGAATTAATGTTTTTTTTTTTAAAACAAAGCAAAAAACCAAACAAAGCTAATTTGCAAAAAATCACAGGAAAATTATGTTTAATGATCTGATGTTCTTGATTCTCTGAAGGAATAAGTTCTGGTTACACTGTGTATCGTGCGCTTCACAGTCGACTGCCTGAGGCCCATTTTGGAAAGCAGGTGTTTCTGCCTGATGCAATGCCGTTTAGGATGAAGCATCAAGCAGGCTTAAGTAACAGAAAATGATGTATGATCCACGAATGGAGAATATATATACACATTAAAACTGCAATTAGAACCGTTCAAGTCCCTGTAGTTGCGTGCCAAAAGGGAATGGCGGAACAATCCGGGTACTACAACACACGGCGAGATTTTATTTTTTAAAAAATGAAAATAAAAAGGCCAAAAATTAAAATAACCCGAATTTTTTTTTAATCGTTTTAGATATTTTAAATTTTTTTTCTATATGTAAATATTAGACTGTTTTGGATTTGAAAAAACAAAAATATTTCTCAACAATAATTAATGTACGCATTAACAACTTTCGAGTATCTTCTCTATGAAACTTCATTGGCTAGTGCATATGAAATAAGTATGAAAACCTATCTGTAGATGAAGCGTGTTTGAAAAATAACGAAAGTAAAATCAATTATACAATTTATAAACGAATAATAAAATTTTATTATTGGTACTTTCATTGTTGTAAAGTAAATCTATTTATTGATATAATAAATTTAAAGTTTTATCTCTTTTGTTTAAATTAAACCAGCCAGTCAGATAGTAAAAGTCGTGAAATTGCCTTGACGTCGTTTATTTGAACTGCCATTATACGATTATCGTAATGCGCTTGTATTTAATTATGCTTATCAAATGAAAGCTTTTATTTTATTTCTTATTTCTTTTATTCATATAAGGTCTATTGAAATATATCTTCTTTGCCACTGTGAAGCCTACTGTGTATGTGTCAAAAACATGATTTTACAGAACAAACGAAAAACTGATTTATAGCAATGTTATAAAATATAATTTTATAAACTAATTGTAAACATGTGTCTCATGATTAACTTAGTTCATGTTACGATATATATATATATATATATATATACAATAATTTTATATTATACCAGAGACGGTTTACTGTGGGACAGTAAAATAATTTAAAATTACTTATTGTAGATTATGAAATCAAATAAAAATCCATATGCATTTAGAACACTCAGTTTACTTTTCTTCTTAATTTTAATTGTTGTACAAGTGCTTTCAAGCATTTCAGATAATATTTGGAGTTTAAAATGACAACCTGAAAAAATGAGGAGATTTCAAACAAAAGTTATAACAAAGTTTTTTTTGCTAAGTTAATATTATACAGCTAAAAGTTATTCAGTTTATTTCAAATCTTAAATTTTCTTCTGTCAAATAGGTGTTACAAATCAGCATTTTCAATAAAAAAATTAGCCTTATCTCCATGAGATGCCCACCAAATAATTTTCCAAAAGTGGATATATATATATATATATATATATATATATATATATATATATATATATTCCTCAAATATATTTACTTTGGAATTAAATATCGATATAAAGTTTCTCTATAATGAACTACTGTTTGTTCGGAAAAGAAACCTAATCAAACAAGGTATATTACACATAGACTATCTTGGAAAAAATATATATTTTGATTAAACTATCACCAAGTTTTCTGAGAACTTGTGACACATTGAATAAAATAAAAAATCTGCTTTAGCTAAGTCAAGTCAGAAATACGACAGAAAATTATAATTTTTTTGTGAAAAAAAAATAAATGAACCGGGCATTAATATACTCAAAACAGTAGCCATGTCAAATATAATTTTTTTAAAATTATTATTATTTACTATTTAAAGTTTACCTAAGTTTCACAAATTTAATGAATTCATAATTTTGTATTCACATTTTATTGTGTTTTTTTTTTTACTTATTATTAATATTTTAATTAAATTATTGACTATTATTCTGAAAATATTAATTTTTTTAATAATACGAGTACATATATGGTTGACCAGATGCTTAAAACTAGGATCATAAGCAAGAAAATGTAGGAAATCCTTGATCTACAGTCTATTATTTATGAACTTAAGTGGTATAAAAGAGACCATCGGGCACTGGGTACTGAAGTACATAAATTTTTAAGGCTTGGGAATTTTTTTTGTATAATATAGTTAATATTGGCCTTAATTTTTTGTTTGTAATCAACATTTAACCCGACAAGCCCCGGCATCCAAACAAAAATACCTTTATCTGATAACATTACGTAAACAAAAAGAATTATCCAAACATTCTTTATAAACATGGTTCGTAAACGCGCAATGTTAACAATAATTCAATAAAATGATAATTTTGAAATTAAGTACGTAAATAAACACGCTATTTAGTATGGGAAACATCAAAGGGATGAAACCACTGAAAACTATGAGACTTGAAATTCCGACAGTGTCTGAGTTCCGATTACAAGAAGTGGCAAGAGTGGGGGGAATTTATTCGATTACAGTTTGATGAACCAGCTATCAAGCTTGAAGATAATGGATTTTTTCACTAACTTCCTGATTCGGACTTTTGTCTGGTTTTAAGGTTCAATTGCTCCTTTATGCGTTGTCTAATTTTCGATATACATTAACTAAAGATATATTAATTTTAAATGGAACCCTTCAAAAATACCGCAACTATTCAAAAATGTATAAATAGCTTTAGAAACGTGTATCGTATTTTTTTTTTTTAAAGCACACTGGCAAGGTTTGCCTCTATACACTTGACAAAGAATTGCTCAGTAAATGTTTTCTTATCTTAAATATGTACTCGTATATCTATGGCTTTATTGAAAAAGCTTCAGATAAGAGATACTTGTGATTAATTAATCTCATAATTTAATTAGTATTGATCATTTATTTGTTATACATTAATTAAACATTGATCAATTAATAACAATATGATTAGTCCGTGTACCCATGAGATCATTTGCGTATTATTATTTGAACCATGCAGTTTTAACATGTCCTACGAGGGTTGAGAATTACTTATATGAAAAAAAAAGAAAAAAAAAAAAAAAAGGTACAACTCCAATATTTTTTCATTAAAAAGAAAATGTATTCAGCCATGCAAAGGTGACATCAGTTGTCGAAAGAGCAAACAAAAAAATCGTCTTTTAAATGTAAATGTTATGGCTGCTGGTTTGGCCGCCATGCTATAGTGCTAACAGAGCAGAACTGCTTTTGACCTTTTTATTATTTCCTTCCTCAATAAACATCGGTATGATTTTAACCGTAAATTTTAATTTCTACCATTCCCAGCATCTACAAGAGCATTTTTAAAAATGGTCAAAACATAAAAAGGAAGATTAATCGAATAATGAAACTAAAATAGCAAAATTATTTCGTAATTTAATTATTAAATACCATTTGACTAAATAAACGATATATTTACTTGAAGCGGTTTAACAACCACAATGCAACCTTGAATGCAACAGTGTTTGACAAAAGAAGATAGTGGCCATCCTGGAGGCGACGATTAGGACGAGAATGGTCGACATCGCAATTATTAACTTTGTTATTGTTTCCAAATGTATGTAAAATAAGATAAATAAATAAAAGGAAAAAAAAAGTTTTTTGCCCGCAGCTTTGTGCGTACGTTCTCTAACGTAAAAATCCCAGTGCAGTCCAAATTCAGTATCAATGAAAGGCAAGAAAGGAAGAAAAAAATTACAATTGGCAAGACCACAGAGAATACCAAAAACAAACAGAATGGAAAATAGTCCATCATAGAGGCAAAGCAAGCTTGTCAAAACAAAAGATTTACAAGGCATGAAAAGCTAACAGAGCAAAAATGATGGGTTCAAAAGAAAAACTAACAATATCAGCCGAAGTAATGTATAATAAAATACTTATTCAATGCAAAATAATTAATAATTTTACAATAAAAGAAAATAATGAATCAGACTATTTTTCACTACAGCGGCATATTTTTCTTTTATTTTCGCACACCATAAGAGAGTATTATACCTTAATTTCGTTAATAATATATATATATATATATATATATATATATATATATATATATATATATATATATATATATTTTGTTTAATTTACTTAATATAATTGTAATAAGTAGCTGGCTGTATCACAAGATAAATTAGGAATTAATAAAACTAAAAATTATTGATTTATAAAAAAAAAAAAATTTACACAATTTCTTTCGATGAACAAGTTTTTTGCTTTCTATATCATAAACGAACTCCTTTATCACTATTACTTATTTTCCTTAATAGATACATATAAAGAGAAAGAAATTGCAATACTTCGCAATAAAAAACATTATGTCTCTCTCTTTTCATCATAAAATGTTGTAGTCAGAGAGTAAATAAATTTATGAATTGTATTTATTAATAGTGTCACCATCATGATTTTTTTTTTTTAATTTAAGTTTATTACTTAAATAACTAAAAATGGTAAACGGTCGGTAATAAGGAGCATGAATATCATGCATGTGAATGAGTATTAATTTCAAAGGTACAGTTTTCAAGACCATAACGTTTCGAATCGAGAAGTAATAAAGATAAACTTAATTGAATACTAAAATGAAGTAAAGATGATCATTAACAAAACTCATTAATTTGTATGTTTTGCCAAATAATAATTAGTAATATCGGTAATAAAACATATCAATTAATGAGTTTTGTAATTTATCATGTATAGTGATATAATGAACCATTTTTTGTTTTTCTGCAATGATTAATATTTAAAATTCAGTAAGCGGTAAAAAGGTGGGTATACAGATAAGTATTCCAACCATCTTTAAAAGATATATGTATATGTACAAAAAGAAAACACGAAAAATTAGATTTTATCCTAATTTTCAATTAAGTAGTTGAAAATTTCCATATAAAGTCTATCTTCATAACAGTTCATTTTAAACAAGGTGTACTTGAGAGATATAACAATAACCAGCGAATGGAATCCATGTAATAAATCATATTACATCATTATTTATAACAACGTAGGAAATCTAAGGAGCCATATAAAAGGTATACGAAGAATAAATAATGGACAAGTAGGAGTGCCGCCAACAGAAAAGGTTGAAAAACACAGGAATCAGGTGACAGGCAGGTCATTGGTCTATGTGTGTGACCTGTGAGGAGGCGAAGTGATGAACTAGTCTCTTCTCCTCGTCATCGCTGTAACAAACCGCATCTCGGCTATAAACCGCTTGTACATATTTATTTTTAGATAACTAAATAAAGAGTTGAACATTAGATCATAATTAATATCAGGAAGATATTTAAAAATGTTCTCATATTTCTATAAGTTCTAGCCCAAACTTGTAAACATTGAAGTTTTGCAGTTAATCCCATTACTTTTCCAGTCTTAGTAATTGGTCAGACGAAGGCGGAAAAAAAAATGGATAATTTCAGAAGATATTATATTTAATTATAAAATTACTATCCGGTATTCGGAAGTTGAAGGGTCGAAGAAGTGGTCACAGACTCGTAGATGAATTTAGTATCAAGAATTTGACCGTGAATATAAATTCAATCGTCAGATTGTTCAATGACTGAATGCACTATAAACTTTTACGTATCCCGTAGAAACTATAATCTCAAAGATGTAATACTTCCCAACACTAAGAGAACTCAGTTCTAAAGTTCGTATAAAGAAAAAAGTTACATAATTATATTCACTCCGCCCATACTCTTAAAACCCGACCATATAATTACCACAAGAGGTGATGTATCATGTACCATCCCCCGACATGAGTCAATGAATGACTTGACAAGCCCACCATGGAGGCCTTGTCTACTAGACATCTTGAGTGGATTTTTCGAATATTTAATTACTCTAAGGTCGACAGGTTGACTTATGTAAAGACAGCCTTGCCCGTTCCGCAAATCTGACGCATAATCTGATGGCTTGAGGTTTCCCGGAAGTACGCAGCTGGGATCGGCTTCAGTGAATCAATCTACATAAGAGATCTTACAAGAAATGGTGGGCGGGGCAGCCGACTTCAGTCCAAGCAATCATAAAACATTCTCCGAACTGATGCTTAGCCCGAAAATTGTTATGAACCACCTGGATAAAAATATCAAATATTTCATAAAAAAACTTCCTAATATATTGGGTGAAAAATAAAATGGCGGTTTTAAAAAAAATGATGATGAAATAATGATATCATGCTGAAACAATAATACAAAACATTTTTAAACTCAAAATCTGCCTCATCTATCAAATATCCTATCCTCAACGGACAAGGCATCCATATACCTATGATTAAAAGAATCGAAAAAAAACAAAAAATAAAATAAAATATGCCCAACATAGAGCGGCTTCCTAGCACCAACGGCAATTAACATTTGCTTCATTGTTTTCCCTGCGAAGGCCTATTAGAGATCCTTCGACTGGTTTCCTATTTGTGAATTGAGGTCACTTAGTATTATTTTTACAACAGGCCTAGGACACTTATCGTTAGAAGTTTAAAAAAAAATCCTTGCTTTCATCATGAGGTGTCTAAGCTAGGTCATAAGACATTAGTAGTGCCGCACTACACGTTGTAAGGGATTACACTATCTTATTTTAATAAATGTTCCGAACCCTTTGAATAATCAAACTCTAATCTCTTTCACTCCCTTCCCAAAATATATATTAATATTCGTTTATTATAGATTCACTTGTATTTGTAAATATATTTAATCTATAAATATCGCATGGTAATACATTGTTCTTGGACTTGCCAATATATATATATATATATATATGTATATATATATATGTATATGTATATTATACGTTGGCAAGTCAATACACGTATATTAAGATATCATTTAAACCTAAGCCGTCTTCCTCTCGCAGTACTCTCTCTATCAGGTTCCTTTTACGAGACATAATTAATTCATCATTTTGGTTATATATCCATATCTTTCTTTGTACATCTTGTTTAACAGACCATTCTACATCAATCACCTTGGATAGTCGCATAGAACGTTAGTTCCTACTTCTTATTTCCTCAATTCTAATTCCATTTCTCGATATACTTCTTGCTGTAAGATCCTACATTTTGATCTCATTGAAGCCCAACTTGTAGAGCATTGATTAATATATTTTTTGATTTTCAGATTTACATTTTTAAGAACTTGAAACGAATTTACAACGAGTATTGGGAACACAAATATTCAAATGTAAAGTATCACTTAAGGTCCATGGACAGCCCTCCCATATCATGGACAGCCTCAGCAACTGGTTAATAGTCACGCTTGCTTAATGTTTTTCTCCAGTCTCCACTTTTCGTACTCCTTATAGCTTTTATATCCTGTATTTGTGTTATATAATCCATAAAATAAAATATACTATAAATAATTTAATATATTGTAAAGGGTGTCCCAGATAAATTTCAACCTGTATAATTATAGAATGAATGGAATATCATAATGAAATTTTCGGGATCCCAATTGAGTAACCTGTAGTTAGTTTGAGGCGTATTGCCGACTTTGTAGCATTTCGGAGTATTCCTCCAACGACTCTAATCTGGAATTTCCAACGGGATAGGGTAATTTTTTTTTTATGGATTCAGGAAGGAAATTAAATTTTAAGACGAGTCATATCGGGCACTTTTTTGATCCGATGCTTCGATATGACCTCTATGTGCCCGAAGGGCGCTTATCGCAAAAACACGGTTTTTATACAAATGTTCAAGTTTTTCTGAAGAAAAGCATTATTTTTAAGGAAACTATTGAAGTAAACATAGTAGAGAATTGAAATCGCTATGAAATGAGCCTACTTTCATACAGTACAAAGAAAGAAAAAAAAAGTATTTTGTAAAAGCGTCTGGTAATTTGTTTTATTAATGTATCTTTATTATCCAATAATTATAACAAATGTAAATAATAATAATAATCATCCAATAATTTTTTTTTTTAAACATTACTTTTTGTTGCTTTCATACTTGTTATTGCCGCTCTAATACGTTGCGATCTGGAATGAAAGCACACCCATTTCAGAATGATTTTAATTCTCTACAATATTTACTCAAATAGTTTTCTAAAAAATATGTATTCCTTCAGAGAAATTCGAAACTTAAAGTTAGATAGTATAAAAACCGTATTTTTGCGTTAGCGGCCTCGCAAGCCACCAAGTCTAAAAGTCACTAGTCAAGCAAAGTCAAAAATTGTAAAAAAATCAGATTTATTTACTTAGCAATCCGTATATTTTCACCTGGCAAACAACACTAAGTCATTCAATGCCTTATTTAGATATAATTTATGTATAAAATTCAGTTAGCTTCTGCATGTTTTTTTTTCACCAGGCAGACATCATCAACATGCAAAATTCACTTACTGGACTAAGTGACTTTTGCTCGAACGCCCACGATATCATTATATTTTAATATATAAATTTAAAACTAGGTCAAGCAAAACACAAAAAAACAAAACAATATTTTTGTATACATTTTCATTATGTGAGAGCAATAATTTTCAATCGTTTCAATCAAGTTTTTGAATAATTAGTAAGCATTTATTCAAAAATAGTATGGAGGAATATTAAGGCAGTCACTGTTTTTCCTACAGAGCCGATATTCGGTTATTATATAAATAAATTTATTTAGTTTTATTTTATTAGAAAGATATTGGTGACCATTTCCCAAAGAGCAGATATCCTTGAAGAACGCCCAGAGGCTAATAAATATATAGATCAATGTATGTGGAAATTAAATTCTACTGGAATTGTTCAATTAAATTATTAAAAACGCATATTTATTAAACAGTATTCTTACTATTTAAACAAAGTGTGTTCCGTCGAAGTCTATAACGTTGGCCCATCTATCTGGCAAAAGTCGAATCTCGAAAAAAATAAAATAAATAAATAAATAATAAATAAAAAAACGATTTACTGGAAGCAATTTATTCATCAAGCCATTTTTTTTTCAATCTTTATAAAAGATAAATCGGTGCCCAAAAAGGAGCTGGCTGCATGAACCGGATCGAATGGTATGAAGAGACATCTGCTGAGTACGGTGTGTCCGCCGGGTGCGGCTGGATTCCCCAGATTTTTTAACCGAATTTCCAACATGTGGTTATGGATTGTAGTTGATTAAAACAAGTTTTTTCATTGATGAGTCGTTCTGGTTACTTCACGTTAGGATTTTTCAACACTTCAATAGTAATTTATAATTATATCATGCATCATTTTTCTACAATTTTTTTTTTTTTTGATTGATGATCATTAATAAAATGACGCTGGGAAAGAATTTGAGCTGAGAGTATATGCAATTCTAGAAAAGAGAAAAATTTAGAAACATTTTAGTTTCAATAAAGAATATTCTATACATTTTAAAAATAATTCCAAATTAATTAGAAAGAATATTCGGAAATGCATGACAACTTGCATATGATAAAGACAATCAGTGCATTGATTGACTATTTGGGAACCCTTGCAAAGAATCAGACATAAGGAGGAGATTTTAGGAATCTAACTATCTATTTTAACTTGCATTATAATCATTTTATAACGTAATTTTATTTGATTAGCCTGTAGTTGAACCATCTGTTAAATATGACTAATAATATTAATTACAAATAGAACAGCAATTTAGATGAAATCGGTAGTTTAAATTAATTATGCGTATTTATGTTATAGTTTATTAATTGTTAGTCCTAATTTCTAAATGGCTTGATAATGGGGATTTGCTAAGACGTTGAAGTTTAATAAATAACTGACTTCTAAATTAAAATTGTTGAGACTTGTTCAAACGACCCATACTGCACAATTCAAGAAATACGAATTTAGAATTCTCTAGAAATTTGTCAATTGAAATAGTTAAAAATTAACAAAGCTCGGAAAATAGAACTGTCGCTTGTAACACCGCCTGTCCGATTAGACAAATATCAAGTTTATTTTTACTTTTCTGATGGAAGATGGGTCGAAATCGATATTTCTCACAAGAAATAACGTAAAATGTCGGTTATTAAATCACAAAACAAACAACACATTTTATGGTCTAAAAATGGATGGTATAAAGAACGGACGGCTAATGGTGACAGTCTTTATTTTTGGCCATGTCAAAGAGCTAGAGGTAATAACATCCATAACATCTCTGGATAGGAAATTGTAACAGCCGCTTCGGGTATCACGAGTAATGTGTTACCCTTTCTACGGTGTTGCATTTTCAGATAGTGGGTGAACCTGCTCGAAATCTTTTAAGAGCTCTTGGATCAACTAAATGTACAAAGTAACCCTTCACAAGCTCCTCTTCTTAAAATAAAACGTGCTGAAGCGGATAATAGAATTTCCTTAGGCAACGAACAATGCAAGAAGGATTTTAAATATTATATCACAAGAGCGAACATTCAAAAAAACTGAATGAGACATCCTTTTTTCAGTATTCTTTTCTAATTGACCTTGTTGGAAATTGGCAAAATTTCTTCTGAATATTGATTTTCTTCACGTCTCTGTCGATGTATCCATCAAAAAAAGTATACTTTGTCAAAAAAAATATTAGTAGGGGTGAATCCTGTATAAAAAAAAACAAAACTTGAGGAGAGGCCAAAGTGGCAGAGCGTGTTCTGTAAGGGCTGGCTTTTATTGAGTAGAGGAATATGGAATATAATTTCGGCCTTTCCACTACGACCAGAACAGGTTGGTAACCTGTAAAGCAGTCCGTCCATTCCGACCTGAACGAAGACCAAAGGACGTTAATCCCATTAAACAACAAAAAGCTATTAAAAAAAGTTTACAATATTAAATTGCAATTCTTATAATTTAAAAAAATATGTTTCAGTGTGAGAATATGGTTCGACGATGCATAATATTAATCAGTTATTTCATGAAAAGCTCTTTAATTATATAAAGTGGAGTTACGTATGCCATGCTTTTGAGCGTACGTTTTGAAAAGTAATAGATAAAAGCTTTATTTTGTAATTAAATAAGAAGATAGGCTAAAAGTAACGCTATTATGAATATAACATATCCCAGTCGTTTTCCTCGCAACATTAAATGTAAAGATATTCACGGAACAGCATAGGTGAGCATCACCGAATCCCAAATCGTCCGAAGTGAAATAGTTGAAATGAAGATGGGCACTTGCACAGATCCGGTATGAGAGGATAATGCTCGATATTAAATGGTTCAAGGAACAGGTCTCTGTAGAGGAATGAGAGGAAGAAAAAAGTAAAGAACAATGATTGATAATGTAAGCTACTTCTTGGAAGCCTATTCTTGCCCAAGGACGCTTCCTTTTATAGTCCACATCGTTTTTTAGTCTTTAAATGTTTTTTTAGAAATAATTAAATCTATTTTTGAAAATACAAACCATCAGCCTTGTTAATCACGAACAAATTGTTTTAAATTAGCGATCAGAGGTTAACGCTACCAGGAAAGGAAAAGATATGCTTAAAAAAAACAATAACAAAAAAAAAGAAACAGCTGTCTGGAGGATGCAACTGAACATATAACAATGATGTAACGATGTTATTCATTCTACAATAAATTTGTAAATCCCGAATCAATCGTAACGGTATAACTTGATAAAGGGACAATGCAAGCCTAAATTATGTCTCCGTAGTCCTTGGCCAATAGTCCCTCACAAATTGAGACCTTTCCGATTATATAGCGCTGAAAACCGTAATTTTAAATAATTGCTATTTTCCAAAATAAACCATGTTGAGGTTCTCGTCCAAAGCACAAACTACAGAATTTTAGCAAAAGACAAATGGATTATTTACATTTACCACTCGAACATCTGTAACCGTCACCGTTTCTGAGTGTTAACGCCTCTAAAGGGGCGTTCACACTGGCGATCCCAACCGGTGTTGTAGAATTTATTTTTTATTATATGCCGATTTTTCGGTCTACGTCGTAGGACATTTTTTTAACATGAAACATAATATATAAATAATATAGATTGAAAAATATAGATAATAAAGTATCGGCACGAAAAATAGAAATAAAAAGTAAGACAATATGAAATTCACGCCTCATTCCCTAGCCATGGCAATCGGCTCCTCTCAGAAAGCGTTTACATCCAATTAGAATTTCTTCCTATCAATAGAAAAACTGATAAATAAAACCCATCCCTAAGCTATTTCCAAATTTTCAATTTATTAAAACAAAAGAACTCGTTATGGTCCCTTCCCATACACTCTTGTCTCCATTATCAATACCAACATCTGGTTAACTTTTGATTTCTATTATTATATTTTTATTTCCAATTAATTTTAAATATGTGTTTTGTTTTTTTTAATTGCATTTATTTATTTTTTATTTATTTTCGTTTATGGCAACTCCTTATTTAATTAAGATTCTGTTCGACCTCTCCATCTCTTACCCCTTTTTTCTCTTTACACCAGAATCCCAATTTTATTTATACACCTAAAACCATCCAATATTTAAATCAATTGGTTAAACCAGTCCTTCATAACAATACTTTTTACCACAATTTAAATATGATTCTAGGTTTATTACCTAAACTGAATGTGCGCGGGTTTCCTATGGAAAGGCTTATGTGGGTTGAAATAAAAAATTTCAAAGCACGTGAGTCGCGCGTTGAGCGGATCGCAAGTGCATACGCACCTCAAGACACTCTTTCTTTTTGGGCGTGTGAATAAATCGTCAAAAATATTTCCAGTTCGAACACAAAATTTAAATCCTAATTATAATTATTAATACAATTGTAACTTCGTGAAGCTAATTTTTGAAAAAACATTTTTTAATTTAGAGCTATGATTCCACAAATCTGTCAATCCAGTGTCATGGGTATCCATCACAAAGTATGTTAATGGGGGCTGGCCTGTCCTTACTGATGTTTTTTTTTTAAATGTCTCAAATTTGATTTTTAATGCTATAAGATATACTAAAAAAAAACTTCAAATCCAGTACAAATATATTAGAGTTTTGTCTATAAAGAAATTAATTATATAACATAAATATAATCAAATAAATTAGTATAATAAAAGAAACGTGGAGGACACATATGAACAAAATTATAAGAAAGCGTCTTTAATTACAATAATTGTTATTGAAATGGAAACTATAGTGTACAATAGTTAAACATTTTTGAAAATATAATTGTGTACTACACTACAACTGTTTGCAAACAGTGAAGTTTTTTGTGGTATCTTATGAATATGTTTAAAACTTCTATCAAAATGCAAATTGTAAGTTTTATTTCTTTTGAGAAAACGGATCAAAACTCAAGCAAAAACATTGGAGGGACTAGCAAAACACAATACAAGAACAATGCACGCATGTCCAGTAATGGCTTGCAGTGTGGAAAACTAGCGCAAACTTTATAAATAGCAAATTTTGTTCTGACACCGAGTATTTCTTATTTATTTATTTTATTTTTGTCATTTAGATATTTACTTATTTCCGATCCCAAATAAAATTAGTTTACTGTACGACACCTCGATTCATGAAAAAATAATTTCTTTAGCTATAAAGCAAGTATTGTCGAAAAGAAACCGTAGCCATAAAAAATAAATAAATAGTATTTTGTAGATTCTTATCATAACTTTATCGGTAGAGAAAGTATGTATTTCTACATAAAATACAAAAGATAAATTGAAAAATATGTAAAATAAAACATTTTTTGTATACTGTTTATATGATAACTAAGAATTTTTAAATCAATCAAATTAAAGAATTCCTTAAATATATTTTTGATGATCAACACTTTTGCGTTTTAGTACAATTGACATTGAAAAAAAGTTTGGCACAAAAAAGGCACTTATTTTTAGAAATACTTTAAATAATTTTCAAGCAAAATGAGATCCGGTTCTGGTAAAGACCACCTTAGCAATGTGCTTTAATTTTTTCCAAAGAATAGTTACGATTATTATTTGTAGGAAATATTTATTTAAAAAAAAATTCTATAACCTTGAAAATATCCAACTCTAATCTATTTTATATTCTCTTTCAAACATATGAAAGATATCTCCCTCCTTTATGGAAGGTGTACAATGAAAGCTCGCCACTTTCATATGAGGTTAAGGACATAAGAAATCGCTTTTCAACTCTATGGAAAGAGACACGGTTACCGACGAAAACTGTAGAAACGGCTGTGAGAGGTCATGTAATATAGGAAAGAAAAAAAAAATTCCCTTTGGCTCAAAACGTCCTGGAGTTTTCCAGGAAGAGAAGTAACTATTTTTTAAAAAAAAGTTCAAATACTATGCCAAATATGTGGTATTTTAAAGACATCTTGCCTTTGTCTTGTAAAAAAAATGTAATCAAAATGTCAGCTATTTTACCTATCCATAGTTTTAATATTTTTAATTTTGGACTTGCTGTACCAAAAAGCATAAAATGATATAAATTATAAAAGCAAAAACTAAAATTTAAAAAATAAAATATAATTAGGACATTCTTGGAAGATTCCAAACATCTTTCGTAAAAAAATATATACTGAGAAAAAAGCTATTGTGTAAAAGTAAAAATTATAATACTAAATGCCAGAAGCTTGATATAAAAAGTTTAGGTTTTAGTAAAATGAAGATTGTTTTTTTTTTTGTTTTGATACATTTTAGTTCAGTTCAGTAAATCATTCAAACATTTTTTACGCCTTTCATACTGGTATCAGAAAAGTTCAGAAATATTTTAAGTACTTTTTTTAAAACTGTTTTTGATTTAATTTTTTTCTAAATACTGGAATTAATCTCATATTAAAAATATGATATTAATATTTTAAAATAATTGATAATTAAGATAATAAAATAATTTAAAATATTTTAGAACCGCGTTGCATTAATCGATAGAGGTATTGATGAAAATGCATTGTTCTCAGTAATATCAGCTTCTGATAAAGCACAATAATTTTTGGTACAAGGCTGAAAATTTCAAAGCTAAAAATCAACAAAAATAATAAATACATTTTACGTGAATGAAAATGGTTGATAACACTCCGAAACATTTTTATTTCTGCAAGCTCAAACATCAGGTCACAATGGAGATGAGAAAACAAATTTAAAATATTAATAAAAAAAGAAAAGGAGTATAATAAGTAAGAGGAGAATTTGCATTTTGTAAAAACTAAGGAAAAAATAATACATCGAAAAATAACTTAGGAGTTAGTTGAGATAAAGAATTTCAAGCATGTAATAAAAGGAGTAACGCATTCAAAATTTTGCAAGAGGAGCTTGTTCTTATTCCAGACCAAGACTGGATCTGCTATCTGGAACGAAATCTTTCCACTGTCTGGAGTTGGAATGGAAAGGCCACGAAGCACATGTTGACTCATCTCCTAATCCGAAACTTCAATGGCTCTGGATACTCCAGTATAATTAGACAAAAGACGCTCCTTGTCATGCAAAATGTGAAGTAGTTTTGGTTTATGGATACCTGTTATTATTATAATACCTTGACTTAAAGTATAGGCAAGTTTTCGACCTTAGTGTGCAAATGGATTCAATTGGGTTGGAAAAAACTTAAAAAATGTCGAGCTTTTTCATAGAAAGTTTTTTTCATAGAAACTCATATAACTTTGTTTTCGTAGAAGTTCATAAAACTCGTAAAACCATGTTCTTGTAATATTTAAACTGGAATATATTTGCAGTAATTCGAATGGGAGGACAACTGTGAAATTACTGAGGTACTGCTTTTTTAAAAATAATTTTATACTTCAATCATTGCAGAACTTTCGGATTTTACTGGCTTTGAGTAAATAATTACCTAAAAACTTCTTTACTGCCTAAAACACCATAGATACAAATTTAAAGAACACTGCATTTGCAATAGAATGGCAAAAGAGTGATATGCATATGTAAAAAAGACATGAGGATATTCAGTCCAACAAAGCAACAATTTAAAAAAGTTCCAAATCGCTTTTCCTGATTCAAATTTGTCCCCTATCTGTTTAGTCGTATATCATTAATTTAATAAAAAAATGAAACTAAAATAAACTTCTGAGGGTTATTAGAATTATCTGTATCTCCCATGGGAAAAGAAGATATAAAATATTACATAAAATAAAATTATATAAAAAAATATATATAGAAATATAAAACTATTGAAATTATTTATTTTTTTAAATTAATCACGAAAACATCTCTAGAAAAAATACATTTCATGCAAATGTCTTTAATTGGTGCATTTTGGGCGCCTATTAAAAATTAACAAACCGCTTGTAAACAAAAATTATGTTTACTTATTCATATTAAACGTGCCCAAACATCTGACCGTATCATTAAAATTTTAATACTGTTTTTATGTATACATTATCACACAGGGGTATCCTTTTCTAACAACATGGCCACTGATACTTCACTAAATAATTATCCGAAAAATTCGAACTACAATGTTTATCCGAATCACCAATCAAGCATCCCTAACTATCCGAAATTTAAACCAATAAGAATATTTAAAAATATAATTTGTTTAAAAGCCCGTAAGATTTCACAACACAAAATAACTCACAAAAATGGAATATAACTCGTCACAACAGCTCACTATTTCAGCCACTAATTAATCGAACAAAAAAGAAAATTTGCAACGAAAAGACTTTTCTAGAATTTTCAACGACCTACCCATAAAAGTCTAAAGGCGTGAGTTTCAAGAACTGATGAGCAAACCGATTATGCAAATTTATGGAAATCATTACTAATTTTGAAACAATGAAATCAATTAGGGCTTTGAAAAATGACTCAGGTGGTAGCCGAACAACTGTTTCAATAAATGTAGAGCGAATTAGAGTTCTATGAAACATTATGCTGAGCTTTTTTTATTTTATTTTTTTGTCGTTTATTTTCATAATACACTTATACAGGAACTTATACAGTACATTTCATATCATGGTGCTTAGAACATGGTATGTTCTAATATATATATATATATATATATATATATATATATATATATATATATATATATATATCTTAATAATAGAACTATTGAAACGAATGTATATTATCACGAAAAATGCTGTCTCATATTCGGATATGAATAATTTCATTAGAAAAAAAAAAGTCCTTCCTTAAATTCATTATAAAATACTTAAATATGATAAAATATGTAATTTTGTAATTGTAATTTAAATGAATTAAATGTATTTATTAATGGTTCAACTAAGGTGGCCAAATGAAATCAAGGAAATTTCTTCATGAAAAGTTTCATGTTGTTATCCTAAACATAAATCAATCAATTTGAAAATTATCAACTCCTTTTCTGAATGTGGTAAAATTTCAGGATATAATTTGATGTATTGACGGATATACGAAATGTTTTAGTTTAATACAATTTTATCGTAAAATTCAACGGATCTTATTGCAATAGAAAAAGACAAGTACATGATGGAGTGAAATTCTGGATTGATAAAATTTGACAGAATCATTTTAATAGATTTATATTCTAATCGACAGTATCATAAAAAAAGGTCCAGCGTCTTCATCCTCGGCCACAGATGTTTCTGGTATTTCCTGTGCGGTGGAAGTCGGAAATACCACAGAAGCCTCAATCTGTCAAGCACCAGTTTCTCTGCGAATGACCAAACTTTCGTCGATTATTTGGGGAATAAATTTAAAAAAAAAATTAAACAGTTCTTGTACTAGATTATCATGTGGAGAAAGGATTTCTAGGATTAAAAATAGTCACATGGTCCTATGACTGAATGAATGAATGAATGGTCCTATAAAAAAAAGGTGCGCTCTTCCAGCAAGTTTCCCGGCTACGTGAGGTTATTCAGTGTTTACAATTTGACCATTTTACAATTTTTAATGTTACTATCCTGAGATATTGAATAACTGTGTTGAAACTGTAATCTAAAAAAAAATTTTTAACACGATTTAAATGAAAAATAAAATGTAATTGTTTGATTTATTTATGTGTTTTCGATACCTACCTTCGAAAAAATTAATTACAATAAATATATGCGGTTAAATATAACAAAAATACAAACATATTATAATGGTCTCACAATGCACGTAAATTTATTTATTTTTCTTGAATTTTTTTTATTACTATTAATGGACAGGTATCTCAGTGGCAGTGCAAAAAAATAAAAAAACAAGATAGCATCAGCTTTGCATTGATAACACTGATCCATGGACCTTTATCGGACAGCTGTGAACAATTTACAAAGATGTACCCGAATAGTTTTGGAATTCATTTACCGAGTGTCCCATAAATCACGGGAAATATTTAAAGAAATGATAGCAGACCAAAGGAGCAACAAAATTTCATATAGGCCATGTTCAGAATTTACACAGAACAGCGCAAAATTTGTTTTTTTTAAGTAAGTCATGTTTTTTGTTGTATAGGAAGCGATCACTCAAAAACTATTCAAGGCTCCAATTACACCATCGTAAAGTAGATTAAATTCACTTTAAGAAATATAGTTTGGCTTAGCTATGTAAACTGTAAAGAGGCATTCCGGAGGGCCATTAGCGAAAATTGTTATTATTATTTTTTTTTTTTTAAATCACTCTTTACTTGTGTATGTTTTTTTTTGTTTGCCGCCTGCTGGGCAACAGATATCCAACATCTAGCAAAACTTTTACTAAGCTAAAATTTCGTTTTGGGCTTGTCTAGAATTGGATCCGGATTCGCTAAAAATTGTGATGTGGAATTAGCTTTCCTCGACAAAGAAGTGTTTACAGAATGAAACTTATCAATTTCACTGTATTTCTAGCCTATGAAATAACACGGAAATACAGAATAAAAAACTTTGTGAAATAAAACAAAACTTTCCCCCCTCCCCATAAAAAAACTTTACAAAAGAACACAAACACACACACACACACACACACATATATATATATGTGTAAATTAACAAAAAAAATGTGAAATTAAATATGAAATGAAACTAACCCTGAAAATATAATCAAATAAATATTGGCAAATTAAAATGAATAATCCTTAAATATTTAAAAGAAGAAAAAAAAATTTACCACAGTACTAACAAAAAAAAAATACTTAAAATAAAACTATCCTTATTCAAATAAATTTTCAAAAACGTCAGACACGTTGCCCTCTTTTAAACAGCGTCTGTCGATGCTTTATTATGTTGCTTGGGTTAAAAAAACACAAAACAAATTTCCTGCTTTTCT
Organism: Rhaphigaster nebulosa; assembly: GCA_948150685.1. NCBI lineage: Eukaryota > Metazoa > Arthropoda > Insecta > Hemiptera > Pentatomidae > Rhaphigaster > Rhaphigaster nebulosa. The sequence goes on from OX411307.1 coordinate 128,908,662, forward strand.
GTGTGTAATCTTACCAGGGTCCTTATGAACTTTTTCGAAGCTCTTGAGGTCTACTATCACCTCTTTAAATGTTTCTCGTGACTTACGGGGCATCCTGTACAGTTCCTGTTAAATGTAAATCGTAAATTTTAAAACAAATAAGATCATGGTGCATAGTGTCTGAAGCTTCGTAATATAAGTGAACTGCATATAAATATTACCTAAAAATTAGGAAGCCTTTTTACTCATAAATAAGCAATATTCTTTTTTAATCAATGAAAACTAATGCTACTATATTCTTCCGCCTATTTAAATTCTTATCCGGTCGCTCAATTGCTGCTCATACTCTGAAGGTCGGCGGGAAAAACGGTAACTGACCCTCGGAGATCGGAGGCAACCGAAGAAATGACAAACCGCTTCGATCCGTTTCAGTTCCTCATTCCGGATTAGATGCGCTCGCACCCGGGTCCTGCGAAACGTCAGAGAGAAAGTACAATCCCCCACTGGCTCTGAATACAGATACCCTTCTTCAGTAACTCTTCCATTTTATCTCGACCAAGAAAGAAAGAGCTTTAAGCGAACGAGTTCAAGACGGGCGTCTTAGAAGTGATTTGCCGAAGGTTGGTGTCAACTGCTTTCAATGCTTTGGTTCCGAAGATCAGATATTTAAATATTGGACTGTAGAGATCATCATTATGATATCATTGGATGATTCCAATATAAAATCCTCGAGTCCCTCAAACAGCAGTAAACATTTAAATTGCATTAATGCTGATCAGAGATCACACATAAATATATCGTCGCTTCAGAGCAGAAATAGCTCAACTAGTAAAATTATATTTCACAGGAGAGCGTTTTTTACTTCTCGTTTTATTTTTTCATGGTATGAATGTGAAAACCAAATGTTTGACGTTCCAGCTCAGCCCTAAACATGGTAGAACATCTTTTAGAATTTTTTTCAAAAAAATATACTTTACAAATTTTTTAAGAAAAAAATGATTTAAAAAAAATACACATCCCTAAACTTGCCAAAAAATTTGACTGAAAATAAAACTGAATCAAAAGAATAAGGGAATAAAAGAACTGCGTCATGTGAGGACATAGGCTACTTCTGCATGAAATCCGTAGTAGTCTGAACTATCTTAAGTGATAAAAAACAGAAAAAGCCTAATTCGGAGACAGGATAGTCTGCTCTGGACCGAGGATATTTAGTATATGACATATAAATCGAGGATACCTTTAACTTTATCTCTGTTTGGTCAATCTTTCTTTGACTATTGATGTGAGATGCTCTATCTATAGTCTGCATTTATGTGATCTAACGTTTCTCATTCCCGATGATGCATGAGTTGGCGAAAGCTTGAGAGGTTAGTTATTCACAACGATTTGAGAGACAAAAGCATTGTTTTGTAACCTTACCATTACCATCTATCCTCACTGACCAAAATCCTCATTATTTCGCATATAAAATTATTCCATATTTGATCCAAAATCCTTCTATTATAACTCCATACCCACCAGAACCAACTAGTTTCTAACCTCCTTTACAATTGATCTGAAAATATGTTGGCCCCGAGATGTGCTAATATAGACATTTTTTTCCACAAGCCTTTTCCTAAAAATATAAATTTAATAAAAATACTCAAATTCACTCACCTCGTGAGTTCGGTAATTCCCCTGATAATTTCTAAAACAGATTTTATGTACGTTATACCATGAAAAATAAGGAAATATTTTTTATATTACTTACTAGACGATGTTGCTTTCATATTCAAACCATTATTAAAATATTGTAATCCATTTTAATGTTATAATTTAGATTGAGAAATTCCCCTTCAAAGTACTCCAGCACTCGCCAGTGGGTGGCACCGCCTCCGTTGGATTAACTTTCACTTAATTGGGGAAAACAAGGCTGTTAGAACTTTATACTGATATCTTACCGCCTTTATAGAAATTACCTTTGGTATGTGAACATTCCAGTTCCTGACCTTCCACAGAACCCTTTATGGATAATTGCGGTGGATGTTATATTCTTTTTAAATTAATTAATCCGCAGAAGGAAGGCAATAAGAAACTATAATTAGAAAAGTCCGTAACGATTGTTTTTAATTGGCTTATGAAACCGAAGTAATAAATCTTGACCATATAAAAATAGAAATAAAAAGCACTTTAACCGTATGAACTTCATGGTTTCGTAAGGGTTGGTAACGCAGTAAATACATATTATTTAATTAATTGGAGTTGGGTCAACTATATAAAATTTATTTCGGCCAAATTTAATCAGAAGTACAGGCCATAACAATGGAATGAAAAATAGAGTCGATAGTGGCAATTAACGTCTGATGAGGGCGGTTCAGCAAATTTTTATAATCACAAAAATAATGTAAATATTAATCAGAAAATAAGATAAACAGTAAATAATATACCCTGAGAGCTACAACTGGTAGGGGCGTCCAGCAATGTGCTTCAATCGCCTGATTTTTAACCTATCTAATGTCAAGCACTAGGTGGATCCAGGAAGCGCTCAAACTACGGTCCTCACCCTCCGAATCAAACCAATTTTCTACGATGAGAAAATATTGTGTACCAACCAGGATTTCAGCCCGAAGCCTTATAGCACTACCCACTTAGCTATTTAACCCCCCCACAAATAATAATAAAATCGAAAATTAGCATAAACTGAATAAACTATTAATATCCGGCCTGTAGTACTTAAGATAAGCTATACGTAGCTATCAAATAAATCACTAACGCGACCTTGTATATAACTAAATAAGTTCACATATAATTAATATTACATAATTGCAAACCGTTTAACGAATTATAATATATTAATATATTGATACATGGATATAGAATTTTCCATGATAATGGAAAAGTGACTGTACTAAACAAAGAACTTGAATTAGACAGATTTTTACAACCTACAAATTTGATTTTCTATAATACTAATAAAATAGGACATGAAGCTAGTCATAGTAAAATCTTCATAAATGTCTTATTTGACGTTGATACAATTTAATTAATATACACATTTATAATTACAGGTAATAATTTTAATCAGTTGACATCCGTATGATGGTATAGAAGGATCAATCTAATTAGGGATTGATAAATTATTTGCCACTTCTATAAATTTGTTTTATTGAAAACTAGTTTTGAATGTTATACATTCATCCTCAGTTCTAAAAACACACAAAAAATTCAAAAATAAGCAATTCAAAATATAGTTGGTATTATTATACATATTAAATTATATAAATCAGAATTATAAAACATTTATGAATTATGAATTTAATTAAGACAAGAAATCAAACTCACCAAGGCTTGTACCTTTAGGATTTAGTAAGAAATTAGTAAATTTTGATACAAAAAAATATGAATCAATTATTGATGTTCTCAATTCATTAAAACTAAAATTGATAGAAACTGAAATTTCTATTGAAAACTAATATTTATAAAAAGCAGCAAGATAGTTGTTACAATAACTATTTACTTATTAGGTATTATTATAATTAATGCCAAAGTAAATAATAATAATAATTATAAATTATTAGTCATCAATAATAATAATTAACAATTAGTTTTAATGTTTACTAATTATGGGCCAATAGTTATAGTTATAAATCAACTAGTCATATTTTTAATTCATTAATCAATTGGTAGAAATCAGGTAACTATTTATTTATTAGGTATTATTATAATTAATGCCAAATAAATTAATTATATTTATAATAATTATCGGCCATATTCAAATAATAATTTGTTCCAATATTTAATAATTCGAAACGAAGTAAATAAAAAGCAAGAATGTTTCGCTATTCGTTGGCGCTTGTGTAAACGGGATTTTTGTTTCGTGTTATCAGAGAGCAAATTCCCTTTTTTCTATGTTGAAAACCCACTCCAATCGGATACACCCAGAAACAAGCTCATGACACGAATATTCGTCCTAACAACCGTTTGCACATGCTGAATGTATCGGTGAATGTGTTTCCTGTAATGGCATAACACGCAGGTGTAAAGCCGGCTCCCGGCTCTTAGGATATTGTCGGGAACAGAATAGGAAAACAGTTAGGGACGGGGAGTGTGGAGATAACAACGGAATTGAATTTTAGGCCAAATTCCTGACATATGGTATAAAATTATGTTATGGGAATTTGGATTATAAGCATTAAATTACGATGGAATTTGATGGTTCCGTGAATTAAGCTTTGAAGTAATCGGACGATCAGTTTTAGTTCAATATGAGCAATACTTGTTAGTCGCTTTTCAAGATGGTCTTGATTGATGTCTAGTAGCGGTTATGTTCGACAGGAATGAATAATACGATAATAAATGAAACTATGTGTCAACAAGAAGTTACTGGCTTACGATGGAAAAGATGCATGTATCCCATCTCCTTCGGAGACATGAAAGCAATTATGATTGGAATTATTCGTTTAACCGGAATTTGTTTAAAATGAATCCGTATTTGTTTAACTAAAGAGATGTTATTTTATGTTTTTAAAAAAGAAAGCTTAGCTACTCATATATGTCCAGTTTAAAAATGTTTAATTTTTTATTTGGCAGTAAATATTTAAATATTCCATGATGAATAAGTTGTGAAATTACTCTAGTAAATAAATCATAGAATTAATGAGTTAGGGAGAAGAGTAAATTAATCATTACTCACGACCCTGAGTCTAGAGTGATCACTTTTAATTTATTAGCCATGAGCAACCCACTCATGACTCTTACGATCATCATTTCGCGAGTAACGGCAGTCTTAAGGACAATTGTAATAATTAATAGATTATTACTTTTATTTTTTTTTATTATTTACTTCACAAGCGTAATCTTTTAAGAAAGGAAATTATCAAATGGTAGTCAAGAAGTTTCAAAATCAAGATATTATCATATGTATATTTCTGCAGAATTAATTGGTACCATAAGTCAAACATATTGATAAATATAAGAACTAACCATAACTGATAATGGGTTAGTTTTGGATACCTTTTTTTTGTTTTTTTACTTTGTGTATTTGGATTTTATTGATTGCAAAAAAAAAAATTATAAAATTAAATTGAATTTCCCGTGAGATTATTGAGCATTTCAATGTCGTTTGAAAAAAATAAATAAATAAAAACCAATTACTATGAAAATTAATGTATCTAATGTGGTTAACTTTTTATTTTTTTAAATTTATTCAAGAAGGATGCGGAAAGAATGGCAAGTAGCAATTGAGAGTAAATATTTCTTTTGAAAAGGGATGGATGATTTACATGGATAATTACAATTTCACTGAGGATTAATCATCCAAAGTACAAATTTGTGCATTTCAAGTATGAAATTAATTAGGTATTTGTCTTGTTATTAACTCGATATATTATTAACACTTGAAAAAGTAGTCCCAAAGGATTAAAGAAAAACCTAGTCCCACAGGAATAATGGATAAAAGAGAAAACTGGGTTTATATGACAACGAGATCCCTCATATGATAATAAATAATTCAGTAGATAGGTTCAATTGTTAATAATTAATAGCTTTAAAAAAAAAATTAAAATACCCTTTTTTTTCCTCTATAAACCCACCGGAAATAAGATTGCAAGAAGAAAAATAGTTTGAGATTTGACAAGATAACGGAAGCGAACTCACTTAAACATCAAGACACTCCATTATCGTCTAAATTTAATTATAGAATATAATAAACGCATTAAATATTTTAAAATTCAAAATTAAGTTAATTTCAGATAATAGGTTCATATTGAAACGGATAAAATAAATGTTAAATACGAAATATAGCTATTTATTTTTTAATTTATAACTATTAACTGAAAAAAATATTAAGTACAAAAACTTATAAAACATTGACTTTAAAAAGATTTCTCTTATATTTGTAAATTTAAAAAAATATTTAGTACCGAATAAAAATATCATTTTTTATTTAGCACGAACTGTTTTAATGGTTGTTGCAGGTAAAAGAAGAATAGATGTAGGTCGGACAATATTTTTCCGGACCCTGAAATCTACCGCCTCAAAATGAATGCAATAGAAGCAAAATTGTTGATTTTTCGCGAATTTACATAAGTAATACCTTTCTACATTGTTCGAGGCAGACAATCAAGGTGTATATTAATTTTTTGTATGCATAATATAAAATCTTTCCCCTGGACTAAAACTAAACGAGTTTCGTCAGGGTGAGGACTGTGGTTTGATACACGCTTCTTGGGTCCACTAAACGATGAGTACCAGATGTTAATCTGGCAATTACCTCAGAGTATCCCTAGTATACTGCTCTTAAGGTCGCGAAGATATCTATCAGCGCCTGCACCCTAACCCCTCCATGACCTTTTGTCGGACAGCTTTATTATTATTGTATTCATAAAAATGAAACTTAGAGTTCCAGTTTGTATGAAAAAAAAATTCTATTGTCCTTTGGTTGAGTTCTTCCGAACAATACCCTGTGAAGAGGATAGGCGACATTTAACCGAATTGGAGGGTGAGCAACAGTAGTGTAGCAAGGATTTCTCTCGGGAGGGGGAGGAGGGTCCATCCAAGGACTTACTTAAAAAATCCATCCCAACCTGGGAAGTAAGGGGGCCCTCTCTATAAATAATATTTTATATGTTATAATATTGAAATAATATTCAAATAGGTTTTTACAATTTTTGTTGTATCTGGCTACGCCGCTGGTGAGCAAACTATTGATTCTGAGCAAGCAATACTTGAGACGCGACAGTATCTCCATAATCTATTGTCGATTCTTCATTTATTTTATTTTAATTATATTGTATAAAATTAACAAAATTTCTATGTCAGTAATAGGGAATTGAAGCAATGTCTCCATGCAGTCAGCAATACCCAAACGCGATCTCTAACACATATTCAAGTATTGCAAGGATGATCCTATGATTATCCATAATGAAAATATGAAAAGTCATGAAGATACGAAATCAAAAACGAAACAATAGAACATTTTCGTCTGACTGAATAGCATTGCACAACATAAATTCTGCAAGTAGAGCAGAACTTGATCTTATATAACTAATTTGAGCTACATGGCAAAGAGGAAATCATCAGTACAGGAAGCGTATATACGAAACCCTGGCCCGGCTTACAGTAGTGGGCAACTTGGCCATCTATGCAAGACATCTATAAAGAAAAATGACATGATTTCTTTGCGATTGAAATAAAAAAGAATAGGATAACAAAGTGTTATGAAATAAATATTAAGCTAACACTTTTAGGAGAACTGCGTAATACCAAGGATTACGATTTGATGAATCAAATTCGTGAAATTTCCTATTATTGATATTATTGAGTGGATAATTAATACCTGGTTTATTTTAGGCATTATAAAAACAAAATCAAAAACATTGTCCTACAAAGTAAGCTTTTCGAAGCTCTGAAGATCGGTTTTGGTGATGTCATATTCCATTACTACTAAGCATCGCTAGGTGTTATGAATATCTCCAAAAAAGTTAGGAATGTCAACTTTTTGAACACTGGCTCGCGGACTAAAACGGCACTTAGTGAGTTTTCTTTCAAATAAGCTAGGCAACTATCTCTTGCCAGTCTAGAAAGCAAAGGGACCGTCCCGCTTTCGCAAATAGGAGCTCTCACCCTGAGAAAGGGGAATTAATTTAAGATATTCACTTGTAGCCAGGGGTTTGCTTGAGTTCAATGATCTAACATGTTCGAGGCAGTTAAACGAAATGTCTACTCAAAACTATGAGCATGCATAACAGCGAATATTTCCCGAAAAGCAATGCAATTGTTTGAAGGAGGCACCGGGAGACCATCTCTTTTAAGCTGGAGAGGAGGCCATTGGGTGAACCCAAGCCCTGCTACCATATGAGGAAACTTGAAGTGTCCTCGTGCGAAGGCTTGTAAAATAAATAAAATATTTCGAATTACCCCCACTCAGAATGCCACTCGGCATTCTTTAACTGTGTAATGGAAAACCATTTTATATGCCATTGGACAGGTTATCGTATCTCCATCGGCATATTATTGATTTTCAATATTAGAGTTTATGTGGAATACCTATACTATTATACTGAGTACCGAAGATAACCTGTCCCCTTTAAATTCTAGAATGTTTAGAATATCAGAATGAAATTTGGGGGATACTGATTGTGTAACCTGAATTTATTTTGAGGAGTATTGGCGACTTAGTATCCTACCGGAATTTTCCTCCAGCGATTTCAACTCTGGAATTTCCTATGGGATGGGGTATTTTCCCTTACGGATTCTGAGAGGAAATTAAATTTTAAGAAAAAATCATATCAGGCACTTTTTTGATCGAATGTTCTCCTCGAATGCATTTAAATAAAAAAACAATTTAAGTTAACATTTTGGAAAATTAAAATAACTTTGGAATGAGTCTACCTTCATTCCAGAACGCTAACTAATAGAGTAGAAGTAAGAAAACATCAAAAACTATAATTTATAGAAAAAGATTTATTTGATGATTATTATTATTATCGTTCGTGTTTATAATAATTATTGGATAATAAAAATACATTAATGAAGTAGCTTGTCCAAAACACTCTTTTTTTTACTTATATCACTTTTTACTGGTCTCTTATTTATTATTGCCACTCCCTACACATCTAATACTTAGCGTTCTGGAATAAAAAATAGAGTCATTTCAAAGGGATTTTAATTCTCTACAATGTTTACTTGAATATATTTCTAAAAAGAAATACTTTTCTTCAGATAAATTGGGAACTTTGTATAAAAATCGTTGTTGTTTTTTTGTGTTTTTTATTAGCGCCCTCGGTGTGCATCAGATCAAAAAATCATCCGATATGAACGCGTCTTCAGATTTCATTTCCCATCACAACCCGTAAAAAAAAAATTACCACATCCCATTGGAAATTCCAGAGTTAAAGTCGCTGGAGGAATACTCCGGTAGTCGGTGATACTCCTAAAACTAACATCTGGTTACCCTATTGGGATCCCTCGAATTTCATTCTGATATATTCTTACCATTCTAGAATTTAAAGAGGAGCAGCTTATCTGCGACACTCTGTATTTATATTTAAATAATTTATTTTTGTTTTAATGTTTTATGGTAGTACATACGCAAATTATATATATATATATATATATATATATATATATATATATATATATATATATATATATATATATATATATATATATATATTATTATTGTTTTTAGTGATATAATAGAACGCAAGAGACCTTGCTAATAATCTCAATATTTTTTTGAAAAGAAATGAGAACAGGAAGTACTTCAGTATGGAAACAAGAATGTACTCCTAGTATTTGTTTTTCATTATCTTTATTTCTTAAAATACCTGTCTTCAGAAGGTTGTCTTGTAGACAACCAGCGAATATGCCGAATCACGTAAGAATAAAGAAAAAATACATGTAAAGCGTGATGGAGACCAGCACCCTCCGCTCCTAGACTTTACTTCAGAGCATTAGTTACATAAGGAGATTCCTCATCCGGCTGCAACCATCGGTATATAATTGCCAGGGATGTTTATTGCAGCTATATCTTGTACAGATCTATTAGGATGGTGATAAAGTATGTCGTGAAATATCCTCTATGTTGATTTAATGTGATCTTGTTCCGTAGTTAAACATTACGCCGTCCGTGTGCAGTTTTCTGTTACTGACGTCCCATAGAGATGGTGTAATAAGTCGCAGTGGTTTTTTAATGTAACGTTTGTAGTTTGCTTATGTGAGCTTTTTTGGCTGGCCCGTAAATTTGCGATGCCTGTGTCGTAATGAGTTTCAGTAAGGGTATGCTTGCATCCGCAGTCTCAAATTTAGTGAGGATCGTCTTTGTGGTAGGAAGACTAGGAGTATTGAGAGGATTATTACGGTAACCGCGCCTGTTTAACACGAGGGCCCCTTAAATCCTTATATCAAATGTCAATCTTTCCAATCTTAAACCAGATGTAACTATTCTTATTTACAAAACAATATTAACGCCATTACTGGTGTACGGTTGTGAAGTGTGGGGTGCAGCATCCTGTACGAAGCGGAAAAAATTACTAACTCTTTAAAACAAGGTTCTAAGAATCGCAGTAGGTGCTTCATGGTTTGTAAGAAATGGTCAATTGCATCGCGAGTTACAAATAGGAACAAATAGAAAAATAGTCAAAAAACGTTTTACTATTTCATTCCCAACTATCGGCGGTCAAAGTTGCAATAGCTTAACGACATGATAGCTCAAACATCATCTCGATTGAAACTGAGATTTATGCCAAGACACCATGATGTACTCTTATTTATTTGAAAAAAATTTTTTTTAGTATTTATATCAGTTATTTATTTAGTTATATTATCTATATAAATATTGGTAGTTTTTGTATAATTTCTTTTTCTTTTCATTCTTTATTTACTTATTTTATCTTTTTTTTCTTTCTTATATTTTCACTATTATTTTGATTTGTTTAATTTAATTTATCTTGAGCATTTACTTACTTAAAGTATTTACAATTATTCAATAATAATAAAAATTATGAGTCGTTAGAACTGTCTTTTGTATGAGACTATACCCCCACTTTAAAAATATTATGTATTGTTAAAATACCCATGTAAGGCCCAGCAAGCCGATCTGGATATAAAGAAATATACATATATGTCAATCCTAAGTATTTTACCGAGTTGGTCAGTGGAACAGGTTTAGTGTATTAAGAGGAACAGTGTATACTGGAGAACATACGTCGTGTAGTAGGATGGATGTGATTTTTCATTATTCATTTTGATTTCCCTAACCTTAAACCTGTCCTGAATTTTTATTAAGTAATTTCGAAGTGTCAGAAAAGCTTGAATTGAATCAGTGTGTTTATTGAGAATGGTTGTATCCTCAGCGTAGGTTGCTGTTGTGACACTGATCATGCTAAGTGGGAAGTCATGAGTGTATATTATATATAAAAGCGGTCCGACTATCGAACCTTGAGATACCTCCACTCAAATTGGGCGGACACACGAGATTTATGAACCTTGCCGGACAACGAAAATCTATCGAAAAGAAAGGAGGATGCGATATTAAGTCGGAAGTAGAAGCGATTTCAGTTTACAAATACAAATAAATAACAATAAGTCCCTGGTGTTAGACTTCGTCAAATGGGGCTCATCAAGAAATACAGCCACAGCATATTGCCTTTGCTCCAGAGCTGTTGAAATATAGTCGGTAACTCTCAGTAATTGATGAGCAGTGAAGTGTAAGGAGCGGAATCTAAATTGATTTATTTCAGGTACTATTTATTTTCTGTAAGGATCTAAAACAATCTTCTAGTAAAAAATTATTTTTTTTTTTAAGATGAGTGTTTAAACTGGTAACATACAAATTCACAAACAAATATTGTTATTCCAGCGAATATTTTATTATATAAATTGGATTTAAAGTTCCAAATATTAAAATTTGCTTCTTCAAATTCCAAATAAATAGCTTTCAGACTCTCGAGAACAAGTTGACTGCAAACTCTATTATAGCGATTCCCTGCATTTTTATATAATTAAATAAAGGACTAGGTAATTAATTTCAGAGTTTATACAATCCATATTAAGTGATGACATTAATCATTAATTAATATCGAATGCTGGTTAAAAATATTATAGATTTTTACTAATTAAAAAAAAAAATTATCTAGGTCCTTGGAATGCTGAATTTATGAAAGTATTGTTGCTGGAGACCCCTGAAAAGTTTACGGGTTTATAAAGATCTCTGACTTTTAGTATGGATTTAACCCTAAATAACATAAACATGTAATTTTTAAGTCCTCAGCTCGAAAATTTTAGTATCATAAGTTCAAGAGCACCACATAATACTGTTTATTTTTATCCGTTTTGAAATTAAAAATACTTTTTTTTTTGTTTTGACTGACCAAACTCGTAATTTGCATATTAGTTATAAACATAATGGTCTTCTTTGGGTATTTCGGTAGCTAATCATCCAAAGTAAAACGTGGGTTACAGTCCGTCCAGCTGCACACCATATACATCCATCCGACCACCATAAATGTAAAGTCTGAAACGAACGGTTGCTCTTGAAAAGGTAGCCTGTCTTCGTAGCATTTTCGCTATATACGATTCCTTCCGCTGTAGTGGAAGGAATCCCAGGCCGAACACAAAAAGTCAAAAAGCGATTTATAATGTAATGTGAAAAAAATTAATTATTAAAATGCATTTATTTAAAAATTCATTGTATTATATAAAAAAAGTCATTTGAACTTTCAGAAATAATCTGAATTTATAAGTCATTAATTTCAACATTGAGTTGTCCAGCAAAATGCTGGGGCATTAAATAGACTCTTACAAACCTAAAACCATCCATTCCTTTTTATTATAACCATGTTGTTAATTCTACATTGAAAAAAACAAAAAATCATTCGAAAATTCCCCAATATGCTATATAAAATAATATAAGTCTATTAAGAAAATGTATTATGGGTTATATCCTTATTTGTTTTTTTTACTTCCGATAATTTTATTTTTATTATTGCGAAGGCTCAAATTATAAAATTAAATGACTATAATAATAACTATTATTATGGGGAAACGATAAAAATCATTTTCATATTTAAAAGTATAGTGTATAAAACCCTGTAAATAAAATTTCCTTTGTATAACTTAAATTATAAGAGTAGTATGGATAAATTGTAGTCCTTAAATTCATTTTATAGCGAAACTTAAAACATCGGAATATTCTGAAATTTATATTATTATTATTTTTTTTTTATATTTTATGAATATGATTTATTTTCTAAAATAACAATAAGTTTTAAAACGAGGAATTAACTGCGACATAATGGACAGGGCACGGCAAATATTACAATTGCATTCCAAATGAATCCTCCAAAGAACCGAAACCACACCCACCATCCAAAAAAAAAAATTTTTGCACCTGACGAACAAAAAAAAAAAAAAAATTTCGCCATTATATAAGCAGACTATAGGTAGACCGACAGCGTTTTACCGTTATAACCGGAATCGTATCGGAAGAGTGAAGGACTCCGGACAAGTGCCGCTACACACTGATATGTACCTGTGAAGTACAATATATTTCCTAGTCTATATCCAACTATATCTCCTAAAGCACTTTATCGATATCTGAGCATACAAATGATGTATCGGAAGTGGTATATACTGCTGAATGCCTTAAGGAGAATGTATAGGAAGGAAGACTATTTCAAATTTGAATTAGAGAGAATTAAAAAAAATATATCTACCAAGAATAAGAAGACATTTGTTAAAAAAAAAAAAAATGTTTTTTTTAAAAAATGAAAGCGATCAAATTGGACTTACACTCCATTTTCTGAATTTTCTTAATATTTGACGTTGTGATATTGGGCGAAAATATACTTCAGTATTTCCTAGGCATTATCCACTACCACTTTATGGATATCCACCGTGACTAAATGGGTGTTTATTATTTTTTGTTTCAACAGCCAAATATTAATTATATTTATGAAATTATGTATTAGTATGGTTATCAGAAAATTTTCTTTCATTGTCCAGTTATAATTTTATAGTACTTATTCATGTCCTAAAGCGAGTGGTTAATTAATTTTTGACATAATTTCTAATTGTTAACTATATGTAAAAAAATGGTAAGCTATGAAATCATGAAGGGTTTAATGAAAAAGAGTAAAAATATAAGAAATAATGCAACAAAAGTTTAAAAAAAAAACACAAAAAAATAGATAAGTTTGTATCATTTAATGATAATAATAATAATAATGTATATTGGTTAATTGTTGAATTAAAAATGTATTATTATGTCAATAATTTATTAATAAGTATGCTTGTGTATATAGCAACCCAATATATTTTGGCGGCATAGCTTAGGTTAGATTCTATATGTATTTAATATACAATATAATAAAATAGAGGGAAAATAACCGAACACGCTTCTTTTTATACAAAATAAATCAAAACATACACAATATACAATATTATTTTTTGTATTAAATAAATCAATAAAGACCCAATAATACATGGGAAAGGTATAATTGCTGAGATAATAATTAAATAAAACTTAGTTATTTTTATTATTTAATATAAATATTAGTTCTGAAATCAAACATTTTATACATTTATCCTTTGTTAATACACATTTTTATTAATCATGCCAATCATATATGTAGATATAATGGCGAATCTCTTTTAAATTGTTAAATATTAATAATGATTATTTCTTTTCATTCTGAAATTCTTCTATACGCTTAGTTCTGTTTTATATTTGTTATTGCAGTTTATATGCATGTGTCAATTGTTTAATTATTTAGTTGACATCCGCATGATGGTATAGGAGGATCAATCTCTGATCAGTTTAATTATTTGATAAAATTTTATTTTAATTAACAAATTCTGAAATCGAGCGACCATAGAGGTATTTTATAAAATATACGTTTCGTTCTCGTGCAAGAAAATGAGAGAGAAAAAAAAATACAAACTAAAATTAGAATCCTACCTGATAAATAAATAACTAAAATAATTTTATGAACCGTTCGTTCAATAAGGAACAAGATATCACACACCAAACTAACAGTACGGTATCACATTAAAGGTATTAGTTACGCTCATTCAGCTTTGTTGCACCGTGCTAAAACTGTTTCCTAAAGATTCTTTGCTTGTTACAACGATTTACGGCATCGTTGGCATAAATTCTAAACGTCTGCACTTTAATAAACTCCATTATCTAAATAACCATAAAATGGCTCATGAAGCAAAATGGATTATCAGACGATTTTAAATGCGTTTATTTTTTCTATACTAGGCTAGGTAATTGAATGTATTGAAGAAGGGAATAAACTGAACGATCGTCAAGGCATTTTATCGATTTAAAAACAGACGCTATGATTATGTTCCTTTCACATTTAATGTGCAACCTGGCAATAATCACAAGCAGCTGAAACATTACTTGGCAGATCTTAAACGACAAGATATCCACAATTTTTTTTATGGCCTGAGACTATTGATATGGAAGTCGTGTTGTTAGCATCATGCTCCAACCTTCAGGTGTTTCCTCCCAACGTGGTGAAAGTCGGCGTACCCACTTTCAAAAGCAGTCACGAGACGGCTCAACTCGGAATTAATTTATTATTTTGTTGAGATTCTAATTACCCTAATACAGCGTGGGGTTTTAATAGATCTCCAGGAAGTGACCTCCGCTACGAATTAATTAATAACGGGTTCGGTTCCTTCAACTTGCAAATTTTTCCGAACGAGTAAGGGCTACTCCTCCGGTAAATATAAATGAGTAGCTTTTTAATTGCAAAATATTATGTCAAGTAAACCGAAGTTGTGAAGAAATTATGCATGGCTCACCAGGATACTCTTGTACGCCAATCACCAACATTTTGCAAAATAATTCGATTATCATGGTACAAGCGGTCGCTCGTCGATGTCTATTTAATTCGTTGGAAAGAAATTATTATATAAAAAAAAATATTATCGAAAATGTTTTAGGAAATTGTTGCACATTAGTATTTATAATTTAAAATCATAATTATATAAATAATATTGTTTAAACTGTTTTTAAACTTTGTTCTTTTAAGTTTTTGAATTGTCTGCATTTATAATAAGAATATCATATTTACAACTAAATATGTTGAACAGCTAATCTCTATTTTTTAAAACTATTTTTAATTTGATTCAATTTTAAATTTCCTTTAAATTCTTATTATCAAGAATGGACTGTATAAATAATAAGGCAACACTATATAATTGAAGACATGAGTGGATGAAGATGTAAAGTTACAAATTTAAAGTTTTGAGCTAATTCTTATAGTTTTTTAATGTAATTTTTTTAAGATTTGGTCTGTCCAATCCACTGCGATTAACCAAGATTATTGGGTTGTTAATGTACACAGAAGAGAAAATAACATAACTTCATTCATAAGAAAAAATGCAAATCTGAAAATTTGTTACATAGCACTTTCATCCACTCATGTTTTCAATTATGTGTTACTATAATTTTATGAAGTCATTGTAATTACAATAAAATTTCGTTTTAGTTATAGTCTGCATAAGACATCTTAATGATTAATAACTATACCATGCATTATAAAAATAAAAGGTTTAATTTTTCACATATTTTTTTAAAACTAATAGTTAATTTTTTATTATAATTTTTGTCGATTATTTTCATATTTGCTTTTATTTAATTATTTATTTATTTAAGAGATGTATACAATGTTTTATTATAAGAAAACGATATTAGAAATAAGAATTAACAGTAAGTTCTGTTGACAAACATAACTGTTTCTATCGAAAACACTATCTGTTAAAAAATTTACGTCATAATTTAATTTTAAATATAAACGTTAGCACATATTTTTCGAGTATCTGCATATCAGCAATGAACCAAATGACAGTCTGATGATAAAGACAGATAACAGAGTATTCGATAATACTAGAATGGATCAAAAAAAGCTAACATTCACTAGGTTCAATATATAAGGTGATTTTATTAATGTATGTACATATTTGTAAATATATTTCATTTGTAAGGTGCACTCATTTTAATCGGATAATAGTTACATAGACCCGATTTTACGAGTTTTACATGAAACAAAGATATCAAAAATACTTCTTTTTTCCCGTTTATTATTGATCATTTTTAGTTATAGATAAAAATTATAGTACATTTATATTATTTTTTTTAAAAAGTGTGTTATAACCGGTTAAAATAGGAAGATACTGTATGTATATAAATTGTTAGGAATATTAACAAAAAATAAACAGATTAGACATATATACAGTTCTTTATATATATATATATATATATATATATATATATATATATATATATATATATATATATATATATATACATATGTATACAGGTGTTTGTATATATGTATATATCCGACAGAATCGGAACCAACTTTGTTCATAAAGGTAAAGCGGGATTCAACAGCGACGTATATCTTAATGCTGGCGTGATAAGTTAAAATGCCCTGATTTCAAATTATTTATCTAGATGTATTTTGGTAGTTTTCCCGAACTGGTCTAAAAAATTTACCTTTTTATGACATTAGAAACCCCTAAACCCTATGATCTGGATCCAACCATTGGATTATGATTATCTAATGTCATAAAAATGTGTAATTTTTGACCAATATGGGTACAAAACAAAATTTATTTAGAAAAATGATTTGGAGTTAAGGCCTTGTAGCTTATGACGGCAGCATGATGAAAATAGTGTCAACTTCGAAAATTCGCCAATGATCGTGTGTTTGATATATCGAGCTGCTATTGGTCTCATTCGAGGCGAAATCCAATTCTCTATCACGTTAGTGTTATGCACGTCGATGAAAGGAGCTGGCCTTCTTCATTAATTACCAAAAAAGTGTCGAAAAACTTTTTTCTTGTCTGAAAACTCGTCAAGACTTAATTTGCTGGCCCTTTTTCATGGGGACTTTTTTTGTTCAACGTTAAATTTGCTATAAAATCCCCAAGAGTTATACTTATTTTCGGGGATACCCTGTATATTTCATGTATAGGTAAGTGAAAGTAAAAAGTTTCGGTTTATTATTATTATTTTTTTTTTTTTTTTTTTTTTTTTACTAGAAAGTAAAAGTGCAACATACAAAAATATCATGTCTAAAAGAGTCGAGAAAATTTGAAAACATTGATCATTTTAATTTTTCATCATATTGTTGTATTTAATTTTATTCTTGTAATTGATATAATTATCATGAAAAGTTAAAACCAATGATTTTTGCCTTTCTAAAATTATGTAAAAAAAAAAAAAAAAAATAATAATGGTCTTGAGTTCGGTTCTTGATAAGGAAGTACTGTTTCTTGACCGACAGTTATACAAGGTGTGCTGTGGTCAGCATTCACGCTCTACCATCAGGTTTTCTCCTAGCCCATTAAAGGTCAGATACACACTTCGAAGAGGTTATGGGTGTAAACCAGGTGGGTCTCAACCCATCGCCAATCGACGGACAATGAAATCTAAAGCAAATTATCCGATAATCCGTATTCGTAACTGTGCACAGGAATTGGCAATCCCAGGGCTTCAACACTGCAGCTACCCCAACACTCTTCAATCACGTACACGCATTTACCAATCGCTTATTAAATATAATACCCTGATACATAAAAATAAAGATATAATAAAAAGCTAAAAAATTCGGAATTGAAAATTTTAAATTTATATTGAATGATTAGTTGTAGGAATAATGTAATCTAAGAATAAAATAATCATCAAAGCATTCAAAGATTGTTCCATAACATGAAATTCAATCTTCAAGAAATAATTTAAAAGTCCTTTCAACGCGATAACGTCATATTGCAAATTACTAAAACGTTAATTATGTTCATTTTCTCGTATAAAAATCCACGATCTAAATTATTAGTAATTAAAATAATTAGCAGTGTAAAATAAAGTATTGCACTTAAAGAATAATCTGGTCAGGGTATAATGCGTTATCCGATCGAGCTAATAACTTGATATTGCTGATTTTTAAATTATGGTCTGTACAAGCATCTATATCTCATTTAATGCATCATAATTTCAGGCTGAAAACCATTTAGAGATATTGAAATCTTTTCTAATATACTTGAGTGTGACTTATGTAATGTAGAAATCTGGATTAAAAAAAAAAAAAAAAAATCCTATATCTAATTTAAAAAATAATTGGGATAAAAATGCAATTTCTGTTCTCTCTACACTCATTTGTTGATGAATATTACCTTTTTATAAGGATAATTATTCCCAGAAATATTTGTTTTTTAATTCATGCCATATGTATCTAATTAAATAAATTTATTTTCGGATTCACACAGCTGTCATTTCCATTATAGCCTACTTAACAGTTACTGGCATATTAAGATGGTACATTATACACCTTTGGACCATTATCCCAGTCGTTTCCAAAATACTTAACTCCAATATCGATATTTTAGATGTGTATTAAACTCCATTTTGATGTTTAGATATAAATTAGCAAATTCTCTAAACTGTTATATATTGCATAATAATTAATATAACAATTAAATATAAAACAATCCACACGCCGATCGACGCCATAGTTAAATACCGTTCCTAGGTTGGGGGGAAGGAAGTGGACACGCGGAACTAGTCCCACACCTGAAGGCCCAAGCATATCCGCCTGTCTCCCAGCCGTCATTTGTCGGTCTGTATGTCTTTTCAGGTTAGGGCAAAGTTTTATTTTTATTTCTTTAATTTCCAAATATTTTAGGTATTAATTAAAAAAACAAGACATGCGGTTCGGAAAAAAAAAATCTGTTATTAAAAATAAAGTAAGTATTCAAAAATAATTGGGTTGAAAATGTTTTTTTTATTGGAAGAAAATTTATATATCTGTATAAGTATATATGTGTGATTTTATCAATCATGCATTCAACTTGTTTAGGCAGAAAGACGACCAAAAGTTATTCTGTTAAAGTACGTATACTTTAAAATAATTAATAATTCGATTTTCAGTTAATATCGTTTGTATTTTTACTTCCACTTGATAAAATATATGAATATAGGTATAGTAAGGGAAAGTATTGGGATCATGACAAATTTCGAATCCGAGCTTTCAATTGAAATACACGTTTTAAATTCCCATGGGTACAAATAACCAACTCTCGCAAATTCGTGTTTGTTTGTGTGCGTATGTTAAGTACAGTTTAAAAACGAAAAGTTGTACGAAACTGAAATTACATATTTAAGATAGGTATATGCCCGGGATGTAACAGCAACTTTTTCATCAAAATCGACTTACCGGAAGTTCCACTTAACGTCATCGATTTTAAACAATTTTAAAAAAGGCTTTAATGTTTTGATCAAACTCGTTATATCAATGTATAATTAAGTGCTCTTTAATATCAGCTAGGTCTTATCCTCATTGAAATAGTCTGACAGGGCATAAACGCCGAATTTTCAAAATTTCTTCTTCTAAAGCAACTTTAATTTTGTTTATTTGAAATAATTAACCGTCTTCCATTGTTAGTAGTAATAAAAAATGGATAAATACAAACTATGTAATAATTTGATAATTAGCTAAAGAAGAAAAAAGGAGAAATATTTTCCAATGTTGAAAACAAATTTACAAAGTAGTATTATAGATGTATAATATATCGTTGAAAAACTAAAGATTTTAGAAAAAAAATATTTAACCAATATTCTAAAAATTTTGGGATACAGTATAAACGAAACTACAAAATATAAAATTAAAAAAAAATAATATATACATATATAACGTTGGTCAACATATGTTGTAAGTAGCAATTTGGTCATTACAACACTAAGAATTGGAAGCTGCTGGAAAATGTATAATCTACATATCTGTTTGAAACTAGAGTTATAATAACATGAAAGTAGCCAACAATACAAAAAACAAAGATAATTTAATAAATAAGGTATTGCGGGATGCGGTCAAATTTTAAAACATTTTTTATTAAATTGACAAATTGTTTTTTATTAAAACATTTTTTTATAATTTTTAATATAATTGACGTTGTAGCAATTATAGTCCTACAGGCGAGACTAGAGACAGGCAAATATTTTTAGTCATATTTAGCGTTTCTTTTAATTAATAGACGTTATGCTATCTCAGCGAAATACCGTGAATGAGCCACCATCTCGATCAGTTAAATATAGAGGATAAATGAGTAATAGCAAAGACAAAAATAGCAATTAAAAAAAAAAAATTGTTAGTGAATAAATTTTTTTTAAACTGGTCAATAAAAAGTGCTGCAGTAATGTATTTGGTAGGTGGAACACCTGTGCGGTGGTAGGGGCTGCAAAAGGTCATCGGAAGCAATGATAAGGTCACCGATGAGGGAGATACCTGCTCCCGAGCAACCTGAATCTTGGGTTTAGGGTTTTTAAAAAAAAAAGAGCCCACTTTTTGGCTCAGCTATCTCTCCAAAGAAAAAAAAAAAAAAGAAGGTAAAAAAGTTATTTATACGGTTGAAAATTGAATAACTATACGTGATATACAATAGTAAGCAGCCGAACGTTAAGTGCTTTGAATGGCAAAAGCTTTTCTACTTGTCTAAATGTAAAAAAGACGGAAAATAAACACTTGAATTAATAACTCGTAAAGAACTTTGTAGATAAGGATATAGACAGGGTTGGTCATTTTATAATCAAAGAATAATCCCGAAAGGTTGAAATACATACGTACAGATTGAGAATTCAAAAAAAGAATAAATGAGTTTACCCATGAATTGAATAATTAAACTTTTCATTTTTTTTTTCTATATTTCCCACAAAACCTATGTCTGATGTCAGCGTTTTGTTTCAGCGTGGGAACAACGCCAATCTGGGTCGATTCAAAAGCAACAGGGATATATTCGTACAAATTTTTTAGTATAGAAGATAAGAATGGAACGTATAACAACAAGAGAGAAAAAAAAAAAAAAACAACTATCAGGATTCAGCAAACGCTAGATCTACACCGTTACGCCATGAAGAGCTGTTTTTCTAAAGTTAGAATTTCTGTAGTAATTAATTGGACACCTTGACTGAAACTATTGTTATTCACAGCCAACCCTCATACGACGAGAATCCCAACCTATGGGTCATTCAAATCTCTACATCAACAACTGTTGCCTTTCATTAAACTAATTTTATTAGAGATTGAGAGTTTTCATCCGTAATTAGTTTTGACTACAGCTGATTGCGCATCAATTTGAAATGTAAAAATTAAAAAGCACTCTTCATTCAGAATCTTTTAATCTATTACGGTTCAAGTGCGCGAAGAACTGAAAGGATTCGGAGTAAAGCGTTCCGGCCTTATGTCCACGGTGACACATCACATTTCAACCCGTAATCATTTCGGAAATCCACGACCCATTTATCAAAGCATTTAGCTTTTGAAGTCCGTCAACACTAATACTTGAAGGGTTCCATCAGATGGTGAAATCACGGCGGTTTAACGCAACCCGCAAATCTAGAAGAAAGAATGTAGCCAACTGGTAACCCTTTAAGCCACTAATAACTTGACAAAAATCATAGATCAGAAATGATATTGAAACGAAAATTTGGTCCAATGTGTTTATAACTAATATCCTCAATAATTATAATGAAATAATTTTTTTATTTTTTATAACATTCACTCTTTCGCAAGTTGTTTAAGACTTTGGTAGATCAAAGATTTTTGTTTATTATACATTCAGTAAATATGTTTTTTAATATTTTATTTTTTTACAACTATGAATTAAAATCTTTCAGAGAAAAAAAAAATCGTAAAATTATCTAAAGTACTTTGCAACCACTATAATGGCCTAAAAATACAAGTCAATTCCTATCTTCCTGTCTGATAAAGTTTAGTAATAAAGCCCGATTAATAAATATAAAATAGATAAATTGAACTAATAAACCCGATATATTTATTGATAATTAATAAAATTATTTTTATTTAAGATTAGTAAGTAAGTAGAATTAGATAAAACTTACTGAAGCGGTTTCGGTGACCGTATGCAAGGAAGGTTGAAGTAAGACTGGTAGTTATAATCACCCCGTCTGCAGAGCTCTAGCGCTCCTATCTCATTCTTCCTGTTCAAACTGCAAGTCGATGAATAAATATAAACATTTTTTTCAGATCTATATTGCTTCCTGTTCTTTTATCAAAGTTTTAGGAATTTTTTTCGACGTGTATATCCAATGCAGATATAAATATATATATATATATTTTATAATGGAAGAAGTTGTAGAACCAGCACAAACTGTGACCCTGAGAACCGAATTGGAGGGGACACATATCACGGTGTAACTTGTGGAAAGTCTGGATCAGATATGGATTTAGACTGAAAGGTAAATTCAATCCATCGGTTGGCGATGGAAACAGAAAAATTATTGTTGCCATAATATTATTAATATGCGTAAGAAAGTATCAGGCGTTTTATTTTATCCTCTTCCGTGTGAAAGTCAGTCCATTAGACGAATCTGAGCATGAAATTCAACCGTAATTAAAGTTTTGTAATAACTACCTAAAACGGATCGACGAAGAGTCCATGCCTGCCTAAAATTATCAATAACTTTCTAAGCAATTCCAAAGCTACGTCTGCCACGAGATCAGTAAAGGGTCGTGATGGGATAATCAACTTTGCAGCGTACAAAGGAAAGAGCCAACTTCAGTAATTTGGCATGGAATTCGTATCTATTTAGATCAGTGAAAATAAGATATTCTGGATTCTTTAATACGATACTTAAACTATACGTAAGAGTCTAATAAAATTTTACATATTATTCTAAACTATAAAGATAAGTTTCCCGTCAATGAAACTTTAAGAATATCGATTAATCATCGGTTTGGAGTAAGATTAAATCGATTATTTTCAAGGATACCCCACTTTCGAACAGTTCGTTCATGGCCAGATAGGATTTATTTTAGCTTAAACTCGGGCAGTCGGTATTTACGTACATCCAATGCCAAACACACCTTTTCCATCCTCCGGTCGGAGCCCCTTTCGAAGCACGGAGAAATCGGATGTGAGCGAAACATGGCTAATTCACTTCGTCCCTGATATAGGAAGGGTTTCCATGGAATTCCACGGCGCAAAATCGCCAATCACATCGGATTCGTACACCATTTCTTTAGACCGTTAAATTAGAAAAATGTCAGGTTCAGTATGTATGCAACCGATGGGTCGGAAACAATTAATTATAAGATTTTTAAAAATGGCGGGAAATATGATCCTAGCATTAGCTTAAAATCCAATACTAAGGAATCTTATAAAACAGCAATTTACCGAGAAAAAAAATTAGCAACACCCGGCCCATTGCTTCAAAATAATGATATCAAAAATCATATACAAATCATATCTGAAATGAAAAAATGAAAACGGTATTCAACAGAGTTTTCTTTTTTACCAGCAGGATACTGAATGTAATGAGGCGGTGTTTGAAATATTTGTCTATATATATATATATATATATAAATCAGACTGAATGAACAAACTAAAAACTTATATTTCAAATGATACGCAATAGAACTATTTTTAATAAATAATCTTGATTAGATTTAAATTTTCTATTAGTAACATGCTATACTGCATGTTATACTGATAATATGTTATCTGATATATAACGTTTCTAATCGCAATGAAACAAATTATCATTTAAGGTAGACATGAATTGTAATATAAATGTATTTAAATTATAACGGACTTTCCATAACTAATTATAATGGAAATGTTCAAATATTAATAAGTTCTTAAATAAAGTAAATATAAAAAGTTTACATAATTTATGTTTTTACAAAAAGTATAATACTAAAGTCTCTGGTAAATAAAAAACAAAACAAAAAAATGAAATAAATTCATAGTCCAGACAAATTGGTTTTAGTTCATACATTCAGGTTTTATAATCACCACTATTGGGCGAAAATGTTACGAATAAATTTCTTAAAGAAATGTATGGATTTATAATTCGCCCCTATACATCTTGTTAATTTGTTTATAAAAAAGAAATTATTAATTTTTTGTTTTTTAAGTAATAGCTAAGAAACAGTGTATCTTATAAATGTGTCCATACTTCTGATAAATGGGCCATGTTTATTTATTTTAATTTAACTCTCTGTATAAAATATTATTAAATAAAAAAAATCAAGAATCAAATTTAATAAATTACTAATGTGATTAAAATTTATAACATTTTTATAAACAGAGTAGGTTTGATTTTTATAATAAAACTACATTGTATAAGATTATATGAACCCTTATGTCGTAATATAATTAAAATAGTGGATACAAATAATGCAAAAAAAAATAGTATTATTATATACATTTTGTAATAAATTATAAATGATATGTGATGGCTTTTTTGATGAAATTGAAACTGTCAACATCTGGTTGTTCAATACATTTTATCCAAACGACAACTATTTTAATGTAAAAGAAGAACTTAAGTAAGAGTATATTCCAAATATTTGCAATAATATTACATAAAAATAGTTTACTACTAAATACCCCTCCATTTTCTCTATTCAAACTTGGAATTTATTAGCCATTCATTGACTATGTCTCATTAGTGTAGAAACTAATTGAATCACCCAACAATTTTGGAATACTATTTAGGTAAGAGAATTTTATTAATGTTTTTTAGATTTTATAAATTAACTTGTTCAGCAGAACTTTTCACTTTTCAAGAAAAAAACATAATTTATTTTAAGTATATATAAGAAATTGTTATGTTTGTGTTTAGGGCTGAAGAGGGGGACAAAGCATCCCAGAAGCGTCTAAAAAATATATATACATTGAAACTGAGTTTTAATTGATCTTAAGGGAAATTTGAGAAGATATTCGGACAATATGGAAAGTCAAATATTTAAAATAATTTAAAACTATTATAATATTTATTTCCGCCTATATGTTGCCAAAATAAAATAAATAAATTTATAAGAATAAATCATTGGAATAAATAACAATAATAATATATTTTTTGAAATGTTAAAAATTAAAACGAAATGGAAAACGAACGGAATAGATGCTTTTGAGCAGGCCCACTCAGTGATTTACCACTCCTGTCGGCTGAGATGGTCCATTATTATTTTATCTCTAAAACCTGATGGTCTGTCTGCCTTAATGTATTAGGTCGGGAAGTGAAAAGAAAAAAAATTGTTAAAAACCCGATAACAAAAGGAATGAATGTAAAAAATATTAAAGAAATTGCTAGGGCTATAGAAATCGTTTTGGAATGAGTTGCTCTGCAGCTTTAGGCTAATTTGCTATTTTCAACAATGGAATAAGATTTTCTTCAGTCTTTTATTTTTCACTATAATATATATATATATATATATATATGTATATATATATATATATATATATATATATATATATATATATATATATATATATATATATATATATATATATATATATATATACATACATATATTTCACCAAAGTTCTAAATTGTTAAAAAATAGTTTCAGAGTATTAATAGAAAAAAAGTTTATTTTTGTGATAAGTATTTTACCAAATAATAAAAGCAGTATTTTATCATGTGAGATATAAAATTTAAAAAGACGTGTAAAACTATTTTTGGAATATATTACCAACATTTTATCAACATTGGAAATATATATTACCAATAATTGACAAATTATTTTACGTTTTTATCTAGGATTACGATAATATTAACGTAAGAATTAATAAGTTTCAATTCTAAATATACATGGAGTTGGTGAAACTTCTAAACGGTTGGTAATGAACTTTAAAATGAGTGACCCTAGGATTTGGAGTATTTCGGAAATAAACTAATACTATAAAATTTTAGTTCTGATCTTATTTCATATTTAGACTATTTTTATTGAGTAGGTTACTCTTTTGAACTCAAAATTTAAAATGTGTACCTTTCTGCAGCCACCATGAGAAACTTGAACCAGGGGAACGTGCAAGGTATAAAGTTGAGCACGTTCTATTTAGTCTAACATCACGTTTTACCGTCAATCTGATATTTGATAAGAAGAAGTTTATAATAGATGATTGCAAATACATCAGTTACGAAATGGCCAAGGTTTCGGATCGACATAATGAATCTTGCCTTATTGAGAAATCCAGTTCCAAAGTAGGTAACATCTACCTACCGTCATAGATCCTTTAGGTAGATGCCGGGATCTCGGTGGATGTCTGAGTAGCGGTAAACTGAGAAATCCACTTGTAATTAGTTATAAACACTAATTTTTTTTAAAGTTGTGCAAAAGATAATTATACAACTTTTAATGCAATTCAAATTGCTGTGAAGCATTTATAGTTATTAAAAAGGTTTTTTTCCTCCCTCACCGGATACACCACAAAAGAAAGTGGACGCCGACCTAAGCTGTAACTCATTATAAAAGAATGATGTAACATAAGGTAAGAAACCATCATCCGAATCTGAAAAAATATCACTATTTAAAACTACGATTTAATATATTTTTTAATGATCTTTATACGGAGGATCGAATAAGCGAGAAGGGGGAAAGTGAGGAATAATGCCTTTAATAAAAATTACACGCACGAAACTGCCTCCAAAATCGTACTGCCGTCAATTCATTAAATTTGTGAACAAATTCAATTAATTTTGGAAGGAAAGAAGAAAACGCAATGTTTTGTAGACTAGCGTAGTAAGTAAAGTCTTTTAAGAGAAAATGATGTAATGGAGGAGGTATTTAATCTTAATAGGCATAAGACATAGCAAGCTCATAGTTCAATAGTTCATATCCGCTTTCTTGAAGCACGGATGAAAGTGAAACGGAAACTTTACCGTCATTATATACATGCGATCATAAAAATTGCAGTTTTGTTTCTCTTGAAATAGAAAAAAGCAACTGATTGTCCTTGTGTAAAAGTATAAATGAATTATAAAGTACACTTACGCTTATGAGCTTGAGAAATGCTGTAAGAAACCGTTTCGAAAGCAACTTCTGGACTATCTGAGATGGTTTGAGAGTAATGAGACGGATGACTGCAAGTGGGTAAAGAGTCGGAGGAGGATACCTGTCTTCAAGGCAACGTACCAACGCTACTGATTCAATATCATGGACTACAGAATAACAAAATGAAGAAGTGGTGAAGAGAAAGGATGTTGAGGACTTACGTTGACAAGGTGTGGTGAGTGAGGTAGTGGTATAGTAGTAGAGACATCGATGCAGGACTCACCAGGGCAGCTCAGCTGACATCTGGAGTGAGAGGAGAAGCTTGACTGGCACTGGGAACCCGCTCCCCACCCCGCCCCTCCACGGCTCTCCTCTCTGGCACCTAGGACCATTGATGCTTGACAGTCGTCACCATTGATGACCGCTCCAATCCCCTTTTTTGAGACCATACCTCCTTCTGGAGGGTGCCTGGCCCTCCGCGGCCGGGAGATCAACCCGCAAGGGGAGGACGTTGACCTGCTATCGCATGATCGTAGGTTTTTCGGCGGTACGGTGTACGAGACATGTACGCCTTGTGAATAAAGCAGTGAATAGTATATTCCACGGACTGCTCCTCAACATTAAAGGAACGAAATGTGATCTCGATTGACGACGATATTGGTTATTAGTTAGAAATATAAACATGAAAATATGCAATTGTTGTGCACACTAATCTTCAATACAATATATCATCGTTTAACATCGAAATTTAAATTTCTTAGAAGCTATAAAGAGAGTTGTGAAGGTCTGGACAGCAAGATAATTTTAAATTGCATCAAACACTCATCGGATCTTAACTAAAAAATAAATATTATATCTAATTTATCCTCATACAATCTTCACGTGTATCAAGGATAACCTTAAGGGGATTTATTTCGGATAGTTTTGAACGAGTTACATGAAGGAGATTCAAAGAGCTTTCAACTGGGCTTATTAGTACTTTCCTTAAAGATACAAAAAAGTAGAAAATGAGCTTTTTCAGCTGAAGCAACAATACACTTCTTTATTGTTTACCTCTTAAGTAAATGAATAATCATTTGGATCGCTGGAGGGATCAGCATTAATGAATATGCTCGCTGAAAATAAATATATTTTCCACTATAATAGTGCACTGTTATCTAATTTCGTCTAAAACTTTTTAATTATCTTTTTCTAGTGAATAAGATCAGATTTGTTACTTCATAGCTATAAAGCGGTCTATGGCGAATTTATGTATCGTTAAGTGCTTAAATATAATGCTAATTCATAACATGTTGGGCATTCTGTACATTTTCTGCTGCAGCTCCAATATCAAGGAGACAATTTATCTGTCAGCATATTTTTTGGTCTAATATTGATGAGTCTGCAGGAAAACAGAAATGCATTTGTTAATGTTATTACTGGCAGAAGTCTGCATAATGGATGAGCATAATGCATATGCCAGAATTAAAATTAATGAATACTTAAGATGTATTCCTACCCACAACCAGTAATATTATTGAACTCTAGGATCTGGTTAACGACAGAAACTTAACAGTTTTATTCATAAGATGTCTTTCTCTCCGTCTCTCGCTATCACTCTCTTTCTTTTGTAAAATGAGAACCGTGACGTAACTTAATATAAGGTTGAGAAGGGCATTCAGACTTTGTTCTTACTTCTATCGTGCTGGGTCCTTATTTTCAAACTTCCTGCAGTGATTCCGATCTGGGGATAATTTGTGTGGCCTTGATGATCCTGGGATTTCCTGATGAGGTTGCGTGGTTAAAAAATTTTGGGCTAAAGGTCCAAGAGTCGCTTTCTACTCATATGATACTACAAGAATGTATGCATCAAAGCCAATGATGATATAGGCAAAGACTGGGTTTGCTGTTACTAATGCAGGCGAATAAGGAATGAGTACTTTGGGGTCATTACAACTGTAATGATGATGTGGGCCTTCTTAAGGTCCCATTACTTGTTTGAATGAGAGTTTTTCACGATCTTTTTGGATTAAAAATTATATTATAATGTTTTATCGTAAGAGACAACAATGCGATGCCCCTCCCCAATCCGATGGGCGCCTTGGATAAGTCTTGCTTTCGAGGCTCATGTCAATCTATCTTAATTTTTTAGACCTTATCTGTCCGGTATGTATTGAAACCACCCCCCTCAAATTCATTAATTTCCAGAATGGGGTTTATGACATTATCTTGACATTATTATAATAATAATATAAAATTGTAAGAATTTGAAGACAATCCCACCATTTAAAAAAGTTTTCAAAATATCTAACCCGTAGGGAATGAATAAAGATTTCATTGACAAAGTACTCTTAAAGATGAAAAACGCATAGACTTTATTTAGAGTCTATGAAAAAGATTTCTTTTCGCCCCCTACATGGACAATTATGATATAAAATTATTTTAAATTTATTGTCAAAACAATTCCTCATCTAGAATTGAGTCATATCGATACTCACCGGTTCACTACCATAAGATATAAGCCCTCATTAATATGATGATTCATGACATTTTTCTTCCGTATCACAGGCTAAGGCTAGAAGCACCTTATTCTGATCTACATAATTTTATAAGTATATATTAAGATTGTTCTGCACTAAGAACTAGAATAAATTCTTCCAATTTTCAGTGAGTAAGACTTGACGCTACCTTCGGAATCAGATTGAGATTCGGGACTAATAAAAGCGCGAACGATGATCCAGAGGGTGCTCCGTTGTTATGTAAGGTACTGTTGTTGCTTACGTCTCGGAGGAGAACTCTTCTGGAGGAGATGCCCATGGTGTCAAATCCAGAGGCGAATAATGATGACTCACGGCGGTTCGTTCGTATCTGCGGTGAAGACGGAGTATCTTCATAGACCATTCTTCATTTTGCTGGTTTTCGGAATCTTGGACCAAATTTTTCGCGTCTACATTTATATAGATAACCTTAAGTAAAGCGTTCATGGAATTATATAAAACTTATTTTAAACAATATGAATGAAATGTTTTAGAGATTCCAAATTGTTAGCGAATACTTTGAGTTCCAAGTAATCTTTACCTGTTTTTATAACACAAAGGGCGGCTTATCCTAAGGTTACAGATCGAGATTTATTCAGTGCGTCAACCACTACATAAGAATTAATCTTCACAGGCCAGACTCGGAAGCCAGAGTGCTGCTCCAACTTGTGCCGCCATAGCGGCTTCTCATTTATATGTACCTACTTATAATTTTTCATGCTAAATGTGACTATATTAATATTTTTATTTATTTATTTTCGTTACATATATGGTATGAAATATTGGTTTATTTAAATAATTATCTATTATAAAAGCTATGAAAATATGAAATATCCTTTTAATTTCTCCACAGTATGTATACCAGTAGTAGATACAATGTAAATTACAGTTTATAATTTATTTTTTAAAAAAACTTAACTTAGTTACTTATATTTTCCCCACGTCCACACTGATAACAAATTGTCTATGCATTGGACATTACCTATGGTAATTTCGATCACTGCTTTAACTTGCAGAAAAAGTATGCCACCATGTGAATATGTGTAACTAATATTCATAAAATCCTTATTCATGCTTCTAGTGCTTTCGAGAAGTCTACAATTTTGTTTAATTATTATTTTAATTTCTAGTAGTATTATATGTATTTCTTTATTTAATTTTAAATTATTTATTTAAGTTGTATATATATATATATATATATATATATATATATATATATATATATATATATATATATATTAAATATCATCATTATTGACTGCCCTTAGGTAGTAGATTGTAATATTTGTAAGTAGAACAGTTTACAATCAAAATTGTATACTATCTTTGAAAAAAAAAAATGATTTCTCTGGACTCCTCTTAAAGATATTTAAGAAAAAAATATAAAATTTTATGAAATTTCCAGCTTCCATAAAATTCATAAAAGATAAAGTAAATCTGAAGCCATACTTTTTACAAAGCGCCGACCAAATATAAATAATCATGTTTCCATAAACTCAGCCCTTATCCTTTGGTCAAAATGCGTACAATACCTTGGCCTAACTTTGGGCAGATCCCTCACATTCACAGAACATACCAATAGAAAGACAAATAAAGCAAAAAAAATAATTTTCAAAATGTTCCGATATTAAAAAAAAAAATTCAAATCAAGCCCCCAAAATAAATGAATCCTGTACATATCAGTTACCCGACCTCAGATCACTTATGCCTCACCCGATTGGAGTTCAACTTGCTTAACAAATTATAACAGAACTGGAAAGAATACAAAATTTATCCATGAGAATTATAAAAAACTACCCTCGCTACATAAAAATATCTACAATGCACCAAGACTTGCAACTCCCTTCAATACAACAACATGTCTTAAAAAAAAAATACTGCTACATATTTCAGTAGAACAATAGCTTCTGAAAATCCATTAATTAAAGAAATTGACAGCTATAACAAATCCTCTTTTAAACGCTACACTCATAAAAAAACAAAACATGTATCACTAAAGTAAGTTAATATTGTTAATTCAATTTATTATTATTTTTTATCTCTTCTATTTATTTTATCTATTTTTTGGGGGGTTTTTAATTTTTTTTTTTTATTTTAACTTTTCCTACTATTAGAACTTAAACTAATGTTCAACTTATAATTCAAATCAAACTTTATTTTCATGCTAAAGATATCAAATCTAAAATTGTTCGATTGTAAGGATATGGCATACGTAATCATGTAAAATAATAATTTTTGTTTCTGTAAATTTGTAAATAATAAAGCTTTATTATTATTATTATTATGTTAATTTATTTTTGATGCTGAGTTGATTTTCTTTGCCTGATTATATCGCGCTATTTATATCGATTATCTTACATAATAGGGAAATGGATGTTGTCCTTGCCAGCCTTGACTTTGACCATTGCCCACGGAGTTGGTAATACGTAGCGCCAGCCGTTGTTCGGAAAGCAACCACTTGGGATATGACAAAGGAGATTTCAACGCCTATCAGCTCTTCAATGCGCGCAACGAACAACGTTCTTCACCGGACAGAAAAAAAAGTTTCCTTCGGTAATTTAAATCCTAAAATATTCATCTTCTCATAAAAACTTGTCTAAAAGTATTTCAGACATTATTTACAGCGCTAATATTTAATGAGATACGAAATGCTGATTTAATTTAATAAAATTAAGTGGAAAAACACATACATAATCATAATACCATTAAAATTCAAGACTATATATATATATATATATATATATATATATATATATATATATATATATATATATATATATATAAATATGTATATTAATTTTAATTATTATGAATTTTTCAGGAACTTGTAGCAAAATACTGCGTATTGAGTAAAATTTGTATATACCAAACAAAATTTTAGGCATTATAAAAACTGAATACGTATGAAAACTTTTAATTTTTAAAATAAGCAGAAAAATATGAACAGAATAATCTCCTAGCCAGTGACGTACGCAGAGGAGGGGATCTGGGAAATATATCCTCCTTCACCCGAAATGTAACATAAAATATAATTTTCATACCCAACACCATAAGATTTGTATTTTGAGTAATATTTTTGGTAATTTTAACAGGTGTTTTTGATCCAATTTTCATGCTTGTCCTTTTGAAACTTACTCTAAATTTGGCGTTCATGGACATTTAGGTGATTATTTCCCTTCTTATTAAATCCCCACCCGAAAAAAATTTAAATCAACACCCGAAATTTTTTTTTTGCCAACGCCCCTGTTTCTGAGCGAGACAGCACAAGTTTTATTTCAAACGATCCTTGAACTTTTAACATTCTGAGGAAAAACGAAAAAAAAAAAATCCCGACTCCGAAACTTGTATATTTGGAAGATGAGTGTTACAAACGAAAAAGTGTATTTTAGATGAGGAGCGTTTTAAGTATAATAATTGCACTTTATTTTTTATCACTGTCCCTCAAATCACTGATAAAACATCAACAACATACCTTTTTTGTTTTTAAAATAAGTTAATCTTTAATTTTTTGATTATTTAATCGTGAATCATGAATCATACGGTAACAGATTTTAATAAAAAAAAAGAAGAAAAAAAATAGTAAACATTAAAAAACACACACACACACACAAACACACACACATATATATATATATATATATATATATATATATATATATATATATATAAAACTTTTTTACTAAACAATTAATTGAATTTGAAAAAAAATCAGCTCAAAATATTTTATTGAATGTGGAAAGTGCAAAATAATATTTTTGAATTATTTGTACAGAAGCAAAATATTGATACTTTTTGGCCGCCTAACTGGCACAAGAATAATATTATTAAAACAATAAAAATAATTAATTATTGTTTTACAATCTAATAAAAGTTTGAAGGAAGCCATTATGTTTGACTGGAAAATTTATAATAGCTAAACTAACAATATTTTTTTATAGCCGTAAATATTAAAACTAAAAATCTGACATTTATTCTCAAATAAATATACGTAGCTGGAAGCTTTCCAAGCGAAAAAGAAAATTATAATGAATCTTATAATATACTTTATAATAAGGGAATATATAATTTATAATTTTATAATAAGGGAATACTGTTTTATTACTCCAATATTTCTGTATATCGAATTTATATGCATGTGCATAGGTATATAAACGTAATATCTAATTGCTAAATAATTGTTTTCGAAACGTAAATATATCTAGTAGTGATGGAGGTTTAACCGTTTAAACTAATGGTTACCGAAAAAAAATAACAAATGAAATGGTATTTCTAAAATGATTGATTTTTATGTTTTATATTTATATAATTATTGAATGGATGAGATGAACACTAATAAATTGTTTCAGTGAAATATTTATATTTCAATTTCATTATATTTTGGAAACTAAATTAATATCTGGTGCGGACTAACTAAATTTCTATTTAGTTTCATAGAAAACATTAGAGGCATTTTCTATTAAAAGTTAATATATCCATGTCTCAAAAACTAAGATTTTTTTTGAAGAATTAATATTCTACACCCAAAAAAATATTCAGCTTATTTCAAATCTTAAATTTTTCTCTGTCAAATAGGTGTTACTAATCACTAGCATTTTCAATAAAAATTTGCCTTATCTCCATGAGATTCCCCCTAATAATGTTTTTGTAACAATTTTCCAAAAGTGGATATATTAACTTTTGATAGGAAACTCCTCATTTATTTGTCATTAAATAATTTAAAAGTAGGAATTATTAACTGCAACAATCACTTAAATGTATGCGTTTTTCGTCATTCTCCATTACCTTCTACCGCTTACATGTTAGATATTATTTTTTCTAAAATCTACAGCTTTCCAACGATATATTATACATCAATATTATTACTCCTATCTCCGGAAATTTGTTTTCAACCTTGGAAAATATTTCTCCCATTTTCTCCTTTAGTTAATTTTCAAATTCATTCATAGTTTATATTTATCCATTTTCTATTACTACTAACAATGAGAGACTGTTAATTATTTCATATAGACAAAATTAAAGGTACTTTAGAAGAAGAAATTTTAAAAATTCGGCATTTAAGCCCTGTCAGACTGTCTATTTCAATGAGGATAAGACGTAGCTGATATTGATGAGCATTTAATTTTACATTGATATAACCAGTTTGATTAAAATGGTCGGAGCCATTTTCGAGACAACCGTAAAAATGTTTAAAATCGATAATATAAAGTGGAACTTGTGGTAAGCCGATTTTGGCTAAAAAGTTGCTGTAAAATCACTGTCAAGAGCTAGATCAAGATCTAGATCTACCAAACACTCGGATTCGAAATTTTTCACAATCGCAATAAATTATGTAATTATATATTTCATATATAGGTAAGTGAAAGTAAAAAGTGATAAAATTAGAGATTTTAGTGATACAAGGTTGAGTCTTGAAATTTCATATGGCTGAGTTTTTTTATAATTAAGTTTTATAACTAATATTTTAAAACGGGTCTATAAACTATAGTATTAAAGGAAAAATATTAAATATGTAGTCTACTCAATCATGCCCCTTTGAACAAGTATAATTTACATTGCTGTATTCGTATTATATGTTTGAAAAGAAATTAAGCATTTTTTTTTTTTTATGATTAAGTTGTCATCAGAGAAAAAATAAAAATTGTTGTCTTAATAACTGTTTTTATTCCGTTTTTATGTATTTCGTAATTGGTTATATTGACTGGGCTCGAGAGAACCCCCCCGAAGGACAAACAGCTTCTATAAATTGGGTACCTGCTCCTTTCAAGAGTTAAGGGAACATCCTCACGGTGATCTTGATCATGTCATACCCTTATGTAATCGTTGGCCATGAAATATTACCTTCTAATCAAGTAATGATACTTGTGCAAGACCCTTGATTGTGATTTTATTTGTTTTATTCAAACTAATCGATAGGCTAAATTTGAGACGCAAGATCGTATGATTTAAGATTTATGATCCTTTAGGTTTTTAGTGCGCATTGGATGATTTCATTCATTTGTATTACAACTAACAATTTTTTTTTTTTGCGCTTTTATTAAATAAAATTTTACTAACTTGAATCGGATCGAAAACCGCCTGAATCGACGAATGTATACTGGTTTGGAAGAAATTCGGGATTATCAATAAATACCCTAATTATAATTTTTTATATCTATTTTTAGTCTTATTATATACTATACTTATGCTTTCATTTTTATTTATTTCATTTTCTCTGTTTATTTCTCTACTGTGTTATTATGAAATGTTGAATTTTAATTGTAATGTTTTGCAGCACAAAGCATGTTTTGTGTTAAATCGTTTAAAAAAAAAGTAAAATAAATGATTAAAAATAAAAATGAAGATAAGCTAGGAACGGGGGGACCAGCAAAAGAAAAGAAAAAAGAAATTGTTTAACAAAGAACTAACAACTGGCCAGCAACTGGAAGAGTGATCTCGGTAGAAACAATAAACAGGAACAATTATTTTAGACCAAGAGTGTGTTATGTTCAGCCTTACTATGTATTCCTCTATTTTTCGATCCTTTCTTTCCGCAATTTAAAGTAGCCTGGAAGAGAATATAAATGAACCGCTTCTGCATGGGTATGTTCACATCTCATAACAAGACAAAGTTGAAGGTTGCGAAGGCACAAAACTTACTCTTCCTTCTACAAACGATAGCCTTTATACGATGATTATCATCCAAAGATTATTAAAGAATATTAAAAGAATTATTATTAAATTTTATTATTAATATTAAATTTTATTATTAATTTTATTATTATTATTAATATTAAATTTTATTTTATTATTAAAGAATATTAAAAGAAATACCGTTGAGTGTATATGAAATAAATGGAGGAACGAAACGAATAATAGGGATTTTGAAACCAGTCCTCATAACTAGAGACCTGATTTTCGTGCAGTAAAAAACTCAAAATGTGTTATAATATTAGTACTTGGATTATCAAGCCTTAATTAATATAAAGCCTATCTAACATTGGATTAAAGTTAAAGGAAGGTGCCCAAATATCGTCTCGCTAAGCCTAATTCGAAATTTCAAGTGTTATACTAAAGTTTAAAATTATCAAAACAATTATACAAGCATCTCTGTTCTATACCAGCAAATGTTGGCACCGTTATTGGGTAGAACTAAATAATCTTTCCTCCTTGTATACGAAATCAATAATTATCTAAGGTTTCTTATTACTTAATAATTACTTGTTTTCAGGTTCTTACGCTGAAAAAGTTTACGTCCCTAATCTATTGAACTATAAGGGATTAACATTTCTTGACGATCAAATGGAAGGAGAATTGGGAATAAACAAAATAGATCACGAGGTGAATAGTTTATTTACTTTAGTAAATAATCAATATCAGTATATTGACTCTCTGAGGGGCATATTGTAAAAATAAAATTGACATGTGTGATATATGTACCACGTTAAATAATTTTGCTTCGGTAATATTGACCTTGTAAGGCGGGCTTTATGATAATATTCAGGGCCGTCGCCCCGGGTACCGTGGTCTGGGGGGATACCCCGTATCGGTGAAAAAAGTTAAAGCCAATGTAATGTCATTTTTTAATAACTAAAAATTCCATCAAGCTGACTAGAGATTAGAAATTTATCCACCATCGGTGTAAGGACAAAGATATAAAACTCTCAAACTTCAGAAAATAGACTAGTTGACGATTTAGGTAAAATCGTCTGGTAAAATGTTGTCCCTGGTAATATTATATTATTGTTACTAGATTTCTAAATAAAGTTTTATTATTCAACCATTACTGTTAATTAAATAAAATGAGTAGTGCAATCCATTTTTTAAGCCGAAGTGGATTAGACAACACTTTTTATTTAATTTCATTCATATCATATCTCGTTAGATACAATAAAATACGGCAACTAGCTTAAAATGAGCGAGAATTGACAAACCAACAAAGAAGTTTTGAACGTTTGTACACTTGTTTGCCAAATCTATTACCTCAAAAGTCGTCAAGTTTGATCGTTTACGGGCCCCTTAATGCTTGGTATTATGAAGTTTTATCTTGATATTGGAAGTGAACTTTACAGATCCTGGATCACGAACTAGACTTTTCGTTAGGTCATGCGTGTGTATACATACTCCTGAAAATGGTCAGGTGGAAGTAAAACTCTAAAACCCAACGTTAAAAGAAGAAGAGACGTTTACGTAACGAATAATGAGAGTTTTTTTTTTCATCACGACTGCTGAACCGCTGAATTCGAAATTACCGAGTTATGTAACTCAAACTCAGAACAGCGCAATAACTTGGATCGTGTTACTGACCATGTAACATGCGTGTACGATGAAATGTTGAAAATTAAATCCCAATTTCATTTAGAATTTAGACATTCCTTCGTTCACCAGCAGCTAGAAATAACTTTTATTTGTTTCTTCGAATTTGGTTCTCATTAAGTTCTCCAATCATTCTGAGTTTCCTTGTTTCTAACTGAAGCTAAGTGCTTTCGAAGAATTCAATGTTAACAGAGAACTATGAGATCTAGATAAAGCCACTTTGTATTCCAAATGGAATAGATTCGCCGCATTGGTCTTATTAGCATCCTTATAAAAAATCTGCATATGATAATTACCCAATTAAAATTCTGTTCACTTGATGGAATTGTTAAATGCAACGAACTGAATCCAAGCAACATCGAAACGCATTAGTCATTTAATGTTGTTAATTTTCGTTATTATTTTATTTTTCTGGTATTGAAATGAAACATTGTTCCTCTCCGTGGTTTCAATGATCTGAATATAACGTCCCTTCCTTCCGGGATGCTTTGGGAAGAATACCTCAATTAACACTCGGATGTTTGACGTCCGTCCTCACAAGACACATGGGAATTCCTTTGCAGACACAGGATATCGACACTCAAGGTTCATTTTATACGTCGTTCGGAACTTTAATTTCTGCCCAGAATACTAAAAGTGCTTCTTGTTATTATAATAATGCAGTACTCTACATTCAGTAAAGCTTATTTTTATTAGCAGAATGTGATTACATTCTATTGTATGGTTACTAGAATATTCTGAATGATTTTGGAAACGTAAATGGAAGTTTTGAGGAAATTTGAAAGCTCCTTTACTAGAGGTTTATATATTCATCGGGCGTACTAACATCTTCCATTTACTGTTACCTACATACTTCTTCACTATATCGTTGAACGCGTTTCATAAACGTTGGAAAGTAAACGTTGATAAGATTTTGTATTATTTTATCAAGAAACATCGAAGAAAAGCTTCGGGAAACATGATTTATTTGATAACAATTTTAACTCATTTATTTACATGCAATTAAACTTCATAATGATGATGCCGAATATACTAACCTCTTTAAGGCCGAACACTGAACAGCAATAGCTACAAAAAATGCCTAGTTGATTCTAATTATAATTCTGAAAAACCCATTTTGTTCAGGAGATACCACTGGCTTGGAAGAAGAGTGACACAAGACGGAAAAAATTGTTATTGCTTTCATTTGTTCGTAGAACTTCTAATCACGTATATTTCTTTTAAAAAAAAATGTCAGATTTTTAGTTTCAATATTTAAAGTTAGAGCAATTTATTTTAGTTTTTTCTTTATGAAAAGCTGCAACAATTTAATTCGCGATTCTCGTTTAAATGATAAAAAAATGAAGACATTTTTTTTTAAATATATAAGGTAAATAGCATGGGCTAAGTAAATTTCCGATTTGATGTTTTATCAGTGAGTTAGAGACAGCGATGAATCTAAATAGACAAACTTCAAACGCTGTAAAATTCCATTTTTTCGTATTATGGCGCTCTTCATCCCAGCCAAAGATGTATTATTATTTTGAATATCAAATTTTCAAAGCCTCTCATTATAAAATTCCACACGTGCTGATGCTAAAAAAGTTGCATCATTTAAAAATTATTAAGTTTCATGTCAGTGAATCTTATTTTCAACCTTCTGGATCTCATAAAAATTGCTCTAATATCAGAAGAAACATTTGAAAATCTTTACTATTGAAATTTTGAAATACTTTATAGATTTATTATTATAAAATAAAATCAATTACTACTCATCGAATTTCACATAAACTTTATCTAATGGAATTTTCATTGGCATGCCCAGATCTGAAAATAAGGTGGACGGGACAAAAAATGATAAATATAACAGTTTTGTACTTCTCAAGAACTATATCGTAATGGTTGACATTACTAAATTTATTTTTAGTAATATATAATATTATTTATTTATTTATTTTTTCAGCTATTACATATTAAAAAGCAATCCAAACAAACTGACAAATTTTCAAAATGGTTTCGTCATTGAAGTTAATGGATAGTGACGAAAAACGCGTAACTTAAGTGATTGTAGAAGCTGATAATTTCTAACTTTTTTTTTTTTGTAATTTAAATTTTTCCATGGAATTTCCGTGGAGAATAAATGGAAGCTTTTAAAATTTCACTAACCCTACTTGAACATAAATTAATTTACACCCAAAATAGGGTGGTTAGAGAAAGTCGATTTTTTAATATCGATTTCATTCATTTAAAAAAAAAGTTTACATTAGAAAAAAATAATGTAGCAATTAAAAACGAGGTGGACCATTTTATTTCTTAATGTAAACTTTTCAAGGATATAGGTAATTTAAAGTAAAAGAAGGACTAGTTTATTAACACTTTATGATTCAATCCTTTTCTCCTTAAATCAATTTGAACTTCGTTTTCGAACAATTATCATTTTCTATCCCTACCACATTGTTATTTTTGAATCCGAGCAGGACAATGTTCAAAAACGAAAAAAACAAATTGTCAAGTTTTATTCTGTTTTTATTTTTGCAAATACCACCCCCTCCTCCCAAAAAAAAAAATCCAATTTTGTTCTAAAATTAATTTTTGGAGTTATGTTGCCTTACATTTTTAGTTACTCAGAAGTTAAGAAAATCGTCTCAGAGAAAATCTTTGCTCCTTTGGATAGGTTTTTTTTTTTGTAGCCTCACTACTTTAAAAATTATTACAGTTTTTATACTTTTGGGTTGGAAAACACAAATCGAATTAAATAGTATATTCGAAGTGATTGAAAAAATAGATAAACATAAAAATTATGCAAGATAGGTTAGAACTATCTTGTTTGCTAGTCGAAAGAAGATTAAGGTCTAACTGTTCAGTTGCATAATTTTCTTGAGTGTTATTCTATCCCTCTACTCGCGTACCCATGGTTTGCATATGTTTCTATGCACTTATTCTTTAGCAGTAAAAATTCATTCGTCTGGTCTCACCACAAATACAAGTTTAACCCATTTAATATAAGGAATAGTTGTAAAAATGCCATATTTGCATTAGTAGTTACCGATCATTCATTTTTTTTTTCAATTGATCCCAAACTAATCAATGAAATCGAATATAGTGGACATCAACGAATCATCAAACGGAACGAACACTCAGCGATATTCTTTTCATTCGCATTGAGACCCAGTTTAATGAATTATCCTTTAGTTATGAATCCATAAACTTGATTAGTATCATAAAATTATTAGTTCAATACCCCCATTGAAGTACCATCGTATATATTACTCCATGCTATATCTCCAATGGTGATAACTATGGTTACGATTTTTATGCTTTACATAATTTTACCAAAGCATAACTTTTACGATTCTCCTCCACCAAAATAAGTTTCAATCAATTTGAAGTAAAATGGGGCACTTTTAATTTTACGAATTTTTAAATATTTTACCTTTTTCATATATTTGACACTAAATTAAATATTTTGGACATTTCAGCATAAAAAATACTTTTTTTTTGCAAATTTGGCCTTAAATTACTTATTTTTATAAAGATTATGGATATTTCGGAGGTTTAAAATTACTTTTGCTTAATTGGTGAAGGTAGCAAATGGGGGGAGGGGAGGGGGGTTAGCCAAACGATTATTCTAGGAACGTTAAGTGTTCTCAATCCACTTCCAACAAACGTGCGCAAATCTCCTTGACGACGACCCCCCCTCCGCTAGGGGGTTTCTTTAAAAAAAGTGATATTTTTAAAGAAATATATCCATATTAAAATTTGAGAATCAACAAAAATCTAGTGCTGCAATCTATAGTGGCTG
Organism: Rhaphigaster nebulosa; assembly: GCA_948150685.1. Classification (NCBI taxonomy): domain Eukaryota; kingdom Metazoa; phylum Arthropoda; class Insecta; order Hemiptera; family Pentatomidae; genus Rhaphigaster; species Rhaphigaster nebulosa. The sequence goes on from OX411307.1 coordinate 128,950,529, forward strand.
TGGTCCAGAAAAACGTCGTATAACGGTATCAGATATTCTTATTTTTTATTATACTTGACTACTTATGTTCCATATTCAGTTTTGGTTCAAATTTTCTCTTAGATTTTATCCTCTTGAAAAGTTATTTTATCCCCCATACTATTCAGTTTCAGTTCTCCAGGTTAAAAACTTGACTTCTTAAATTTATATTTTCTTGTTTGTGTTGGGTTACACATAATTCTCTTTCATGAAGTCGGATCAAATAACTGGAACAAAGCAAAAAAAAAAAACCTGTACCACTACAACCCATGAAGGGTCTTGGGCTCAGTACTAGGTAAGGACCGTACTGTTTCTAAGCCAACGATCGTGCAAGGAGATGATTTGGCCGAGATCACGCTCAACCGCCTAGTTTTCCCCCGAATTAAGGGTACCCACTTTATAGAGGCTGGGTGATCCCCAGGAGGGTCTCCCGATCCCACTGGGTCGATCCACGGCTGATAACAGAATATATAATTATCGGTCACAGCCGGTCTCGAACCCGGGACCGGGAGCAAGGTAACACAGTGCCTTACCACTGAGATACTCCGCTCCATCATATGATATATGTAGCGACGGAAATTTCTCTTCGAAAATCTAAAAATGGACCTAATTTTTGCCAATTTAACTAGATTACCCGAGTAATTGGAAGTTGTCATTTAGTTTAATTATCTTTGTTACCTAATTTTGTTTCCTAATTTTACCAATTTTGTCCCTTGTTTCTAATGTGTTTTTGATATATTTTACATATTGGTTGGTGCATTTATAATATATTTTTAAATAAACATTTTTTTTTACATATTTCACATTAAGTTATAATCACATATTTATGTACGTATTTTGAATTTTTTTTCTCATAAATATCCTAGCCCCAGTGATAACTGTTAGAATAAATTACGAAGTATAACTTTTAGATGCTGTATTTTTGCTTCCTCACAACTGAATGTAGGGAAGCTTTGTATTCATGCAGGAACTGAAAAACAATTTTTACCCTCAGAATCGAAAATTTCCATTCATATTGTACGTTGTCAGCATCAAGGAAAAAATTTAGTTGCGTGTCTGTCAGTCTATCTGTAGTCAAATCTAAGTGGTGGGCATGACACCTACTTACTACCGTTAATCAGATTATGATGGAATTTTCAGGGATTGTGTGAGTTGGTACCTAGATGGCCACATATCTATTTTATCAAGTGCCACCTATTTTCGCTTCTACATGCGCAAAATTATTTTTCCTTGACGCGCTTATTCTTTAGAGAAAACTGGTATATAATTTGTTAGAATAGAACAGAGTTTTCATAAATCTTTTTCCTTAAATCCTAATATAATAGTGACATTCCTCATATCTTGGAAAATGCTACTCGAGGTTTAACCACGATTCCAGAAATATCCCTTATTTCTGTTCATCAAAGAACAAACCTTTCTCCTCATAATTTTGTAAACATTTTTTCAAAAATTCCTGGAACTAAGACCCATTATGCAGTTTAACGATAAACAAATCCCCACAAGCTCATTTTAATTACTTAATAGCATTAATAATTTACTTAATAATTTTTAATAGCACTCATTTTCATATCAGGATAAAATAAACTCCAAGTGTTTTATTTTTGATAAGGTATTGTTATCGTTTATGTATATGTTGTGCATTGAATCTGGGAGATGATGGTTGTTTGTCCGGCCAAAAAATAAAACAGCAAAAACATTTTACTATTTAGTCCAATTTATATTTTACTATTTTATTAAATTTATTACCCCATTTTTTTAACAAATTTACTCTTCAATAAGACCCTCCGTGTGTTCTAGTAATATAATTAGACAAATAATTGAATTAAATATTAATAATATCCATCGACGCTCATTTTGTGCCACTTCAATACTCTTTTCAACTTTGAAATTCAAACATTTTTCTGTATTTTAGTCTTAGGTTTTAATTTTCATTGCTTAATGCCACCGCCATAGATAACAGGGGCATTACTATAATAATAAATGTAATCACTACAAATATTTTGTATAAGACAAATTCTAAATTTGCGATTTAAGCGATTGTTACATCTTTAATGTATGTAGACCGATAAGGATTTCCAGGGTTCAAAAAGAGCTAATGGGTTACGCCTGATAGTAAGTTAATGAAACTGCAAATGTTTCAATCAAACGTAGACTAGAACCTGCATAAAGACTTAAAACTCTTTACCTACAATAAGGTTATTATACAAGCAACTCAGCGACTAACTTATGTCCAATCAATGCAGTTCAATCCTATTGAATCAATCCTACGTAAGCATCGTCATATTATGAGGATGTTTACAAAGAAGATGGAATTAGGATATATTTATTTCAAATTTTAATATATTGTATTTTCGATATTTACTATTTGTTTATACAGTACATTTTCTGGTTGAAAAACTGTTTCAGAATTGTGGATTTAATCAATAAAATATTTTTAGGGTAATGGATTGAAATTTGTTTGTTGACTAGTGTACTTTTGTTCGATCTCCCGGGACTTTGCTACATCAATGTATTGGGAGAGGGGGTCTAAAATGTCGCAACAATCTTGAATATCTTAATTTTCCCCAGTATATTTTGAAGTGTGGTAATTTTCCCAACTCTTTTGGATCTGAACTTTTCACTAACCAGTTGTGAATGATGGGAATACTTTAATCCCAATTGCTTAACTTAAAATTTATTAGTATTGATTTTAAATTTTAGTAGCTCTTTGAGTAAAATGTTTTAAAGTGCTCGTAGTTTAAAGTAGGCTCTCAAATCACAAATTTCCCAACTTTTTGGGTTTTCAAATTATTGGGGGTTGTTAGCCGTGTGACGACGTGCCGATATTCTTACTTGATTTTAGATAACTAGGGTTCTGCGGATATTTCGATCTTTGAGGTGGTCAGTATTTTATTAAAACCGTAGCTCATGCATGCTTTCTATGAAAATGAGGACGTAATATAAAAGTATAGAAGAGGCCATAGTCAAGTAGATGTCACAGACAGGTTTGACCAGTTAGTGCAAGTGGAGTAAATAACGTCTACATAACATTAAGGAAGGGTTGCCATGGTTGAGTGGTCTTCAATACTTAACTTCCACAGCAGCTTTTTCATCCTAAGACCATTTGTTCGGTTGACAAATGAAGTCGGCAAGAAGAGTTTTTGCTATATAAATTACCGCTTCTTCACTTGTAAGACTTGAGTCAATGTACGACTGCGGAAATCTTTTCAGTTAGCAGAAAATATTTTATGGCATTACACTGTACTTTGTAAAAACGGAACAGTAAGCATCGAACAAGATCCCGTTAGTTGTCCAATACTGTGAAGTAAGAGTAAATGCAGATATAGCTTTTTGCTAATTGAATAAATTTCTGTTTTTATTAGTTGTACTTTTTTTTTTCTTTTAAAATTGTATGTTTGACGTTGAAGTGCTATAAATTCTGGGAGTCGGTCAAGGCTGAATCATGAGCTTTCTTGTATTCTTTGAAAACAAAAAAATCAGTTATAAAAAACAGAAGCAAATCAATTTGAAACCACACCATATAAATTGTTGTAATGAACACGAATCAGGAAAGGAAAGTACATAAGGTAAAATAACCTGTCTTACCAGCAAAAATATTTAGTTAAAATAATAAATAATGTAATTATACACACTTAGATTCTGGAAACAATTTTCAGAAAAAAAAAAACCAAGAGAAGATCCAACATTGTATCCGAAAATTCTTCTTTTGGGTAAGAGTGGGTGCCAGTGTTAGCAACTTAATCCACCTTCCTTCATTTCAGATTTCCGCAATCAAAATCGGTTTTTACGATCCTGAAAAATCCACATTAGTTAGCTTCAAGTGAATCTGGTTGATTTAGAAACATTCGCCGCCTTAATATATACGTCATTACAAAGTACTGACACCCTATACCCCTATATCAAGCTACATAGAAATTAAAAAGATCTCTATGCTTTTAGAAAGAACCTAGTTCTGGATAGGGGGATGTCATATTTTAAAATAATATAAAATAAATAACAATCAATTAAAAATATATGTGAACGCATGCTCACGCATAGACATAATTTAAGATAATGTTCAGCACTATGCTAAAATTGCCTGACTAATGCTATCTACTCATTCAAGAGCTGGTTAGATTTAGGAAAATCTATCAAACAACTGTCACCAGGGGCACAGAAAACCAGGGTACTCAATACCTTTATTCCATATATGTGTATAATATTTATAATTATATACTATTACTCAATTCCAGTCACACCCACATATTACTCAACGATACCTTGGGACTTACTAATCTTACTAATAATGTGCTTAATTATGTTCCTTGAGGTTTTGTTTGTTTGTTCACGAAGTGTCTTAATGCTGCCATATCATCATTGTTTATCAAAAACGTGAAGTGGGGGGGTGCATGGTTATGGATTTAGAAGTGGAAGTTACTGCTCATATTCATCTAAGGTTTCCATTATCTTATGCATCACAGCCTAAATTACTCAAAACTCGTGTAGTAAAGCGGCCTTACATTAGTCGCAAAACGTTACCTAGATTTTGCATTCAATGCGCTTTGTCACAAGCCTAATGTGTACAGTATAAAATATGTTAACTTTATCTGAGTGGCTCACTCATTATATTGGGTTTCATTTAAATATATACATATATCCGAGATGTAAAGAAGTCAAAATTAAGAAAAAATTAAGATATTTAAAAAAATAAATAAATAAAATAATACTGCGACGTGGTTGAAATGATAGTTTTGCATTGGGCGGAAATTATAAGCAGAGGAGAATGACGCGAATAGCAATAATTTATGCAGGTCAGTAGAAATAAACAATAATGACCTCGCCCAGACGTCCTCCCGTTGTACAAACGACAGGGAATCAATGCAAACGGGGGAGAAAAAAAATAGTGACACGTGTGACAAGTTCGCGGCCAAGGTACATTAATAAAACAAGTTTCACTATAAAGTAACGATTACAGTGACTGTTTACTAACTTACATAGAGTTGAATCCAGTTGCAATAACACGCCCGCACTGGATCCAGAACATAACTGACACTAATCTCAGTAACCTGCTACCGTTTATTACCTCCAATTGTCAACATGCGATAAGATTAGTTCCAGCGACACTCTCATTCCAGTGGTACACTGACTCCAGTGGATCCAAACCTGATCTCACTCCTGATTAAAATGACGTTTCTAAGCTTAACTCATAACCAAACCTCATTAATTAATTCCTTAACTACCTACTGTAAGCGGATGTATGATGATCGGCCAAACAAAATTCTCAATCTCTTAAGTCCCAAAAATTTATGCTACATGACCTGGTATTACCTGATATTTTTATTGTTTTCTAATCTGCTCCATGAATCAACGTAATAATTGGCTGCAAACCTGTGCAATCCAGTCCATGTTCCGCTTATACCTGTAGAATAGTATCGCATCCAAGGAATCAATGCAACTGGTGACTTCATTATAAGATTTAAACCTTAAAAAACTATTTTTCGATTCTGAATACTTGATACCCCTGAAAAGGAGTACATTAACTTGAAATTCCTTCTGCAATCCTAATTTGTTAATTTATGAGAGCAAAAACTCATTAGATAAAAATTGTTAGAATATTCTTGGAAGGTACCAAAACTAACCTTTGAGTCTCTCAAATACAATAAGATCTCACTAATCCGGCCCTAATGGGCCTTAGTAAAGGCAGATTACCAAAATTGTCCGATTAGTGAAGGTATATTTAAATAAAACACGTGAATCTGAAAAGATGTATGTATTATATTAATTAAGACCATCATTATCTATTTCAGATTCTGCCTTTTTTTTTTCTTCCAGCAAAGCGTATGAATTTATGGTAGTTTTTTATTTTATTATTATTATTTTTTATTTATTTTTTTTTTTATGGATTTGCGGTTCTTGCAAGGCTTCAACAGAAGTGGCCCATGGCCTTCAATCCTTCATTAGTCCTTCGTGGTTGTATCTCTTTCAAACAGGCAACTTTCTCCAATATCTTGTTCTGTTTCAGTTTGAAAAGTACAAATATTTACTTTTAATGGAATCATCTTATTCCAATGAAGACCGTCCTCTGAGCTCGTTGGATACCGATATATCTAATATTATCGATTATCGATTATATCTAATTATCGATATATTTAATAGTTTAAGTAAATGCCAATATTTAGAAATTTCTTTTAAGTTCATATAACAAAACTGCAGGGGAGCCATTGAAATAAATTACGAGGATGCAATTACCAAAGTGAGACAGGCACTACAAATAGCATAAATAATGAACGTAATTATACACCACTGTACGGGGACTAACGTCATCATAAAGAAATTACTGATTCCGCACACTTTGGCGAAACTAATGACATATTATGATTTAGCTTCCGGATTTCGAGGGTCAATATCGACGTATTTGGACTTATTACCTGGAATGATATGTTCTTAGTTCTCACTAAAAAATAGAAACACGATTGATAATAGCTGAGATGCGTGCACAATCATTAGTGTTCGCGAAACATTAGATAAGAATAATTTCTAATTTTTTGTTTAATATTTAATGCATATACCAATAAGTATACCCTATACTTATCATTCCCCTTTTATACATATATATCAGATAAATTCTAACCATTTTATGGAAATTTTTTAAACATTGAATCTCACGACTGTCAAGTGATATTCTTTATCCGTAACTTAATACTCCGTTCTTTCCATAATTATAAATTAAAAAAACATATGACTATTTAAAAAAAACAAAAAAAAAAACTGTTTATCGTTTTTATCAATATATCGAAATATATTACTAATAATTAATTAATCACAGATTAAAAATAGCACTGTAAATCCTAAGAAAACAATTTTATTTTAAAAAATCCAACAAATTTTATTAAGTTACATCATAAAGAACATTGCGGTGTTTCGGTGTTATGTAACTAAAATATTAGTAACATAGTCTATAAATTAAATTAATGTGTAAAAATTCAGGAAGTATCTGTAGATCAGTTACGGTTAAAAATGAAACAATAAGGCTAAGATGGGGCTGGATATCTTTAAGGTTATTTAATTAACTAAAACATTATTATACAGGGACAGAACTAGAGGATGGGAGATGGAGGGGGGTGGGGGCAAAGAGGGTACTTTATTCTGGTGGCAGAATTTAGAGGGCGGCAAATTCGAGTGAATTTTTTTAGATTAAATAAAAAATATTTATTGTTTTTATTTTTTTTTAATTTTTGGACATAAATTCAGTTAATGAAATGAGTTCATGTTATGGGATGATTATATTTATTTTGAAATATATTGCTTAAAATACTCTTATAAAACTGTTGAATTGAAGTGAAAGAAGGAAGGGGGGAGTGAAAGGAGGGTGGGAATAATTAAGCTTCTCCCCCCTTTCCGGCAAATATCCTAGTTCCGGTACTGTTTTTAAAATTACAAATTTGAAATTTTAGTTATTGAAAATTAAACCATTAACTTTTTATTTGATTAAACAATATCCTTATATCAATGTAAAATGACTACATAATAACTATTGGCTTTGTATTTGCTAAATTAATAACATATATTGTTTTAGTAGTACAAGTTTTAGCTTAGTTTGTAATAATAAAGATTTTAAATTATTTTTTAACGTTATGATATCATTCGATTGAAAAAAAGAGCATATACGTTGATAATGACAGTTTCAATCGTTATATATTGATATGTTGTAAATATTTGGATAATAGTTTTTGGCTAATAATGTTTTTTTAAATTTATTACTTATATTATTTTAGTAGGGTGACTTTTAGCTTTGTATTTATTATTTACGTCTCAACTTTTATATTTTTATAACAATATAATAACAAACATAAATAAATAAAAGTATTAACATTTTATTGAATTGCTGAATTAACTTTTGACTTACATCAGCTGTCCAAAAGCTAAGCTTAAACTAGCATAAACTTAAATGCTTATTTTTTATATCATAACGATTTTTTCCTTGATGCCGATATTTGTCGATTAATTGAATGCAGATTGCTGCACTTCATTGGATTTTGAAGAAATTCTTCCATCTTAATAAATTGGAATCAAATTCTACGATTTGTGTTATAGATGTTTTTTTTTCTGTAATTCAGTATGGTTATATTTATTGTGGGTTATCATTTTTTAATTCTGTTAGTGTTTGTGAATATACTTTCATTGGGGATTTGTTTACCTCTTGAGCGAGCTTAGCGAGCGGAAGTCGACAGCTGTAATCTAATTAAAGCAGTAATAATTTACATTACGGTTAGGCACCGACCTCAACTGATAAGGATCCGTTGGTTTGAATATTTGGTGTGGGCATGCGCATCTCGAAGTACAGTCAGGTCTTAAAAATGTGGACCTCCGCCATGTTGGGGCCACGATACTGGAGTTTTACCAGTAAAATATAAGATTACACAATTTTTAATTATTAAACAATAATTAGTCGATAACATTGATATATAAATAATACTAATTATTCCTGCACAAAGACAAATATATAATAATATAAATGGCGATTGTACTGAGATGCATATTAAATGAATTATATGTTTTTACATGAAAAGTCTTCAAGATGAAAATTTGTTAACCTTTTTTTTTAGCCAAAGTATACTTCTTTTCTATCTTTTTTTTTTTTAGTGATCCATGGCTAATAAAAATATTGTTTCATAAATAATAATTATATTGTTTCACAACCTTCTTCATAGTTTAACATCATACTCATTTGATGCACTTTTCTTTGCTTTTTCATCCATTTCCTTTCGATATATCGATATTTGTCAACCAATTATCGGAGGATATGGAAGTATGGTTTCGTGATATCGCAAAATATTGAATACCGGTATTTTACTTTCGATGTTCCAACCCTACTCTATACCCTTGTCCAGAGAACTAAAACACTCGAACGCGCCTTTCTTATCCGCTCCATTACCCTCTGAGATTTTCTCCCTCCTAATATTTGCTATGTTTCTTCCCTATCTTTCTTCAAATCAATCCTTTACCAACACCTCTTCATATCCCAAACAGACGACCAATATTTAGAGAATTTCAGTTTGAAAACTTGTTTTCACTAGGCAATAATTGTTTTCAATGTTTTGGTATAACTTCGTGAATAAATTACCGCATATTTTTGCTCTTCGTTAATTCTTTTTTAATCAGTAACGATTATTTATTTTTTCAATTATATATTTCTCGATGATAATATACATATCTGTTCTTTTTTTATTAATTTAGTCTTTCGACCAAATATGCTTCCTGTTTTTTGTTCCCAGAATAATTCCAGTATAAATAATCCCAAAATAATTTTTTTTTATCATCTATATTAGCTCACGCTAAAATGTATAGTTAGTTGATATGGTTATGTAACTTGTTTTTGCAATGTAAGCTATGCATAATTTTCGAACAACGCATCTGTAACATCATGCTTTGTTAACTGGAGAAATTGGTAAGGATATGAAAGTCGATTGGCCCAGGAGGGTATAAGGAAATTGGCTCCCAAAGGGATAAAAGCGGAATCCGTCACGATACAACACTAAATGAAACACATACACCTTTCTTCCGTATTTTAATTTAACTTGTTATGTAATTTAAATGGTTAATCACACATGTACGACCTCTTTTGAAGTCCCCCCTCTTTCCGAAACTTACGTCAACTGTTGCAAGTCTCTTTGCGCGAGTTTCACAGGAAAGTTTTTCCAGATAGCGTGCCGATGTATGTATGATTTTTCGTCTCATCCTTGGAATTAGGGCAGTGAGTTCATCTCTGCAACGGCCAGTGATTGAACGGTTCCACGTGTCGGTCCATTACTTGCCTATAAGCCCCCGACATTGCTGCCGCTTCAAGATCAAAGATTAATGAGCCACTTCTCTGAACTCGTTTCCGTCACTGTAATGTCTGATGTAACTGCTGATTCACTTGGGATTTCACCCTTTTTACTTAAATGAAGGAAACTTTTCAGATATGATTGCCTCTTATTATATTCTACATATGAGTTATCATATGTCGTGAAATCGGAAACTCCAACAAGAACGATCCCCCACGAGGCAGACAGAGACCTAGAGAAATGACAGACGACAATAGAGTAAACAGTGTGGGGCGGTGACCCTCCTCAGCCTCCACCAGGAATAATAAATAAAACTACCGGGGGAGAGGGGAGGGTTAAAATGGATTTTAAATATTACCAATAATTAAAAAGCTAATTAATGCTAAAGGAATACATAATTAATCTTGTGCTATATAAATACATAAATTGGTTACTTTAGGATTTTGTTGATTTTAACCTTGCATTTTAACCTGTGTATGTATTTTATTTGTGTTATTTTACGAAAAAGGCTCGATTTGAAATTAACTATAAAAATATTTAACAACAGCTGAACATAATTTACCTAGCACAAGCGAGGTCCTGTTTCAACTCGATGGTTTGGCATCTCGTTTGCCTGTTTGTTTCGCGATTACGACCAAATGCGTCGATCGGTTTTCTTCAAATTTTGCACAAATGTTCCTTGAAGTCAGGAAAAACGACGTATGCGTAGGGATTTTAATTTTTTTTATTCCGATTCTAGATGGCAATATTTTAAATGGCCTTGTATCATCACAAAGCTGTTTGTTTCGCAGTCACGGTCAAATGCGTTGTTCGATTTTCTTCAAATTTGACATGAATATTTCATAAAGGCATTTCACTTTTTTTTTATTTCTTTTTTTTTTATACTCATTGTTATGGATGGTGAAGGGAATACAAAATCAGATAATTAAAATAACTTCGAGGGGATTTAATTATCTTTTGGATGATCAACTCTATTATGGGTTCTGTGCTTATTTGTGAATTGTCTCTGATATCTCTAGCTTGAGTCTTGCATAATCCTGGCAATTTTTTTTGTTCATTTAAAATTGCAATTGTAGTACTGATGTCTTCGATATGCAAGATGGCAATGTGAACTGAGCTGAAAGAGGTTTATGTAAAATCACATTCGTATTCCACTGATTTGTGTTGTGATTGGAATACACTGATGATGTTTCGCGAGGCCTACTGTTCCCAGAACTACTAGTAATACATCGCAAAATATTTATATGTAATATAAAATCAATATGTAATCAATATCAATATATGTATAATTAGCAATACGTCCTTACAAAAACAATGAGAGCAAGTAGAATGTATGTTGACTCCATAAACAGTTTCAACCGTTTCAACCTTCGAGGAGGATTATAGGCATGAGTGGGGCTAGATGAATGTTGAAGGATTAGGATGATGAGTAAGGTTCTGATGAAAGGAGGATTACAGTAATACAAATGAGATATTTAGGGATATTCATGATTAAAATAAACAGTAAAAACCAAATTATAAGCTATGATAAACAATGAGAATAATAAATAAATAGCTATATGCTTCTACAGTTTCGTAGAAAATGGTTCAGTAAGTACAGACAATTTGTTTAAATTCATTTAGCGGACTCCACAATTATTAAAGTAAATTTAGTTAGACCTCGAAAAGCAAATTATCTGGCCAATAAAAATGCGTTTTCGACATCGAGAAAAGGAGGAAATAATCGAAATTTTCTTCATAATCGATAGTTTCATTGTACAAAGCACCCAGCAAACTTCTTACTCTATTATCATTTGAGGGTGGAAGGTAAGTAACGAATTGACTCAGGGCCGCTAACAAATTAATTTGCTGCGTCATCGACTCCAATTGAGGCGGATCACAAACTCATTATGTGATGACCACTAGACGTCCCATTGTCTAATCGGACCGCCCCAGTATATGAAGCAAGTGGCAATTGATCAGTGACAACTGGACATGTATGCTTTACCATATTATAACGGGCGATGATACGCGCTATATTCTCGGAAACGAACAGTTCTAGGACGCCAATTACATTAATCGGCTGCTCATTAAATTTATAACAATGAACTTTCAAAACTAGGAAACACTTTATTTCGATACAATTAATGGAAAGGTTCTAAGTTGCATTTTTGTGTCGATGCGATTATACAAATTAATCTATTGAATTAGTATTTCATAGTAATACTTCATGATAAGTTCAAACATCTTGGCAAAAATAAAATTTTACTTGAGTTCTAATATCTAGTATCTAAATTTTCATTAGTTATTATTACCTTAAGTTTCAAGAAAGTAGTTACACAAAGCAAGAGCCAGTCTACAGATGTTGATAATATATTATGTCCCTCATATTAGTTTGATGGAAACAATGAAGAATTTACCTTTCGTGTAAATCCTGTCCATTCATCTTTATATATTATACAACCCGTTTCTGAGGCAGTACAGTATCCGAGTTTCTTCCTGGACAATAGTTCTTCCATGGAACGCTCATACCAGACTCAGAATGCAATAACTGAACAAACACTTAATCTAACTGAATACACTGTATAGTACCTCTCATCCTTGAATAGACAACAAGCTTCTCATATACAAGACCATCTTGAAACCTACTTGGGCCTGCAGGCATGAAAAGTAGGGGACAGCAAAATACTGGAATGTCAAAGTATTCAATCCTTTCAATCCAAAATGTTCCGAATTGTAACTGATCCATATTATTTTAGAAACAGCGCACTTCATAATCACATTAATATTGCTTTCATCATCGACCTTATACCCTCCAAATTTCCAAAATTCAACAAAAAATTTATAACCATCTTAATCCTCTATGCTCAATCACCATCCATCTCCGCTTTTCCCTATAACTCGCCACGAAGATTGAAGCAGCAGAGGTTCTGTGGCCTTTTGTAAACATTTATATTGAAGTTCTGGCAAGGGCCTGCTTTTCCACCCAAGTTCATTGCATCTGCGGCATTATTGCCCTTGCTCAGCCTCCATTGGGTTTCAATACAAGTGACGCGGTTGAGAGAGAAGCTCTGTGAAGTCCAATTTTCACTTCTAAAAGTGAAAGGAAAAACTTTGATCAATATTTCCTTGTCTAAGAGTAAATATTGTACATTATTAGAGTCTTTGATAGTCTTACTTTATTTTTACTTTTATTTCATCTATTTTATTTACTTATTTTACACATTTTTTTTTATTTTTTATTCACTCTGTAAATTTAGCAGATAGAAATTAAATATATATTTATATACATATAGGTCCTTACAGTGCTAATTGAAATATTTTTGACAGGACAATAACTTCTTTAGCATGGAATTATGCTGGAGCTGTACAAACTATACAAACAGTGGTACTGTTTAGCTATGAAGACTACAATAAAACACAAATGTATGATATTTATATTGGAGAAGCATTAATAGATTTGTGAAAAAAATTGATTCCGATCAAAAAAAACTTGGATATTCTTATGTATTTTCGACTTTTTAATTAATATGATTTGGCCAGATCTGGAACAAGAGAGCAAAATGATAAAAAGAAAAAAAAATCTCACCAATAGGTTTTTTGGACAAATGGGACGGAGTGATTCATAATTAACTTGTTAATATTTTTTTGATAATAACTTTTAAAAGGCGGTTGAGATGGTATGGGCACTGCAGGAGAATGCCAGAAGAGCATTGGCCGAACCGAGTTCTGGACTGGCAAGTATATTGTGATTTTAAAAATTAAATAAAACTTGGTTCTCCCGTTAAGCCAAACCATAGTTCTTTTTTTTGTCTATTTGATTTTTGTCTACTTTACGATGATTTAATTGGAACTTAATTACCTTGAATACTTTTTGAATGATCCCTTCCTATTCAACAAAAAACGTGCCTTATATAGCACAAAACTTAAATTTACTGCTTTTCTCTGGAGAATCGGACCATGGAACATATGTGCTTTTTTGTTGTTCTTCATGGGCAAAATTAGTTCTTGAAGCGTCCTGGTTCTTATGCTGTACAGTCTGTAAACCGCTTGTCCGAATTTGATGAAACTTGTTACTCATACTCTTAGTTGGTTAACCAAAAAAAAAAAATAATAATAGCTTTTAAATTATAACACCCTGTTAGTTATATCATCCTGATCCGGATGCCACCACGTTAAGCATATTAAATCAAATGTAAAAATTGAATTCGACTTTATAAAAGCCAATGAATATATCAATGCCTGTATTAACATCAGTTGTTACTAGCCTTCCCTAAAATCTAACTCGAAACTGAATCACGAATCAACATCGTCAAAGCATCAATCCTATATATTATGGATTAAGTACTCTTAACAAAATTGTTTGATTAATTATCTTTCCAAAAAAAATAATAAAAAAAAAAATGATAATTTGCATCTTTTCCTCCCCAAAATAAGATAAATTTACCATTAATGGACACTACTCCTCTGAAAATAAGGCACCTAGACTTAAATTCAGCTCCAAACTTGAAGTGAACGTAGCTGATACCATATGGTTGTGGTTTAAGTACTTTTATAAATATAAGTATTTATGTTTTGAAGTTATAAATTTTAATTTGACTCAGCATTCCTTCGTTTATTCCTTCCTATACGAGGCCTTAAGTATTGAAAAATAAGAAAACATTTCATTAATGTGCTTAAAATAATAAAAAATTAGAATTTAATTTACGAAAATGTTGTAAAAAATGTTTATCCAGCACTATTCCAATGACGTGACTTCCAAGTGTCTACTACTGATGCAAATTTGATGTTGAGGAAAAGTTAGAAAAAATATATACTAACTACCATCAATTAGAATTTTATTTGTGATGAATTTAAAGAGGAATAGCTGGTAAAATCTCTGGATACGTTTTAAATTTAATAAGTACCTAAAGAGACCACTGGATCAGAAAAAAATAATGACAATTTCCTTGACTTGGTCCACCACCGGTATATTTACCTAAATTTATTTGGTTTTGTAAATAAATTAAAATTAAAACAAATTAAAATAGTTTCCAATAACGGATAATTTGAAAAAAAAAATATGCAAAATTATTTTTTTAATTTATTTCCAATTTGAACATTCGATAGCTGGAAATGTCAACTGAAAATGATATGGTATTAACCAATAGGTTAAAATATAGGTCACACTATTTTTCTAACAGCCTAAATGTGAAGAGTTACACTATTTCAGAAAATCCATCATGCATGGCGGGACGCTACGTTTTAACGGCTGTTAGGATCTCGGGCGCTTATTCAAAACCGCAACCGGTCCCAGGAAATAAGAAAAAGAAAAAATAAGTTTAATCTATAAGGAAGAAATTTATTAAATAATTAATAATTATTATTTATAAGGAAAGCATCAGTCTGTTAACGGCTAATGATACTGAAAAGTTCGTTTATTCATAAAAATCAAACTTTTAATCTTTCTAAACGCTAAATTTTAAATAACGCAAAGTTGATCCGATTTATTTAAGAAAGTTAATGTCATACTATTGGACCAATCATAATTAATAAGAATTGATCTTTACAGACGGTTCTTCACAAGAATATTAAAATTTTTTGAAATAAAAACCTTAAAATATTCTACGAAACAGATATATGCCAGTCAGTAGAGGAGCAAAACAGGGGTCTACGATGCAAAAGGTGGAGTAAAGCTTTATTTTTTTAAAAGTTGTATAGATGGGTGCAAACATGTAAAACACAAAAATGCTAACACGTGTGACCTCGGCAGAACTTTTGGCAGTCAAAAAACCTCGAAATTTTTATTTTTTTGCCTATAATTCCTAAACGGTGCATTCACTCGAAAAATTTATTGAGTAATAAATGAAAGAAAATTAAATTTTGCGTCTAACGAGTTTCACATCATAATAATTCGGTTAAGTGGTTTGGTCAAAAACCACGGTCATTAAACGTCGATTTTTTCTAACTTTTTCAAAAACTCAGGCGGAGTACAGAGTACAAAGTATATGAGCCTGTAGCTTGGAAATGAGTTCTATGGTATGTTGTATATATTGCCTTTCTCGTGAAAAATCCTATTTTTCGACCTTCTCCTTATTGTGCTTATTCCATCTTGAAATACCGCTAAGAAAAAGCACTTTTTTTAGTCATTCCTTTGCAACTCGCTCCCAGTGCGTTTAAGGTAAGAATGTGTCATTCGATTTTTAAATAACGTTAAACTTCCCGCAAGTTATGTATGTAATATTTTTGAAAATTCGGAATACGTGCAAATCAACCAAAATGTCCAAAAATCGCAATAGCAATAGTTCTTTATATGTATGGGAAGATGAAACTCCCCTCTTTTTAACTAGTCCAAGAACGTCGATATCGGGATAACTGAAGACGGGGTACTGAGCTTCAAACCCTGACGTAATTTTGTGAGTTTTAAAAATTTTGAGCACAATCGGAACTCAATGATTTTTTCAACATCAATTTGATCAAAAATCAATTATTTTATAATGTTTATATTTTTCCTTTAATATACTCTAAAAAATGAATGTTTAGCTGGAAAAACCATGTCGATATGATTATTCCAACACAACATATAAAATAAAGCATTTTCTGCACGTTTATTTTTTTTCCTCAGCTCCTAGGGCCCATTGGAAAAAACCGTCGGTTATGTAGAACGGGGAATTTTTTTCAATGAGAATCACCCAAAAAAGTATGATCAAAATCGTCGACGGGCACATCGTGCACTCCCCTTGTACGGTCAACTTTCTTACCTGAATTTTGGTAATGATTCTAACCTGAATCATTGCGACTCAAACAAAGGCTGACATCGCTCCTGAGATGTGGAACTAGTTGAGCAAGTAGTTTTTAAACTTTTGGAACCATTTTCACAGTCTAAAGATTTTATTTTCCTTTCTTGTACTGGGGGCCCTCGACGATCGCCGACCAGCCGACCTGGCCAGACCGTGCCTGCATGCAACTATACTATATTTAGTTACTATATTTAGGATAAATGTTGGTTCTATTTATCACTGAATAAGAAACGAACCTTTTTGCATGTATGATCAAGTTAATATGGAGTGCAAACGTTAGTATTCAATCATTAAAAACATTTTACCCTCAACAAGATGGTTGCCATTTAAAATCAAGACGTGCATGCAACAAATTCTTTATGTTCACTGCCGATCACAAAAACATTATAATAATTTTGACAGAGGAATCGAATCAATTTCAGCTGTTGGTTCAGCCTGCAGGAGGTAAACAAGCAGGACTGATTCGTATCAGAAAAATTTACGACTCATGTCTTTTTATTTACTTTAGTTTCACGAGGTCTAATGAAGGACGTCTGGGAGAAGAGCCATCGCGGTTTCGAGGAGAATATTTCACGAATTTCATATCATGAAGGAGTGGATGAGTGAAGGTTGATCCCTGGCAGTGACCTTACCCTTATGTACCAGAGGTCAACGGCATAGGCTACTTGTTCAGCAACTTCCTCCGGGATATCAGCTTTCTAAGGAGTCGAATCAATGATTGATTGTTTTCAAGGCTCACAACAGGATGTGAGTTTCGGTTCAAGGAATCAAGCTGCATAAATTCTTGATTGAATGCGATCAAATATTTAGTAAAAATTCTTTGCAAACTCTTGCCCAAATGAAACTGTTATAAATAACGAAATTTCAATAATGTTTTTCTACTTCTTTGAACACTAAACTCAAAATCATCTTATAAATATCAATTAGTTTGAATGGTAATTCAATTACTACATTGTAAGTACCTATTTTAAAAAACGGTCCTTGAGTTTTACGTAACATCTTGTTCTCTGTTCGTAATTTGTATTCTCAGATGTTGATAATAATATGATAATTTATTCTATGATAAAAATTTATAATTTAATATCTGGATACAAACGTTTCTTTAAGGTATTCGTTTAATAAATAGCCATTCCTATGGTTGTTTCCTTTCGTTGTGACATTCTAAAATATATTTGAAACAATTATTAGATAAATTAAACATTTTTTCAGACCATTTGAAATTTTGGACTTACAAATTAATTAACTATTGTCATATAAATTAACCGTTTAATCAGCCTAGTTAATCTTTTTCTTTTTTCAGATTCAACCTAGTCTCACAACTGTCCCAACCATACTATTAAACAAAATTTATGATTAGAGGCCTTCGAATGAAATTGAGGACGCCATATTTTAATTTGTAATTATTCTGCAAGTAAAATAATGATATGTGTAATTAATAAATATGTATTATTGAGAAAAAAATACATATTGGGTAAAGGACCCCGCAGTATTTTATATAAAAAGTGGTTTCAATCAAATGCTCAGAAACTAACTCGTTTTTGTCATTCTGAGCTGGGCAGGAAAAAATGAAGGTCTCATTTTACCTATACGGATACAATGCCATATATGACGATGTTTTTATTTCAATCCTTACTGGTTCAGATGTATAAGTATATATATATGATATATATATATATATATATATATATATATATATATATATATATATATATAGTAATAATGATAATGGGATTATCTGAAAGCTTGTTGAACACTTACAAGTCCAGAGGATATTAATGGGTCCAAGAGGTTCATCCGATACATATTATATTATGATTATTATTATATATTATATTACTACTGTTCCAGTTCCTCTTCACAGTCTAGTCAGACGCTGGCTAATGATGTATTATGAAATTTTGATTTGGTTCCATTAATCAATTTTTTTTGTGGATATGAACATATGTTTCATTTCACTTTTTAAGCATATTGTTTTTTGTTGTTGTTTTTTCATGTTTTTTCCCTATTTATATTGGCAGAGTTTTTCTTTTTTATGTTACGGTACCTTTGTTATTATATATCTCCATACGACAGATATGCGCCACTAAGATATAGTCTTTTGGGCATACAATTAGATTAAATACAAGAGCTCAAGGCTTCATCTATTGAATGGTCGTCTCATTTGAATTTCATCAGAAAAACCAGACGGTTCGACATGGAGGAAATGTAGTGACCTATTGGTTTTCTTTGAGTAGGCAAAAAGGACGGTCATCGAAAATTGTATTTTTGCATGTTAAACTTAATCTGCCAAGCGTGAAGTTTAATTGGTCTGGAATAAATTTTAATGTTTCTGATTTTTTAACAAAAAAATTAATTTTTCTGGCAAACACGCCAAATAAATAGACTGTAAAAGGCTATTTTGAACAAAACGGCATCGGTAGAGTACTACTGTCCTTGATATTGATTTACACAAAATTTGTAAATAGGTTCAAAATACTTCATTTTCTACGGTGATAATTACAATTAAGATATTACACAAATTTCTTGTGCGGATTCCCTAATGCATATAATTTTAAATTCTATTTTATCCGTTTGCCGGACGAAAAAAACGTTTCGTAAGGTAAAAGCAAACGTAAGGCCAGATTAATTAAATCTTTGGCTAGATAGGCTATAATTTTAGAGCGTTCAATTGAACTATTTTTTTACCAAATCAACTGTTGTTTGTTTGTTTTTTGATTTAATAGTTTCACCGGTCTGATTAGAGTTTTTTAAAAATTAAATATCTGTACCCAGGGTAGAGAAAAGTGGGATTCAATAGCCTAAAATAATTTTGTTTTTGTTTTTCTGTTTGCTATTTGTTATCGGTACCTATGTTATAAGTACGCCTGTGTTTAAGATATTTATTTTACTTTAATTTTTATTTTCTTAATTTTTTTCTATTTATTTATTTTGGTATTATTTAATTTATTCACTATTTTTGTTTATACTTTTGTATCACTATTACTTTTGTACTTAATATTGAACAGATTGTAATATTTTACATCAGTTTGTCTGAGGGCTCCAAAATAACTGTGCGTTTTTATTTTGAAACAGTTCTTGTTCTAATTTACACTTTTTCTTAGAAACTTTTTTTGAGACCGTTTACTATAATGTTTTCATGGGAACGCTTCAAGAACATCAGAACTTCAATTAAAAAGTTATAATGATATAAATGCTTAAGAAACTTTTTATTAAAAGGTTCTTTTGATAGTTCTTGTTGTACTATTATGTTAAAACTTTAATTGGAAAAGTTCTTGCAAAACAGTTAAACTGATACTTTTCGAAAAGAACTGCCCACTGGTTTACCTCACTAAAAAAAAAATAATAAATAAATAATAGTAAGAATCGGTATTTAGTATTCTCATAAAAATGAGAGCCAAAAGTTGCCTTTCGGAACATACTCCTACAGTTTTATTTCATGTCATCAGGGAGGAAAAAAAATATTATAACGAAGCAAAATAGTTTTTAAAACCTAATTTAGTAAAGTTTCTTATTCAGAAGAGCTATTGTTTTGCCTTACAAATGTATACCTCAGAGATGAATTGTCGTAACATTTTCAAAGTTTTATAGGAAAGCAAAAAGAAGTATCAAATCGCACTCTATTGCTTGTATTGGATAGTGGTCATTGTTTATATTTTAAGTGCTGCATATTTTATTACCCTTTTAGCTTATTTTCGATAGTTAAATTCGAAAAATATGGCCAAAATAATGTAAATACGAAAGTAAATAATTAATTCTATTTTTTTGTTATTTCTTGTGATTTGATGACTTGTCAATATAAGGTTGAATTTCTTTTAAAAAAGTTTAATTTGTCTTATAAACATTTTTTTTTTAAATTTATTTTAATAAACATTTTGATAATTAATTTTTTTGTCTTACTGATTCAATCATATAAAATTAAAATATAGCTTAACTAATTCCACGAGAAAAGTATCTAATCACTATTATAATATTTTATTTGGGGAGAGGGGGATTGAAAAAGTTGAATTTCTTTAAAAAAAAGGTTAATCTGTCAAACAATAATAACCTATTTGTCATGCAGAAAGTTTAAATACTGGGAAAAAAAATATATTTCAGACTTCTTTTAATTTACAAAACTTCTGTCCTTCCATTCCTGAAAATAAATAAAGTCATTATGCCAAAAGAAAGTATTCTAAGCTAGCGTCATCATTATTCATGGTACGTTTCGAGCCCAAAAACGCGGCTTCAAGGTATCTAGGCGTCTCTTCTATGAATGGTTATTTCCTCAGCCGGGTTTCCTTGCTACTAACGTAGCATCATTAATCACTTCAAGTCAAATGAAGGCTGGTAAAATATTTTCCCGGGGACTGTTGTTGGAAAACGTGACTCACAGCGCAGCCCTGGTCAGTTATTTCCACAACACTAGGGCACGTTCTTTAGGATACAATCAAGTCATTATACTGGCGGAGCATCAATCAGGCTTAGTTGCTGGAAGTCTTTTTAATGAGTCAAGGAAAAGTCTAGAACATTTCCCAATGTGATGAAACTGGGATGGGCTTGAAGAATATTAAAATTTATTATTAATATCCTTATTATGTATATTATATAATATTATAAAATGAGAAAATATATATATATATATATATATATATATATATATATATATATATATATATATATATATATGTATAAAATAAAATGCAGAAATTGCAAAAAAAATTATACAAATAGAGCAGCTGCTGGAAGTAGTTGAGTATGCAAAACTTTAGGAACACATCTTAACAATGGTTGTTAGCTGATAATTGCTTATAACTAATAATCCGAATATTGCAGGTCCATTTTGTTTTTATCCTCCCTCCTATTGGAGCAGCCCTGTCAAATTATACTTTGGTCTGAGAATTAATTCAAAGAAAGCTGGAAATTATATCAATCCACTCTGGGCATCCCAGATAAAAGAGTTAATATAAGTTTGAGGCAGTTTCTGGGGTGAGCTAAATTTTTGTGAACCAAACAACCCCAAAATGTAGACACTTTTTTCAGTTTCTGTCTTATAACAACAGAAGGGTTCATCGCACAGAAAATTTTATTCTAACCTAAATTAAAGAGCATTGACCTATGCGTCGAATGATTTTCATGAATAATTTGGTTCAGTAGTTTTGTCAGAATAGGTAGTCAAAGTAGGCAAATTTAACCATTGCGCGTTAGGCTTTGTTTTAGATGCCTGTAGCTCAAATAAGGTTATTCCAAATGAAAAATGTCAAATAACTAAAGTTATAGAGCATTTAATTCTGCGTTTATACCACGCCTATTTCTTTTAATTTGCTGATTTAAAATTTGCCGATTTTAACTAAACTGCTGAACCAAATTTGGTATTTAAGAAGAGCATTCGACGCATAATTTAATTTAGGTAAGAGTAAAATTTTCTGTGGGATGAGCACTTCTAATGTTATAAGACAAAAATTGAGAAAAAAAAAAAAAGGCCAAAATTTCGGTATTTTTTAACTCCTAAAAGTTTAGCTCACCTCAGTAGCCTTCTCAAAAATATAATACAGTTTTATTTGGGATACACAGAGTAGATTGAAATAATTTCCAGTTTTGTTTGAATTAATTCGCAGTCTGAAATATAATTTGACTGGGCTACTCCAATAGGAGGGGATTAATAACAAAATGACCGGCAACATCCAAATTATTAATCATTATAGGCTATTTTCAGCTAATGTCCATTAACAATATGTGGTCCTCGGATTTGGCATATTCAACTACCTACAGCATCTGCGCTAATAGATGATTTAAATAATTGAATAAAGCTCCTAAAATATGAGAAAAAACAACCGCAAAAGCGAGACATAGCATAACGCAAAATCATAAATTTTACTTTAATAAGATAGAAATTTAAAATAAATCAAATAATAATGAAATCAGAAAACACATTGAATCAATTTATATCCCTAAAAGCATATATAATTTAGAAAACTTTTAAAACAGACTTACAAATATTGGACAGCATTATGTGGACATGATAAATAAAATTAATATTGAATTATTCAAAAATCTAATCAATACTAAATATAAAAACAATAGGAATGAGCTAAGGGGAATTAGGAATAATATTAAAGAGATTATATAAATGAGTAGAGCAACTGTCTTTAATATACAATAATGAAAGGGAGAAAACTATGAAAATTAATAAGATAATTGTTTTTTGATTTTTTAAATTTATTTAATTATTTTTGGCTTTTTCTGGTAACTTTAATGTTTTAAAAGAAAAAATTGTAATACAATAGACATTGATATATTAATAAAATGACTTTGATGCAACTAAAAAGTAGATTAAATTAACAAATTTAAGGCTTATTTTCATTTTTTATTTTTTTTATTTCTCTTTCTGAGACATCGTATAATAGAAAATTTTATCAATCTTTCAATTACACTACGATCTCTTCAGCTTTAGCCAATTAGAATCAGACATGTTGCAGCTTCATTAAATTTACAATTTAAAATTATTAGATTTTTTATACTTTATGATAGTAAAAAGTTGGAAAAACATGATACGTAAAATATCTTCAAAACGAAGAGTTTTCTGTTATAATTTGGTGTTTCTTTTGAGCTGCAAAACTGATACCCAAAAAACGTGGCTTAAATTGACTTTTTTGTTTTTGATTAAAGAGGGAAGGATATGATTCACAACTCTTTAGCAAAGGAAAACGAGGATTTTTTTTTTCACAAAAAAATAAAAATACACAAAGACATAATATGAAAAATACATATATATGAAACATACGAAAAAGACGCACCATACAGATATGTTGTTATTTAAAATAACTATATTAATCCCGCAATTTTTCTAAATGAAAAACAAAATTATCTGATCTATTTTTCGTTTTGAGTATTCACCGTTTAAACTGCTGTGTACTGAATTGCTGTGAAATGTGTCAAGGTGTCTGCTTGGGAGTCAATTGTAATATTAAAAAGAGTAAATTTTATTTTCTCAATTAAGTATAAAATATAATTCAAATATAATAAATATAATAAAATATATAGTAGAATACTATTATACCTGCTGAAATTGTTAACAAAATAAATATTTTTTGTTTTATTTTATTGTTAATATTGTTTGTTTTTACTTCCAACTAATATCATTTAATTCTGTGTCACTGTAATGTATTTCTGTGTTTAGAATATTTAATGGATCATTTTAATAACTTTATTATTAATCTCATTTTTTACGAAATGTTTAGACCTTATTCACGAATATTTCTATCCCTTCTAAAAACGAATTCGTGTGTACTAATGAAGCCTATAAACCCTATAAAGCCTATAAACCCTTTTTTTTTAATTTCTGGCTTATTTTGCTTTTTTTAAATTTCTCTGTCACATTACCTGACTGAAAATTGGTTGATCTTCCAAATGTTTCGATCGCTTCAGCTTTAGCCATCAGTCACTTTATATATTCTTTAATATTTTATTATGTTAGAAAATTTATAAGAAACCAATGCAATATATCTGCTAAACGAAAAGTTTTCTTTTTTAACTTATTTGTTAGCCATTTTTTGTGTTGCTTTTGAGCTGCACAACTGATTTCCTAGATGTTTTCATTTAGAAATTTGACATTCTGTATAATCAGCAAATGAGAATCAACTTGCATAATTCTTATTAATATCGAATGGCAGGTTGTAGCATACAAAAATAATATAGAAAAAAAAAATTAACAATCATTTTGAACTACAGTACTGGATAAGGACGAACTATTTCACGCAAAAGTTATGTAAAGCTATTTATGTACAGAGAAAGCCCTCGGTAACAGATTTAAGTTGAAACAAAAACCATCCAGACAGGTAATGTATTCAGGGGGTTCTTTTTATACCCTGCCATAACCTTTTGTAGAAACTTGTTTTGTCCGGCTCCAAATATTTCAAGTGCCAGAAGCCGCCATATACAGCGTCTCGTTCAGACTTGAGAGTACCTTGATAATGCAACGATATCATTTCGAAGCTAAAGGTTTATGCTATACTCAAGTGCAAAATACCATTAGATGTTTCTTGGACCCCCTCCTATTACGATGGAAAATATATATATTTATTTTTTCAGATAAGTTGTACTTCAATAAGAATTTCTGGAATGCCATTATAAACGTATCAACGATACAACGCAAATGCAATTTATCAATTTGTAGTACATGTTTATTCAACATATAAGTGTGTGTTTGTATAAATGTATGTGTGTGTATATATATACACACATATATATATATATATATATATATATATATATATATATATATATATACTGATATATATTGATCAGAGAGAGAGATTGAGAGAGAGATAGAGAGATGGTTTCAGATTTAAAACTACTATTTTTGGGAGTTTGAATTACAGCCCAAGATGTATGTGTGTGTGTACTCTCTCTATGTATGAGTAGAGAGAGGTAGGGAGACAGGGAGGGATGAGTAATATTAGCCCCACCAAAAAAAAAGTGTTTAGTTTTGTAATAGCTTTTTTAATGTTATAGGGTAGTATCACAATTCTTACAAATTATGTAGACAACAGACACTATTTCAGATTTAAAACCACCTTTTTTAGGGGTTTAAATTACAGCCCAAGGTGTATGTGTGTGTTTGGACTCTCCCTATATATGAATAGAGAGAGATAGGGATAGAGAGAAATTATATCCTAATTTACTAAGTAATGCTCACACTCACCTACCAAAGGAAAAGTTGCGTCCTTGTAAAAAAATAGAGCCAGATGTTGACAGCATCAACCAAATCGCACAGTAAACTCCCCAGGTAATACAACACAGGTATAAACGTGAACTTAACGAAAATACTGGCACAACTACTAACCGAATGCAATCAACACCAAGCAATACCTCACAAGTTTTAAAATTCTTGAGACACATGTGGTGAAGATGGCTAAGTTCGCCACTTTAAATATATAATTTGTAACAGATTCGCTACATTTAAAACAGGCTTAAAAGTTAATAGTTTACTCATCTACGATGTCTGCTACTCAAAATATACTTGAATCCATCCCTGAGCCAACAATTCGATGTCTATCCCCAATTCGATGGTCAAGGGCGCCTTTATATTTACTATCGTGGATCATGTCAGTTTTCTTATTTTTTTTTAAGCCCGTGCTGAAACCGAGTATCCTACTTCTACTTCATTAATTTCCTGAACAGTGTTTTTGGTGTTCTAACATTTATATTATTGGCATGAAATCGCACTCGTTAAATTTTCAATTTCAATCCGACTCCGACATTTCAATAAAGTTATAAAAAATTGCTTATAACTCTCGATGAATTAAAAAGTTAAAATGAAAAGAAGTAATTTCAAGTACTCCTAGTGGTTGAAAATAAAGCAAAAATCTCAATAACTTTGTTTACACGCTAATATAAATATTTTTATATTAGTGGCCCTCCTTCAGGGACGTCACCATGGAAGGCGTAGGATGGGGTTTTATCCTCTTTCCCTTCAAACTGCTAAAACATTTTACTCGAAGAATTAATAACATTTAAAACCAATACCAATACCTTTTAATTTAAGAAATTGAGATTTTATCGATAAAATGTTGTGTTTGAACAGAAAAAAGATTATTGTTGTTCAATGGCAACATTCTAAACAGAAAAGTGAAAAGTTCAAATCCTAAAGTGTTGGGAAAATTAAATTATTAAATATTGTTGGGAAACTATAAACAATTGAAAGATTCACACAAAGCCTCAAGTCTCTAAAATACCGGCAACCAACTAACCAGTCAACGTTTCGCCAATTCGGGCATCATCAGGACATACACCAAAAATCACAACTATGAAGGCCAACCACAGCACATCTCACATCAACCGTCCAGAAAGACGTATCAGAGACTGCACATCACTCCCAGACATCCAATCACATACTGCCTATCACAGTTTCTTCTGGCGACACATGGGTGTCTCGGAACAGTCCTTGGAAGCTATACGATATTTTTTGTAATCTGAATGACTACGGACATTTAATATCTGTATAAAAAACAACGAAAAATGATAACAATCGACCGTTCTGGTGCAAAATCCTTCTGCGTTTCCGATAAATATCAAGCTTTTAAAAACGGTGAACTGTTTTACCGCTATAGAAATCAGTGTACAATGCCTGTGAGCAACAACATAAACAAAAAGTATGCAAATATGCCGGATATGACGTTACATTCCGCGGAACCAGAAAGTGGGCCTACCATTGAAGCTACATTACTGGTTGCAATCTATTAACAATGTTCATCGCACTCGAATGACTCTTGAATAGGCGTGCATTTGAATGGGTACATTACGTTTAACAATGGGCTAATAATATTGATAAGATCACTGAATGTATTTCAAACTGCAAAATTGAATAATGATATTCTTGTATATTGTTCTGTGAAAGATCGAATTGCAGTTTACCAACTTATCGACTCTAATTAACAGTAAAGACATATGAGGGTTTGAGAAAACAACTATTTTACGATTGCTGAAAACATGATATACACGGCAATTGACAAAAATATATTTAGCAACAGGTGTAGAAGTGAGACTACCAATATTCACATATTACAAATGAAAATACTATGTATTCATAACATTATACATATATCAAATAGATAATATTCCCCTATTCTTATCTTTATGGTTTATTTTGTTTTAGTAAGGCAGTTTCACTATCAATTAAAAGTTACTTATTTACTGAAAAGATAAATTGATCAATTATTCAATTCTTTATTTACCAACTTGCGTGAAGTTTGGGTGTGAAGAAATTCCCAAGAAATGAGTTTTCAGTTATAACTATGCGTATATTTAGTTTTAAAATGAACTTGAGAGCGATAATAATTTCATTCATGATGCCTTGATTCTTTATGGCTTTATTCTTTGTATGGAATTTAACCATCTTTAAAATGTATATGTATATTATCAATCGTAAAAAGTATAATTTTTGAGTTATGCGCAAATGAAATTTTTTCAGATTTTTCTCTGGGATGTTCTATATATGAAAATTAATTGAGCTTAAAGGAGAAAATTTCAGTCGAGTTTCATCAAAATCGTAACAGCCGTTTTTGCGCTACAGTCAATAGACAACTGGGTTTTCGGTTATTTCGCAACCGCTATCGCGCACAGGGTGCCCAACTTGGTGAAAATGCATAGGGGAACAAAACTCCACAATATAAAGAAAAATTAACAAAATTGGTCCACCCGATCAGAAGATAATCGTAGCGCAGACACACAAACCGACCAATGTCCGAAAATGCGTTTTTCGGACGCAGGGGCCTCTGAAACGCACTTGGCCTGATTACAATACCTTTCTTACGGCAAGGAAAGTAAAAAACAACACAGCATTTCTATTGAAAAACCTCCCTTAAGGGAATATTTCATATTTTGTCTCTATCCAATTTTTTACTATTTTACCGTATGACAATTTGAAATATAAAGAAGTTACAAAAACTCCGATTAAGGCACTAAAAATAATTATAGATTTTCTCCTTCTTTGATTATGTTAGACATTTACGTTGTCGATCTTCAGAGTTAGTTAAAAAATGGGCGAAAATCGATACATAGCTCTATAAGTTCACGTTAAAAAAAACATGGTATATTTACTGGACTTGAATAAAAATAAAATGGATAAATAAACTGTCAAATAATTAAATTTTACAGAAACTTTTTCATGGGATAGAATTTACATCGTTATCCAAAAATAAAAAAGGCTGTAGGAAAGATTGAAATGTTAGAAAACGTGGTTCACATTGATATATATATATATATATATATATATATATATATATATATATATATATATATATATATATATATATGTATATATATATATATATATTTTAGTGAGGGAAGGGGATGATTCGCAACTCTTCAATAAAGAAAACTAGAATTTTCTATATTTCACAAAAACCAAATTAGAAAAGTTCATTATTTTTAATATCATTATATATTAACACAAGATACAAGAATTTACTCAAACATTATGTAACCTATTTAAAAAAAAGGTAAGAAACAAACTTTTACACATATATGTGTGCGTGTAATTATTACTATGTTTAAATTATTTTTAAAATCATTCATAGTTTATTCATTCATCATTTAAAAATTTCCTATACCGAATATCCTAAGCGTCCTTCATTATTAATATAAAACGGGATGCTAAAAGGAAAATATTTAAAAGATTTGTTGGATTTTTTTTTTTTTTTTAAATACAATAATGAACACATTTTATATAAATTTCAACTTTTTAAGTATTCAATGGTTTGAGCTAATTTTGGACCAATTTTTAAGCGACAATGAAGTCTGAACTCTGTAGAAACAATACAAATTTTCGTAGCTTCGGTATGAAAGAAATGGTTAAATTTTTATTAACTAAAATGAAGTATCTACCGAATGAAATATCCTTTGAAAATAAGATTTCCAAACTTTTTAATTGCCGCTTTTGAGCTGTAAAATTTATTAAACGAGTAAGACCACTAAGACCTGAAGGAAGCTCCCAGTCAGTATAGTGAAGAGAGTGTACTGCCGAGTTGCGAATTCCTTAGAAAGACATTTCCTGTTCACCTGGCCAACTGAGATAACAGGCCAAACTGTCTTTATCATTTCCTGTTCCATTAAATAAGCTGGTATTAAAAAATCCTATAAAACGTTTTATAGAGCAATTATTTCCAATATTATCAGAGCAATTATCAGAGTTTTATAGATTTATTATTATTGAGCAATAATAATATTTCCAAGTATGTATCTGTGCTAGATTAATCTAAAATGCTTTGAAGCTGTCCAAGTTTATAGACTTATAAATTTAAAAAAATTTCATTTGCCATACTTTTCATTCTCCAGTATTTACGATTTGAGCTGTTATCAGTTCAAATTCATCTCCCAATACTTATCAAATCAATTTTTACTTAATAGTTGCTATTAAAATATATTAACTGATATAAACAAAAAAATCCAACCATGACTTCTGAACTGAAATATGGCGTTATTGGATTTAATGAGTGAATTAGAGACTGAAAAACCTTTTTGTGTTCCGTCGTACTTAGTATTATTTTTTAGTTTCTTTTTTTTTCATTTTTTTTTTCTTTCTTATTCAGTTACTACATATTTCAATTAAATAATATATATATACATATTACACCAAACAAAAATAAAAAAACACAAAAGGCGATTTACATTACTGAAAATATAAAAAACAAAACAAAAAAAAGGCAATTTCAAAACAGATGTAAAACGTTTAAAATTAGATTATGCGAGTATCATTTACAGAAAGAAATTCTACTAATAATAGTTTATTGAAAAAATAAACAATAATAAATTGTAAATAATAGAAACAATAGTTAATAATTGTTAACAATTAAATTTAGATTAACGTAATTTCAAGAGCTATTAGTACTCCGTAATAAATAGCATTTTATATAGAAGCAATACAAAAATAACTGTTATGGTTTTTTAGAGAAGACAAAGTTCAAATAAGACAGTTACACCTATAGGGAAGGTGCCCAAATATCGTCCTCCTTAGCCCAATTCGAAATTTCAAATATCGTCCTCCTAAGCAAAATTTTAAATTAAAGAGGGACACTTAAATAAAGGAAAATAATTCCCCAAAACGAAATTTATTTACATAAAAATACTCAAAAAATTTAGTTGATTATTTTATTTAAAAAAATGTGGCAAATCATTGCAGATTATAATTGAATTCCTAATTGATAATAGTAGGGGGGGGATAACCTAAACAGGGGGGTTTTAGAACCCTTATAATCACCTGAACCCCTGATACTCCTGGATCCTCGTTAAGAGTTGAAAAACATTGAAGGGAACTTTAGGACTCGACCTATGAAAATAATGGCAGCTTTCGACAATTTTTGATAGGTTAGTTGCTACTGCCAAATGGAAGAGTTGAAGATCACATTCTGAAATAGTTGTTCTAGTAATAAAATGATTTTCTTGGTTTGGTTTTGTAAATAATTGATAGAAATAAAGTTTTTGTAAATTTAAATTTTAAATAAAAAAACAGTTTTGACTTGTTTCAGAAAATGTTTAGTAAAATTTATGATGAATAAATACATTTTGACTATTTTTTAAATATAAGACTGCAGGATGAACCTGGATGAAATCCTAAGATGAGCTTACAAACACCTACCTATCCACCTAATATATCATTTAGGTAATGAAAATTTCCTTTCACTGAAGGCTGCATCTCCCAACCTTAATAATATTTCTTTCTTTTTTTAATGTTGAATATAACACACATTATTTAAATGAATTTATATTAAAAAATAATCATTCTATAATTTAAATGAATAAAATAAAATGTGTATGCTATGTATATATATGTATATATATATATATATATATATATATATATATATATATATATATATATATATGTATATATATATATTATCGGTATTATCTGATTTTCTTCTTCAAAAACCTGAAGGTAAAAAAAGAAACGCGGACGGTTGGTTATTAAAGATCGATAATTAGAAAACATCATTGGTATTAAAATATGGGTGTAAAAATATCGATGTCTCTTTGCTATTTCTAAATGGAACATATAGTTGTGTGTGTGTGTGTATTTATATATGTATGTATTAAAATTTGACGAGATATATTTAGAAATAAAGAATGATAATAAAAACTAAAGTGATAATGGCAGATCATGATTAAAAGCCTACTTTTTTTTTAATTTTTCATTCTAAAAACATGGGAACACGTCTACGAGTATACCCAGCACAAGATCTTAACATAATCGCTTAGAGTTATCAAGGATATTAATGTTCCCATGATACATCAAGGACCTATAATTATGTTGCAATTATTACGAAAACACATTCCTTTTTTCGTTGCTCCAGTTACCTTCGGTAAATTCCACTTTATGTTCTCGCAATTACTTCACAAGAAAATTTCAACTTTAAATCATCGGGAAAAACCACCATTGACGTCTAAGTCGAGCCTCCCACTACCTAGTACCTTGGCAAATGGGAAACTTCGATACCGCGTCATTCATAATAGAATAATCCATTTACTTTTAAATTACTAATTCATTTTTTTTTTTATGTTTTTAATATTAGAAGTTTGGTTGTTTATTTGCTTTTTTAAATGATGTTTTTGATTTTTTTTGTTTCTATTTCTTCTACTCTACGGCTCTAAAACTCATTTTCTTTTTTTATTGCCTTTAATGCTAACTTAAAAGACTTGTCCCGGAATAAATCATGTACAAAAAAGTTTAAAAACTATGATAAGGGGATAGTGCATAGCCCAAAAATTAATTTAATTAAACATTCATTAATTTAAAATATGATTTCCTGATTTTGGAAATGTGGCAGATAAGAATGAAAATAGTTTTTAAGTACTTGTTTGTAAAATATAAATTTATTATTCCATAATTTTATTCCAATATTTTACTACTAACGTACGAAATCAATTTTTAATTTTCCTGATATCTGCACTCGTACAGAAATCATGAAGCAAATTTTATGAAATAACTATGTTATCATTCCATAGTACATTTATTTTTATTTTCTATTGAATCTCTTGAAAAAATGTATCAAATCTATGCAGTAATTTAGGAAAAAGCTGGTCCATTCTTTTAATTAATTTATGTAAAACCACCGACTATTAAAAAATAAAATTAAGAATACAATTAATCGATAACTTTTAATATTATTAATTTTAAAATAAATAAACTTAAACATTATGTGAGAAATTATTATCTCATTCGAGCATTTAAAAAACACTTAATTTCTACAGAGCTTGGATGTGTAATTAATTCTTATTTCAGTCTCCATTATTGTTTGACCGTGGCGATAACTAAAATTTCAATTTAAACACAAATAAAACAAGACTCACAGCTCAAATGAGAATTAAAAAAGCAATACAACTAAACACGATTTATTATAACAATTATATTTTTATAGATGATAATTAATTGGCTGGTACGAGGATATCATGGATAATATGCAGTCATTAGTTGTTATTATTATAAAAGCCGACTTTTTGCCCCAAACATGTGGCTCATATTCTGGTCTAGAATAAGATCAGAGATACACGAACTTTAGATACAAAGTAAATGACGGACGCAAATGAAAACGTAAATTATAAAAAAAATGAGAAATTACTAATAACTAAATAGAAGATGCTTAAACGTTTGCATAAATATATGCATTAATAAAGAAAAGAATCTTTAATTTTACTTTTATTATTGATCTATTTGTTTTGTCATTTATTTCCACCATTTTACTTTATAATTTAACTTCTTGTCTCTCCGATTTCATTTTAGCTCTGAAGATGATCCATATGTTTCGGTCGAATTATATTTTTGATTTAACTTAGATAGCGTTTGATCTTATTCGGACCCCTACTATATATATAGGTTGACAATATAATTTGTTTTATATATATATAACAAATTATATTGTCGACCTTCTGTATTATGTTAAATATCTGTATTAGATTAAAGATTAAGGAGACGTCCTGTATGCTACAATTAAAAAAGCATAAGAAAGTAGTTTAAAACTGTGCATGGCCTACAACCCGATTTAAAATGGCAAATCTATATATATATATATATATTTATAGATGGTATATGGTATGTATCTATCGTTTATTTTTTTTTTTATTTGTGATGCATTTATTTTATTTAAATCATTATTTTTATTATTATTGTAATTAATTTTTCTTTCCGAAAGTATGCTATGGTTGGTTATATATATAACTAATACCTATTTCCATTAAGTGTTGCAGATTGGATTATTTTTCAATAATAAACAGTTTGATTCTCTGTCTCTCACACACACACACACACACACACACACACACAAATTATAATAATATGCATTATCATTTTTATTATTTTCAAAGATAATACAGACATTATCATGTAATATCGATACATACATCAAATGAATCATGTATTATATTTATAACTTATATATAAATTACAATTCAGGTAGAATTAGGCTAATACAGAGTATTATGAACAGTTTCTATACACTTATAACTAAGGAGGTTTTAATTGGTCTGATTCACCACCAAGACTCTTTCTAAACAGCGACTCAAAATATTCCAACCATCAATTAAACAAATTGAAATCATTGTTGGCCAAGCCTTCTCTTGGAAAAACCACGGATCCTACATTTCCACTTTACCCGTCGCACCTTTTCCATTTAAAAGTATCTTCATTACCTCTGTCAGCTTCCGTTTGAAGCCCATAATTTAGTAATTACTAAGTCACTTCAGTTTCCCCACGCTATCTTTGCACTATGTGTAATGGTACCGGGATCTCTCGGGTTCGTGTTCATCGTTATTTTCTATCTGCCCTTGGCGTCGAAAGGGTTTTATTGATGAAGTATTAATGCGGATTTGCTCTTCCCAAAATTTCCGCATGAAATAGGGAAATAATACGTACGCCATAAAAGAAAAACAATTTTTTTCCCGATACTGTACTATATTCGGGTAACTGTGGTAGGAGAAGCGGGTTTGATTGCGACAAGAGTCTTGCCGATGACAATTGAAAAACTACCTTTGCTGTTAGGTTATGCTCGGTTAGACTCGAAAATTACATTTTGTAAAAGGGAATCTTGATATGTTTGAATTACTGGCAGAAAAGTGAAGAACTAAACTAAAAGAACTAAAAAGTGAGGATGGATATAAACAAATTTTAAGTTCTATTGCACCTCAAGAACTCTTGAAGGAAATTTATTATTATTTTCCATCCCTGTCAACAGAAGTATATGATTGGTTGAGGAATCCATTCTCTCCAACTTTCGTTCATCCTCAGGACCTAACTTTATTAGAAGACGAACTTTTTGATTTGCATAGGATAGTTTATTGAAAATGAGATTTAAAGACATGACTTTGGATAAATTATTGATTCCCGTTGAAAATTAGTAACCTACAATTCATACAAAAGCAATTAATTTATTCCAGTAGTTGTGAACATCGTATATGTGTGAGCAATCTTTTTTTTGTTTAACAAGTATTAAGAGTATGAAATCTGCATATATATCTGGAATATCAGACTCCGAATCCAACATTTATGTTCCAAAAAATAGGATCATATTTTAAATTAATATTTATTATAAATTGTTATACTATAAAAAACAAGGCACTCGCGGAACGTTACTCACACAAATATTGGTTGGACAACCTACCCATTTATCACATGTGATTTAATGTTCAACGTTTAAGGTTACAAGTTAATTGTTTTGTGTAATAAGTGCGATTTGCTTTGAAAAATGTTATTTTTGTTCAGTTGTTTTTTGTTTTTGTTGTTTTCTATTTGAGTTTAAATGTGATTAAAATTTGGTAAATCCCCTCTAAATTCCCTCATTTAGATTCCTACCTATGCGAATTTCTGTGGCGGCATCTTCAAAGAGAAGAAGACACATTTATTGCTATTTTAAATAGCATCGGGGAATTAGCAAACCCCAAAGAATGTTAAAATTAGTATTTTTTATTAATATTTAATTTCATAATGTTATTTTCTTTTTTTAAATAATTGTATTAATAAAAAATAATACAAAATGAAGTTTTTGGTATTATTATATTTCTTTCTGTTAAAGGTGTTTTAGTAATGAAATGTAATTTAAAAAGCCATAAATATGAAAATATGAAACTAGGCCTTATCAGTGTCAGGTTATGAGGGTAACAGTAGCAGCCATCTTTGTGTGAGTAACTTTCCGTAAGTACCAAAAAAAATTATTATTTATCTATAACTAATTATGTTTATGATTACAACAATTGTATGTAATTTTTTAAAAAAATAAACGACTAAAATGATTGTCATTTTTGTTTTCATTAGTGATCGTTGATAAGAATGCTATGAAAAACCATTGTTTTATGAGCGCTGGGCTTATCTAGAACTTGAACATTGTCACAAATATTCCTTAAGAGTGAAAAGGTTGGGAATCGCTACCCTAGGTGCCCGCACTCCAATTGGACTGACCACGCCTTGTATTATTCCCAGCGAGGACAAGCTTTAAGACTTCAAAGTCACAAGCCAAGGAAAATATTAAAGCATTAGGATCACTAAACTTTTTAAATGGGAAACAATATAGAAAGATTTCTCGTGTGCAATGTTGTTGTTTACATGAGAAACACTAAGACCAGGTTTGATAAAGACACAATTATGATAATGTTTGATATCAAAGTTTTTAATTTTTTTTTTTACTATTTATATTGCTAAATATAAAAAATACAACAACTTATTGCAATTTGAAATTCTATTTTAGATGAAAAATATACATTTGTTTAACTTGCTATATAATTGCTGGTTGTTGTTATTAAATGGCTTTGCTTTGCATTATTTGATTAACTTTGCTCAAAATCATAGATGCTTGAGGAAATATATTTAGAAAAAGTTTGTTCCTATTTGACCGATTTTGGGCATAAAATGCTAATTTGGTTAAAGCATCACATATTTTAGTTGCCTAAGCCTTCTGGAGTAGGAACAATATAACAAGAGGATTTGTTACCCTCACCAGTAACATTATTATTAAGGTATGCATATATAATTGGTACCACTGGTTAGGCATATAAATTACAAGCTGATAATAAAATAATCAAATTGAAAAAAACATGCTAAGAGTAATTATTAAAAATGGATCACTTATTTAATAAATATAAGGTTGACAAAAATACATAGCAAGAATTTTGCCTATATGTATTTTTATAATAAAAAGTATTTTATTATTTTTTTTTTTACTTTATTTTTTCACTGATTTCACTGATTCAAAGAAGTCAGAACTTACGTCCAATATTTCCAAGATTTTTAATAATAACGAAACTATATAAAAATCACCAAGTTTTAAAATGACGCATAGTCTTTTAACTAAAATATAGTATTTTCACATATGTTTATATCAGCTCGTGATATAATAAATAAGCGTTGTTGATCCTATGGCTTTGCAACTTGTCTAAAACATAATAAACAAACATGATTTTATATTATTTATCTTATTGTATATTGTTGCCCGTTTCTCCACTCTCTCTTTTTCCTCCCTCGTAATATCCGGAATGTGAATGAATCCAACTAACATCCACTGGCTAACATTCAAATTTCTGGTGAAGGATTTATTTTAGATTTATCTATGTCTGATGGCATTATTGTTACTTAATAATATATAGTGAAAGAAAGGTATTTCGATCGGGAACAATTTCGAATTCGTTTTCATTCGGTTTCAACGGAAATACACGTTTAAAAGTCCCAGTGACGTATGCAGGGAGGGATATACTCCTTCCCCTCCCCTCCCACTCCCGAAATATACGAGAAATAAAATAAAGTTTGTATTTTAAGTAATATTTTTAATAATTTTAACAATAATTTTTTAATCGATTTTCATCCTTATACTTAAAACTTACAATTTGGCGATTATAGACATTTAGTTGATTAATTTACTTCTTCAGATTAAATCCCACCCCAAAAAAATTTAAATCTCCCCGAAAAAAATTCTGCGTTCGTCCTTGCAAGGTCCACTGAATCCAAATGGCCAAGTCTCGCAAAATGGTCTCTGTATGTGTATGTGATAAGTCTATCTAAAAACAGAAAATTTGTAAGAAAATTAAATTACGTATTTGAGTCAGGTATGCTCCAGTAACTTTTTCGCAAAAATTGACTTACCGGAAGTGCCACATTTTATCTTCAATATTACACATTTTTACAATTTTCTGAAAAAAGGCTCTAACGATTTTGATCCAACTCCTTATATCAATGTACAATTAAATGGTCTTTAATATCAGCCAGTTCTTATCATCATTGATAAGACATATTGTGACAGGGCTTAATTGCAGAATTTTAAAAATGGCTTCCTCTAAAGTACCTTTAATTTTGTTTTATTTAAATAATTAACCGTCTATCTTTATTAGCAGCAATAAAAAATGAATAAATATAATCTATGAAAGAATTTAATCGTTAACTAAAGGATAACTATGTTCCCAGATTGGAAACAAAGTTTTCGTCAATTATATTATTCTTAAGGGAAAATATTCTAGAATTTTTTTTATGATTCTAATTAGTGTAATTAATAAATAAGTGCGAAGGGGGTGACTGCATTTGAGGTTATACTAAGAAAATGGTGTTTGAACTTCTGATATCTTCTTTTTTTTCCTTCAATAATTAAGAACATTATGTTGTGTCTACAACATGCTAAAGCAAAGAAGCCACATCTACGTTAGATACCCCTAAAACTATTTAAGAATTGCCACTTACTGCAAAACTATCGTAGAAAAAGGTGCAAAATGTGCAGTTACGACTGTTAAAAAATTTTTTTTTAAATATTTCCCATGCAGTCACGGCCATACACGGCCTGGTATTAGATGTACTAAACATCAATGAATCACTGGGCATCAAAATCGCAATTCACCCAAAAATGTCAGTCATCCCCTTCGTGCTTAACACAGCAGTGTTACATACGTCCTTTCAATCTGTACATTTTTTTTTTTTTTTTTTTTTTTTTTTTTTTACTAATTTTACGATGCATTAATTGGGTAATAAATTTCAGCTAACAACAGATGACTGAGGCGGAACGAAGCGGCGAGAATAGCAAAGGCACCATGAGAATTTATTAGTAAACAAGCCGGAGCTCGGACAGTGGGTAATTTCAATGATTCATGTCATTGAAGGCCCCACCACCAGAATGCAAACTTCTTTTCTCTTTCCTGGCATCTCTAATGAAGGAGTAAATGTGCCGATCCTTATCTTTCGGTGAACCGCGTTGCAATGCCCATTCATAATAGACGACCGGCATACTACAATCACCTGACATATAAATACTTGTGGTATCGGGGGTTACAATCCAGCCCCTTCGTTTGGATTGGTTTACCGATTGGTACGGGCTTTCTCGGAGCCAATGGTAAATCCCCTCTCATGTTTCTCAGAATATGCCGCTACCTTAATTAGCCCTTGTTATCCCGCCAATGTCTGCCGATAATTTAAGGCTGGAGCCAGTCGATCGTCTCTGATTCCAGATACTCCACTTCCGTTCCTCATGGCATGTAATTGACGGTTTTGATTTGCAACTAAAGGAAATTCTACGCCACGTATTCCTCGTATGCATCGCTGACAGATTTTACTGCGAACAATTGAGTTTCTCACGTTGTTCATATCATGCTTAGCTAGAAGAGTTTCTTGAAATCGAATCTCATGAAAAAACATTTGAATCGTGAATTGCAGAAACATCACAAATTTGTTTCGATAATTAGCTTTTTATTTTAACATAATATTTTGTCAAGAGACTTTCAATAGGCCCAGAAACCATAGTTCTCCTTTGAAAAACAGAGTAGTTATAACAGTTATAACTTATGTGTATTTCAGAAACCACACGTCCTGGAATTGTGCGATTTCAGCAATTCATGTATGTTAGTTGTTGAAATGGCCGCTAGGTGTTTCTGACAGAAGTGTTTCTAATGCATTACTTCCCCCACAGAGGCCATTCATACCTCCTTCTGATCGTGGATTTCATGTCGTGAAAAGAAAACTGTGAATATAAGCAATATGAAAACTTAGTTTTAAAATCAAGTGCCAAGAATAAAATGCGGGTTAAATCTTTATCATCTGATAATGTATAGGATTATAAAAAGTGGTGTCCTAAATTTTACAGTAATAAGCTAGTATCCGCCAAAACAAAAGGCAGGAAAATCCCACTAAAACTAAAAATTACATTCATCATACCGCAATATACGGAATTAAAATATTCAAAACAATATGCTGATGCAGTGGGTGTAAAAAAGCACATTGTTGCGTTGGAATCTGACACATTTGTTTTAATAATAGAAGTTGGGACTATTCCTGAAGAATCCGGCAAGGTATACCCACAGAAATTTGTCGCATTAATTAAAAAAAAAAAAAAGAAGAAAGACATTAAAAAAAATAAACCATATCTTCAGAGAAATGAGGTGCTAAATGAATTTTATTTAAAGATATTTGCTCTTCCAGAAGAAGAAGAATAAGACGAATGAGATTTTTAATTGTATGCATATTATCATTATCTATCCTTTCCTAAGCAAGTTTATACAACATTGTATCATACATTATTGTCTATGATCGCCTATTGACTTTAAACATGCAGGATACCTGCATGTATTTCAATGAATTTCAGAAACCACACAAGTCCACTACGTCTAAATATTTTTTAGAACAAACTACGGTGAAAAATTATTAGTTTTTTCATTATAATCATAATAGTTCTGATATAATCGTTAAAGAAAACAAAAAATCAGCCCTCCAAATCAAACGTTGAGGATGGTAATATGTTTTTTGCTCCTCCATAAATTTTTTTAAAATTGGACATGTGCTATATGTTTGTAAACTGCTATTTTTCACTCTTCAGTATTTTTTAAAGATTCATAAAATCGCCCATAAATCACTAACTCTTTGAAGGATTTAAACCAAATTTGGGTCATCGGAAAAGGTTCTTAAACTATGAAATTTGCTTTAGCCATGATGTTGCTACGTGTTTTAGAACCAACGTTATCCGCAAAAAAGTTTAATTTTGTTTTTATTAGGTAATCCTTTTTTTTAACACAGACCTTCTAAGATAATGCAATAGCTTTTATATATATGGAAAGAAGAAATTTCTCTCTTTCTAACGAGTCCAAGAACATAGATATCGGGTAAACTGAAGATGAGGGACAGAGCTTCAAACCCAATCGTAATTTTGTGGCTTTTAAAAATTTTGATCACATTCGGAACTGAAATTCTTTTTTTGTTTTCGATGATTTTTTCAACACTAAGATTTTTTGGTGTTTTAAACCCAAATCTTTCATTATAATTGGTGTGAAAAAATCTATAAAGCTAGCTTACTTAATAATTTAAAAACTTTGTTGATACTTCGCCTTTAATATATTGTAAAAACAAATGTTTAGCAGAAAAAAAAAAAACATGTCGATATCATTTCTCAAACAAGAGAAATAAAATGAAGCATTTTCAGCATGTTTTATTTTTGGTTTTATCTGCTCCTAGGGCCCTTTGGTCAAAACGATAGGAATTTTTTTCAATGTAGAATCACCCATGATTATAGTTCATTGAGCCTCCTAATTATTAGCTCATATTGTATTTTAATAATTAACCGTAACAAAATTGAATGGCAACGATTACTTTTATTATTTAGTCTATTAATATCGATAGTAACCACCATTAATTGAGTTCATAAAAATGAGTTGTTTTGACTTACGAAGATATTTTATAAAACAAAAGATATTTCGGTTAAGTTTATTGTAATACTGATATTTTGTCAAATATTTAATATTAAACTTAATAAATTAATAAATCTGTATGATTCACTTATCAATTATGGTTCTTCCTAAAGAAAGTTATATATTTTTATAGAGGCTTCGTACATTATGCCTTTGAAGGTTGAAAATAAAAAAATAGTACGAATAGCTAGTAAAAATAATATTGAAAAATAATTTCCGCAATATTTTCTCTCGTTCCCTAAGCCACACATGGTTTCTCGGTTTGCCGGAAATAAGGTCTTTCTTTATTTTCATCAAGTTTATTTTATATGACAGATTTCTTTCCAGGTTATTAATGTAGAAAAATGATTTAGTACATCAAAGCTAAATATTATTAGGTACTTTTAAATCGTATAAAATAGCTCATAAAACGTGAATCAGTCCAGAAATATGAATGTTTTTCTCATTAATTAAATTAGTGTTCATAATTAACAAGAAGATGAAATATCCTTTGTATTTTTTTGAATTAAATCCCTAAAATTATTCGCAAGATGCCAGTTAATCATTATTTCGAAAACCATGTAATCCACAAAAAGTCATTCATGGAATACCTAAACATTGTTTATTATCAGTTCACAATAAACGCTGATTCCTTTGTCGATAATATAAATCCTTCGCACTTACTATATATATATATATATATATATATATATGCATACAAACATCACCCCACAAAATTACAACAAAATATAAATTAACCCAATTCCTCACAGAACACGGTCCGATTAGCTATTATCTTAAAAGATTACCACTTGCAAGGATCTTGACCGATTTCCACTGCCCTTGAACCCGAATGTTTGAATATACTTTGGGGGTAAGATCACTTCCGAATTGGTCCCAAAGGGACCGGTTATCGAGCTATGGGTAGCCTCTGCACCATGGAACCACGGCTTGTATCAACGTTAGTCTGGTAACCAATTTCAAGCTATCCTTCGAACGACATCCTCCCATCTACGTTTCGGGATGCCACTCGAATTTTCACATATTTTTAGCGCTAATATACCTTATAGAGATTCGTTCCTTGCATAAACCAACAACGCTACATACCGAATTTTAGTCATCGCAATGCAATTACTTTAATTGTAGTTGTTGCTTTCAGGTCACAGAATTCTGCATTTTTTGGTCGTCTAAATTCTCCTAACTACTCCTCCTTTGGGGCCAAATACTTTATTTTAGAAAAAATTATGACGAATTTCATCCCTTAAATGTTTTTTACGGATGCGAAACGTGGTCGCTTAACGTTTCGCATCCGTAAAAAACGACAGTAAGTATAGCCTTGTAAAGTCTTACTTTCCAGTCCATAGAGATAATTGAGAAACGGTATTGAGAAAACAAATATTCTTCTCATTAAATTTTCTTTAATTTCTTCTTTAATTCCGTTTCTTCAAGATACTTGAAGTTCTCTTCGTACTGAAATGTATCGATACAGAGAGAACTTCTCCATAAGGTCTACATATATCCCTGGTTAAGGTATATATAATATACTTATGTTTTTTTATTTATTATATAATAATTCTAATTCTAATTCTAATGACCAGAAATAACCATTATTTTTTTTTCATCTTTGTTATTCTCAAGGAATTTTGTCCAAGAATAAAGTTGTTTTCTATTTATATACATTTTGGAACTTTGCAGAACTTTGGAACTTTTTATAAAAACCGTTTTTTTTTTTTTTTGCGATTATTGCCTTCGTGATGGATAAAAAAGAGCCCGATATGAATTCGTCTTACAATTT
The DNA here is from genome assembly GCA_948150685.1 of Rhaphigaster nebulosa. Taxonomy (NCBI): domain Eukaryota; kingdom Metazoa; phylum Arthropoda; class Insecta; order Hemiptera; family Pentatomidae; genus Rhaphigaster; species Rhaphigaster nebulosa. The sequence continues at coordinate 128,993,053 of OX411307.1, forward strand.
TATTTCCTATCAGAATCCATAAAAAAAAAAAATACGCCATATTTGAAATTTCAGAGTTTGGTGCGCTATAGAAGAACTGGAGAAGGTTAGGGGGAAGTTAATTTCATAAAAAGATACGTCATAATTCATAACAAAGACCCACCGCGTTTCATCCAGTTATTCCAAATATTCTGGAATCTACAGCGGGTGATCCATGTCCTCTAGGACACACGGTATATATTATTTTTTTTTTCGGGTGTATAGGGTGTGAATGGATACTTATATTTCTAATACTTATAGCTCCTTGAGTGTGGCAGATTTTATTATCTTCATCAATAAAAAATAATTGTATATATATATTGGACTACTGTAAGATTTTTTCCTATTCATTCCAGGATCCTTCCTGAATAGCTCATATAATATCGCAATGCAATATTAAGGGGAGGCGGAATCCTTATGCTTCTGCAGGTTAACATAAGAAACATTTTCTCAAAATCCGTTTAATAAATCACTTTCAAATTTTGCTCTGCGTAATATTGACTTTTGATATATATCCTGAGTTTTTTTTTTTTTTTTTTTTTTTTTTTTAGTACCAATTGTAAGAAATTGTTTTTCTAAGTCCTATTCAAAGTTTGTAAAATATTTAATCTATTTATTTTTTTTAAAAGTATGTAAACGATATTATTTTTTAATTAAAACAACTCAGCATATGTAATAATATAGTTATATGACTATGTAAAAATTTCAACAAATTCAGACAAAATTACTTTCTGAGATAATTTTCGTTACATTCCACAAATATAAACTTTCGAAAATATGCAAAAAATTAAAAAAAATCAGGTTTACAACTTACAAATTAGACATTTTTACAAAGTAAATTTGAACCAGAAGGACCTTTGTAAATTAGTTAAATATTATTCATTATAGCTTCTGGAATGCTAAATATTTCTGTTATACTATTATTATGTAAAAATATTGCTATTGCACTCGTAAATTATCTGGAAAATGTTTTTGAAGAGTTACTTATATCATTTTTTATTATAATTAAATATTCATTTAAAGTGCACTTATTATATATCGTTCTAATCAGAAAAAAGTCCTACTTTCATATTAAAATATAAAATTTGTATTCATATTTTGTTTGCCTTCCGCCTCTCTTTAAAATAGCTTACACTGTTGACTTGCCTAAAAATGTATATAAATTTTTTAATAGTAGCCCCTTGCCTATGGAAATCTTACTCCTAACTATTCTTGTTAATTATCTAAGATGCCTGAAAATAATTTAAAATATTGTCTACAGTATTCTACATTCGCACAGGAGCACGTGTTGTCGGCAGTTTTCTTGAAATTCCTTCCAGATCATATATTAATTTTAGAAATGTAATGCTTTATAATTTGAACTAAAATAATAATAAAGAGGCTCTATCGCTGTTTTAACATTTTTTAAATTGTATTCTTGCAGCTTATATGTTAGTGGTATGTGGATAACATAAAAAAAACGACCTTTATAGATTCTGTAGAAGAAAACTATTTCTAACAATGTCGAAAATAAAATGCACAATATTTTTATATCGAATTCAGAGGGTTGAGCGATTCTTTTTATATTTATTTAATATCGTTTATATTGGTTGTAAAAAAAAACCAAAAAAAACCTTTAGACGTCCGTAAGTAACGCCTGCAAGTTTCTGACTATGTTATGTGTGGAGCCGAGTAGTGTGTTGAAGCATACCCTCAGCCCCTTAGTGAAATAGGCAATCTCTACATCAAAATAAATGTTAAAAATATATACCATTCTTATCAGATATCAATAATTCATAACATTAATTTGAATCATTATCATATTAGACCAATCAAATATAAGAAAATATATGAAAATATATATGGAAATCGAATATAACTGATAAAAGATTTACTAGAAAAACAATTAAAAGTTTAAAATATAAAATCAGTATACACTCTCCCCTTCAGTTGATTTTGTGTGCCCAAACAAAAATTGGAGTAAGGTAAAACGTTTGACAACTTTAAAACAAGTTATCGTAGCTCAAATTTTCCGACGCCATTTAAAAGAACAGGTAAACAACCTTCAAGAGATGTTGCAGACTTAAAATATTTCAAATCACAATTTGTTATAACTGATAATAAAAGGCAAAAAAAAAAAAAAAAATTTACTCTTGTTAAATTGTTAGCAGATTTCGATGCAGTTATTGTAGGATATAAAAACTAATGAGGTCTGGAAGGTAGTCCCTTTATCTTTAGAACGATGGATTTCGTAATCTTTTACTTAATTATGGCCATTTTATTGAATAAAAGCAATTTTTTTTTTATAGCGAATATATCTAAAACAAGAGATGTAGTAAAAAGGTCTAAAGAGAAAAAATTTGTGTTTTTGAACAAAGAACACGGAGATGTGATAAAGAAAAAAGTTGAGAAATTTTTTTTTCTATGCCAGAAAAGTCGTTTTTAAAAAAAATAAATAAAAGACGTAAATTTTACACATAGTTTTCACCGACCTAAACTTTAATTTCAAATTTTGCCCGAAATGATGTAGAATAGTAAAAAACTAACATTTTTATCTATAAAAAATTTTTTTTTCATTTATTTTAAATGTATAAGAATAGTAAATATAGCAGTTAGCCACTTGAATGTTGAATTAAATTTTGTCAATAATATTTCTAAGCTATAAAAAAAAAAAAAAAAATATTTTTTATCAAACAATTCTTTTTTCAAAAACACAATTTTTTTCTCTTTACATTTTTTTTTCTATATATCTTGTTTCAGATATATTCTGTCGGAAAAAAATTGCTTTTTTTCAATAGTCATACTTACATTAAAAGTATGACCGCTCATTTTTTAAAGGTAAAGTGACTACCTTCCAGGCCCCGTTAGTTTTTATATTCTGCTATAACTGTATCTAAATCAGCCAGTAATTGAACAAGAACAAATAATTTTAACATTTTTTACCTTTTATTATCAGTTATAGCAAACCGTGATTTGAATTTTTTTAAGTCTGCTACATCATTTCTTGAAGGTTTTTTTTTACTTGTTCTTTCAAATGGAGACGGAATTTTGAGCTTCTTAACTTGTTTTAAAGTTTTTATACATTTTACCTACTCCAGTTTTTGCTTGCGGTGCGCTAAAGCATTTAAAGGGTAGTGTTCAGAATACAGAAGGTTGTTTCGAATTATTTAGGGATTATTATTTAACTGGCAGAAAAAAAGCTTTTAGTTTTTTATGTGTTTTAGGTCTGAACTAAACTATGTAAAATATATTAGTCTAAAAAAACAATGTAATGTTTTGTAAATATATTTTCATAACTAGAAATATTTTTTCGTTGACTAGTAATATAAGAAAATTTTTTTTTCTAAGTTGCGTGTCAAGTGATGACGCCTTCAATACAATAGATATTACGATTGCAAAAACATTACTGCAATAAAAAACTAAAATTTAAATTATTGCTACTTCTTTTTATCACGAAATCAATAATTACAAGAAAAATGAATGAAAAGTCATAAAAAAAATAAATAAATAAATAATGATAATAATTATTAATTTTTCCTGCTTAGTGCAATATATTTAGTTAAAAATCAATTAATTTATATTAATGTTCAAGAAACATGCAGTGGGAACAAGAAATTAATAATAGTAAATTTATTGTTTTGTTATTTAACTAATATTGGAAATTAATTTGAATTTTGAATAATTGAATTTTCTATATTCATATAGATGTTATTATCTAAGTTCTCTTTTATATTGCATTTTAGGTAAAAGGAAATAAGGCATTATTTACAAAATACAACAGACGCAATAAATAAAATTTAACTATTTCTTAAGTGTCTAAAGCAAATTATAAGATGCTGTATGTTCATATTATAATTATTCTATACCGCCATTATCAAAATAAAAATAGTGCCTGTGTCCAAAAATTCAAAAGCGGTTTCGATTTCTCAAATAATAAAAACAAAATTATGTTATAAATAAACATTTTTTTTTAATATTGAGTTTTTTTTTATTATTCTTTGAATTTTATAACAATCTTATTCAACAATTATTATTTTTTAACGTATAATCTTTTTGTTTACGAAATATAAATTTGGATTTAAAAAAAAAATTATAAAATAGAAAAGAAAATTATACCTTGCTTTACAAACTGGTTGGAAACATTCTTGTTGCCCATAAAATTCATAAGAAATTTAATTTTATTGGAATTGAAACGTATGATACAAGAGCGAGTAAGTGAAAGTGGATTTATTTATATACAAATAAGGAAAAATCAATTTGCACAAGTATGTTGGAAATATCAAAAGTCAAGGTTGTTAGTTTTTACTTTATCAAGTATAAGTTTATCTTAGAATCACTACAGATACTAATTAAATAATGTTCCAGTTCAGATAAAATAAAAAAAGTAAAAAAAAAAAAATATATATTTTCAAAACATTTTTCCCATTATTTTTTTCCTACACCTATTGATAACAGCATTATGACGTCGTTTTTCTACTATAACCGAAGTTTGGATTAGTCTGGGTTTACCCAAGGCTTAAAGATTATCTATTAAGTGAGATTAACGGTGGAAGAACAACATGTAATTCGCTATCCTCAGGAAGCACTTTTATTAAATTTTTATAACGTATATATATATATATATATATATATATATATATATATATATATATATATATATATATATATATACATATACACACATATATATAATATTGAATTTTATATACGCATTAGTTGCAGAAAATAACAGGTATTCGTATTGAGTTCAAGTTAATGATTCCAACTAACTTTAATTCATGGTATATATATATATATATATATATATATATATATATATATATATATATATATATATATATATATACATATATACCATATACCAGAAAATAACTGATATTCGTGTATTATATTAAGCTCAAGTTAATCACATGGGTCCAATTCAGAATGTGTATATCATTCTGATACTCAAAAGAGTTAAAAAGAATTTTTATTCATGTTTTATTTCGGTAATTAACCTTCACTGAAATATTTGTTTATCAAATCAGCATTCATCGCTTCTTAACTGGATTCATAAGGTTTGGAGTTTCGCGTATAATTTCTTTAACTAACGAGGGGAATGCATGATGTGCCAATATAAAAATGTGTTTAAATTATTTGGTATACTAGCCTTTTAGATTTTTTTATACCAAAAATGATTGCCGATTTGGATTCAGCACATCAAAAAACCTTAATGTTTAAAAAATCATCGAAAACAAAAAAAATAAATTTTGCAGTCGCCGAGCGTGCTTAGGATTTTTAAAGCCACAAAATTACGTTTGGGTTTGAAGCTCTGAAACTCCTCATCAGTTTACCCAATATCGATGTTATTGGATTTATTAAAAAGAGGGGAGTTTCTTCATTCTATACATATAAAAAACTATTGCATTATCTTAGATGGTCAGTTTAGAAAAGGTTATTACCATATAAAAACAAAGTTGAAGTTTTTTGCGGATAACGTAGGTCCTAAAGCACATAGGAACATCACTGTTAAAGCAAATTGCGCAGTTTAAGAACCTTAACCGATGCCCCAAATGGGATTGAATTATTCAATGGGTTCCTGATTAATGAATGATTATTTAAATCTTTTAAAAAAAATGAAGGGGAGAGAGACCCTTGGAAATATTTTCAGGCCAAAAACATTTATTTTTAGATTCGCTCGAAAATTTGAATATAGGGGTTTTTCACTGTGCTAAATCCAAATCTGACGCCAGTTTTAAATTTAAAAAAAATCTGTTTATATACTCTACTCCATAGAGAGAACATTAATATTTTTTGATGGCCTGAATCCAAATCTGAAACAATTTTAGGTGTGGAAAAATCTATAAGGCTAGTTTAGCTAATAATTAAAAAACTTGTTTAAATTTATTTGTCCAAAAATCGCTTATTTTTTAATTTTGATATTTTTCCTTTAATATACTATAAAAAAACAAATGTTCAGCTGAAGAAATCATGTCGATATCATTGATCAAACACGAGATATAAAATAAAACATTTTCAGCAATTTTTTTTTTCTCAGCTCCTAAGACCCATTGAACAAAACGGGAGGATATGGGTCAACTGTTTTTCAATGAAGAATCACCCAAAAAAATCTGATCAAAATCGGCGACGGACACATCGTGCACTCCCCCTTGTAAGCTTATTTTGGATAGCGGTTTTATCCATTTTAACTTTTAAAAACTAAATTATAAAACTATATAATATGCATAATATTGCTTGAGGTGTAATTATTTTATATACTATGAGTAAATTGAAACCACTCATTAATTTCTTTTTTTTTTTTACCCTTTTAAAAAAAAAACTCGTCGGTAATAGCATTAGAAACTTCTCACTTATTATTTAATTTACATAAAATAAATATAACTTTAATTGAAAATGTACAAGTAAACATAAAATGGTTTTATATTATATAAATTAATAAAAGTAAATAAATGTATTTAATGGGGAATCAGTTATTACTTTTCATAAACCTTATTTATTAAGTTGTAAACAGGTGTATTCTAAGCCTGAACTTTTATTGTAATATCGCCTTATATTTATGAAGAGTCCACGGGAGAAAGGGAGTGGCACATTTTGTTTCCGAAATGGAGTTATAAACACATCAATATGTTTATATCGTTAGAATAAGACGGTGTAAAGAAACAGTAGGAAATGAGGATGGTCGGTTTGTTCGAAGCGTTTAAAGAATAGCTATTATACACATATTATATTATTATATATTATATACACATATCATAGAAGAAATGGGGAACTTTAAAAAAAGATTTTCTAGAAATGCATTTTGGAAGACTCTCCGCCTTTCTCCCGTGTGTGATTTTTCCGAAAATTCCTTTTGCCATGTGAAAACCTCCTAATGAGCTTATAAATTGTTTTTTCCTATAAACAGTAATCCCTTAACATTTGCTTCTATAATGATCGTTAAACTTGCTTATTCGCGAGTCTTCTGATGAGAAACACTTTCACATCCGTGCTTACGATACTTGGATATTTACAGATTAAAATAAAAATAAAAAATAAACATGTATTAAACTAAATTATCCATCATACTATTTCATTATCCACTGAAGAAATACAAACAAAAATATTAGGGCGAACTGCCAAATAAATAAAATTGAGAGATCGTTAAATTATTGTTGGTAGGGAAAATATTTGGTCTCAACGAAGAATAAGGTTAATATCGTTTCCTTCATTAATTTTTTTTTTTTTGCAGTTAAAAATAAAATATTTCTACAATTTAAATTTTCTTATTGCAGGTGAAAATTTGTCTTCAAAAGTTAATGAATGAATGTGAATGCTCTACCAACAGTTTGTAAAAAATGACTCTTCACTGATGATTTATCTTGCATTTAAAAGAGAAATTCAGGAAGCGATACTCCCTTACTCTTAAATATACAAAGAGGTTTGTTCATTGAAAGATATTTTCAACCATCATGTAGAAAGGATAGTTTGTTTACCTATATTACTTTAAACATATATATAGTATTATCAATATATATGTTCATATTATTGCTTATATATATATATATATATATATATATATATATATATATATATATATATATATATATATATATTTAGAATCACTTAAAATTTTACAGAATCTAATCTTCTTTTTTTTTTTTTTATAGAGGAAGATCGACATTTCCGAACTTGACATTCGCATTGGTTTCTGAGAATATATTGTTTAAGGGATTACTGTATTCATTAATAATATACGTGCATCAAGTCTAGAACTGTCTTATAATTTTTTTTTTGTTAAACATATTTTTTATTTTTTAGTAACCTATGTTTTATATTTATTAGCTATGCCTGGATTTTCTCGTCAATCGGTGAGGAGTACTCACTGTTGGGACGAGCTGTCGCCTACTGGAGAAAGGGCACGCGCTGGAACGGACGACACTCGAAGGCACTGGACACCCAAGAGAGGGTAGCAGGCCCTATATACCCTCCCTTCCACCTCCACGTTCCCCTGGGACCACCCCCTATCCCCAATCACGAGGCAGGGTAATTCAAATTCATTTTGCCTGGCATTCGAAACCCAGATTTGAAATCAATATTTAAAATATTAACAGCAAAAAATAAAAAATATATGTACCTAACACATTAATGCAAAATAAAAGAAGTGCTTGCAAAAAAAATCATATCTATATAAATAACGTGTGAAAATGATTTTCACCAAATACTACATTACTGATTTACCTTAAAATATATTTTTATTAATTTATAACCATTTTATGTTGATTTTTTAATTTAAATTTTACGTTAATACATAATCAATAACAAGTTTTTAACCTTGTTACCAGCCTGTTTAATAATAAAAAGAAATTCAGAAGTGATTTCAATTTATTCAGTGACATCGCTATTGCACATAAAATAATTACATTTCAGGCAATATAATTTCAATAGTTCAATTTTAAAACTTACAATGGGAAAAACCTCATCCAAAATAAGCTTTGTTTAAAGTATTACGCGCGAGCACACATACAAAAAAAAAAAAAGTAAACATAAAGTGTACGATTTCTAGTTATGGGTAGTTAAATAAAAAAATAAATATTAATAAAAACTATTATAAAATAAATGGTTCCTTACCTTAATTCAAGCAATCCTGGCTCAGAAAAAAACACATTAAAAATTTCAAAAATGTAAAGCGTTAATGTAAGGTTGGATTGAATTAACTCAAGACCAAAATGGTCCCTGAAAACGATAAATTTTATTTAACATTCCTTTAAGAGTAGTTTTACAATAATCATCAAAATAAAACCAACATCACCAATTAGTGTCATACCTTAAAAAGAAAAATCGGTTTTTAAAGTTAATAAAAAACTATAATTACAATTAAAAATCAAAATATAACTCTTCAATTAAGTATCTCTCTACTAAATCTTGTGAACTCATATGGTTATTACCCAAGTACAAATAAAAGGGTAAACTTCACTTTTACATGTACAGGATTGCCAACTAAGTCTTTTCGGGATAAAATAAAGCTCATAATATTATATAAATAATATTTATTTTAATCCACGTGGTATTGTCCATTGATTTGTATGACCTTTTCCTATCTACCTATTCAGGATCATTCAGAAAATGATCCTACGTTCATAAACCTCCTGGAGTTTACTGTAAAAAATCTGATCTATGTGGTTTCTGGTGGCCTGTTCATTCTTAAAGTGTTTTCCATTCAAGAAGTTCTTTTGGTACCGGAATAAGTGATAATCACTAGGAGCTAGGTCCGGTGGATAGAGAGGAAGCACTATAGGCCAAAAATCAAATCTTCTTCTTCTTTAGCTTCCCTCTTTAGTGCCTCTCAGCGTAGAGGAGCATTCAGCCAGGAATTCCATTCTTCCCTATTTCTAGCTAGGTTCCTCGCCTGTCGGAGGTCCTTTCCCCTTGCTCTACAGAGTCGTTCAATGTAGTCGAGACAGGACATCCTAGGGCGACCCCTAGGTCTTCTGCCATCTGGGACATATTCCATGGTCTTTAGAGGATCTCTGTGGTCGTCCATCCTGATAACATGGCCGAACCACTTTAACTGACGAGTTTCTAGGAGCTCTTTCAGTGGGGCTATCTGCAGTTCCTGACGAATCCTTTCATTGCGAATTCGGTCTCTTCTTGTTTTACCAATCGTTCTTCGAAGAAATTTCATTTCGGCAGCGGTGATTCTGCTCTCCTGTCGGTCTGTCAATATCCAACTCTCCGCTCCATACAAAAGTATAGGTAGATATACTGTCTTGAAGATATGTAGCTTCACATCTTTGCCTACTCCTCTCTTCCCTATCACAGTGTTACATATCTGGTAGTAAACTGTATTTGCCTTTTTAATCCTGTTAGATATTTCTGCGTCTACCTTCCCAGATCCGTCTATCACTGTACCCAGGTATGTGAAGTCTGTTACCACTTCTAATTTTTCTCCATTACAGTATACGTGGATATCTTCCTTCTTTCTTCCAACTTGTAGGATCTTACTTTTGTTGGTATTTATAAGCATTCCTTTTCGTTAGAGCTCTTCAGACCTTTTTTTTTTTTTTTTTTTATTCCCCCTTCCTAGCCGTTTCTGGCATACGGGGTTCAGGAGCAGTGGGGTAGTGCGCTGGGATAACGCATGCCACTGCTCCCATAAATCAACACTTTATTTTAAAAGTTCTTATTTTACAATTGTTTAATTATAAGAAAACGTTTAATTGTGGGGACAATTTTTTTTTTTTTCCGCTACTGTGATGCAGTCCGGTGCGTGCTTGCGCACCTTAGGGCTGCACCTTATCCTCTGCCTTGCGGCGTGGCCAGCCCTTCCGGCGCTCTGCATCCGTCCGGTTCCAGTCCGGATCCGCCCGGTGCCGTCCAGCCCTCCTAGTCCACTGCATCCGTCCGGATCCCATCTCCTCCAGTCTGCATCCGTTCGGTATCATACCTCTTGAGGCTCACCGCCGTCGGGTGGTCTGACCCTTTCCAGGGTGAAGTGCTCAGGGCCGACCACCTCCTTCCACCCGTATATGAAGTCCTTGAAGAAGGGGTATGCCTCCTCCTCCATCAGACGGGGGAAGTCCAACTCGGCGAGGGCGAAGATCCCGGTACTTCTCGACAACCTGGCTCGGTGTCCTTCTACTGCGGTGCAGTACACGATCACGTGCTCTGCAGTTTCAGGGACTCCACAGGTGGGGCACCGAGGGTCTATGTCCTTTCCGTGTTCCTGTCGTTTCCCTCGGAAACCTCCATGCCCTGTCAGCATCTGCGAGACCCTGTAATCAGGGAGGACCCATTTCGCCTTCAGCCTTTCTTGGACGGTTGGGAAGAACTTCCTTAGGGTAGCTCCCTTCTGACTCCCTATCCACCGTCCATTCCACTCTTCGATAATGTCCTCCCTCAATATCCTCTTCCATTCATTAGGGGTCTCGCAAACTCTGTACCGGAGTCCCCCCCGGTAGCGCGTCAAGCCCCTGCCTCTTCACATCGTACTTTATCCTGTCCTCCTTGAGGACGAGGTCCAGGGGCATCGCTCCGGCTAGCACCTGCACCGCCTAATGCGACACCGTTCTATAGGCCTTAGTGACCCTAAGCAGAGCCAGTCTCTGAATTGTGGCCAATCTCCTTCTCTGCAGCTGCGTGAGGTGTTGGCTCCACGCTGGGGATGCGTATCTCAGGATACCCATGACCACGCCTTTGTAAATGGTCATCGTGGCGGGATACCTGATGCCCCAGAACGCGCCCCCAATCCTGTATAAGCCATTGATAGACCGGGTCACCCTATCCTTCAGGTAGTCTAGGTGAGGGGTGACGTCGAATCTTCTCCTCATCTTCACTCCTAAGTAGGTCACCTCCTCACCCATCCTCACTCTCTGGCCATCTATGTCCAGTATGATAGGGTGAGCCCTGCCTGTAGAGCCTCTTACGAGCATGGCCTGGGTCTTGGATGCGGCCATGCTCAGCTTCCTCCTCACGCACCATTCCGACACGAGACTGGCGCACCTCTCTGCCTGTGTCTTCAATCTGGCTCTGCTGTTCTCGGCCACTATGACCGCCAGGTCGTCGACGTAGGCCGTGGCAAGGAACCCTCTCTCCTCTAATTCCCCCAGCAGCTGGTCGAAGACAAGCTTCCACAGGACCGGACCCAGGACAGAGCCCAGCGGACAACCTCTTTCAATGCTTCGCTCTACCTCGTAGTAGCTACCTCTGATCTTAACGCTCCTGTTACTGAGGTAACTACTAACGAGCGAGTACAAATTGCTGGGGGTGTCGATCTCCTGCAGCCGTTGGAGTACGTAGGGCCACCACACACTGTCGAAGGCGGAGGATATGTCGAAGAGCACCAACATGACATATTTTTCCGCCCTCTCCTCCACGTCCCTATGCACTCTCAACAGCGCATCTGTGGTTCCCTTGCCACGGGTCGAGCCGAATTGCCGTGGATGACTAGCACTGAGGATAGGGCGAAGACGCGTGACGATCAGATGCTCCAGGACTTTGCTGACGACAGGGAGGAGGCATATCGGCCTGTACGCCTTAGGCGATTCTTTGTCTCACCCTCCTCTCTTGTAGAGCAGTCTCAAGTCTGCGATCCTCCACGTACGGGGCACTATTCCTGAGGACCGCAGCGTCTACTCCGTCCAGACCTGGAGCTCTTCCGATCCTCTGCTTCTCCACGGCAAGACGAATGTCCCATATATCCCATGGTGGGCATAGGTCGGTACCAGGCGGGTATTCCGAGCTCTTCAGACCATTCTATAACTGCCATTAATGAGTCCGTAATCAATACCACGTCGTCAGCGTAGAGGAGAAGCTGTATCACTACATGATTAAGATTCCTACTTCCCAGGAAAGTCCGTTCTTCTCTTACAAATGGATGCCACTTCATCCATGAACAACAGGAACAGCAAAGGGCTTAGGCTGTCTCCTTGTTTGACCCCCTTTGCAATATTGAAATAATTTGACTCTATCCCGTTCAGCCTGACTATTCCTTTGGGCTCTTGATATATAGATTTAATCGCCTCTGTCAGGTTTCTGGGGACATTCTTCGCTCTGAGAGCTTCCCATATTTCATCTCGTGGAACCGAGTCAAAGGCAGATTTTAGGTCAAGGAAAGCCAGGTACATATTTTTATTCAAGTCCCATGATTTCTGTGAGATATTTCTTAGTGAGAAAATGTGGTCATGGGTTTGCCGCCCGGGTCTGAACCCAGCTTGCTCTTCTCCTATTAGGTGCTCAACTAGTGGTCTTAAGCGACCCTCCAATATGGATGTATATAACTTGTACACAACTGGTGAGAGGCATATGGGTCTGTAGTTAAAGCATTCTGCCTGACATCCTTTCTTGTGAATTGGTATTATAATATTATATTCCCAATCCGTTGGAATCCTTTTTTCGTCCCAGGCTCTCTGAAAAAGGACTTGCAATGACCGCACCAACTCAGGGCCGCCATTCTTTATTAATTCAGCTACTATGCCATCCCTTCCTGGCGCTTTTCCTGTTTTCATTTTGAGTATTGCTCTTTCTACTTCCTCTTCCTCAATCACCTCGGCGTATTCTTCTTCATTCCAGTTTCCATTTCCGTTTGTTGAATGGTGATTATCAATACCAAACTGATTCATGTAATGATGTCTCCAGACCTCCAAGATAGCTTTTTCTTCCGTGACCACTTTTCCTTCCACACTCTTCATATTTCTCACTGCTTTGCTTTTACGACCTCTCAGGGCTTTAATCTTTTTCCAGAAAATCCTGAAGTTTTCCCGATGATCCTGATCCAACTTCCTTCCAAATTCTTCCCATGATTTCTGTTTCACCGCTCTCACTGCTTCTTTCGTCTTGTTTCGGGCCAACACGTATGCTTGCCATTTCTATGGGGTATTGTCCCGACAATATGCCTTCCACGCGGTTTTCTTTTGCAAGACTTGCACTCTCAGTTCTTCGGTCCACCATGATGTAAGTTTACCTTTCGTGCAAATCTTTTTCACTCCACACACTACAGTAGCTGCTTGCAGAATGCTATCCTTTATTTGGATCCACATATTGTCGAGACTTGCATTTGCATCTATTTTCTGTACCCGATTCCTTATCTCCACTTCATACTCATCCAAATTCAAAAATCAAATCTAGCGGGAAAAAAGTTGGAATTATAAGTTGATCGAAAAACTTTAAGTTTATGTTACTTTGTCTAGCACACGTCCAGACTTTTCGGTCTCTGTTTTTTTTTTTCACCCCACTCCTCGCGTGGGAATATGAATTTTTTTTCCCTGCTAGATTTGATTTCAGACACATTCCATAGTGGGATGGGACAAAATGTCCCATCCAGGAATTAATAGTTTATTGTCGTTGAATATAGGAGGTATGAGGCCCGCCATTGTCTTGGTGAAAAACAGCATCCTTCCGATTAGTCAGTTCTGGACGTTTTTTTCGAATTGATTGATCCAGTTTTGTTAACTGTGAGCAGTATACTGTTGTATCTATCGTTAACCCTAATGGCAATAGTTCATAAAAAATTAATAAATTAAGAAGAAAAAGGCAAATAATCACCTAAATGTCTATAATTGTCAAATTTGGCGTAAGTTTTAAGGATAATTATGAAAATTGGATCAAAAACTATTGTTAAAATTTCACAAATATTATTCAAAATACAAATATTATGTTGGTGGGTGATGAAAAATAGATTATTTTGTATATTTCGGGAGGGGAGGGGGAGGGGGCGGGAATATTCCCTCCTGACCCTCCCCTCTTCCTCTGCGTACGCCACTGTTCGGAGGGATGCTGACATCGGGATTAAAATCGCTAGTTACAATCTCTTGTGTGCGACCTGGCATGCTTTTTCAGTTGAGGCCCCCTCCTCATAAACGCCAAAAATTTTTGAGCTTCTGCTGCTCGCTTAACTTTTCTAATGTTACATAAAGTATGACGAAAATGAATGCCGTTCTCTTCTCAGTGCAATAGCAAGAATTACTAAAAAATAAACACTTTGGAGAATTACTTTATGCCCAATAACCTTTGGCTGTCGAATCTTAGGGCACTACTTCAAATTTTCGATGCATTATTTTTATTGTTATTTTTTTTGTCACTTCTTTCATTAATAGATATTATTAATTAAATTTCATTTTGTTCTGGTGCCCATTCATAAATATTATGTATGTATTATGATATATTATGATCCGTTACTAGATATATAAACTGTTAGATATCTATATCTTAGAGGATATAGTAATCATACTAAACCAGGAAAATAAACATTACTACTTACTAGGTTTTTTCAAATAACTAATGATCCATTGGTGTAAACATAATGGCTTCTCATAATAATCAAATGGAAAAAAACATGCCAACTCTATCGAAGCGGGAATGAAGAGATTGGTTTTCACTAATTGTAAAAAGCAAAACCACGATACAGTACCGAATCCCAATTTGCACTAATATTCTGTAAGATCAAAAAAAAAAAAAATTGAAACGGTAGTTTCTTCTTTCAATTATATTTCTTCGTTATCGAGATTAAATACAGACATCTTATTTCTTGATGGCTTTAGAATACATTTTCCACTAATAAAGTAATGAACATAACATATGTTAATAATAACAGTCAATCCTTCCATAATTAACTCGATTCTCACACAAAATTAGTTCGTAATATTAAATCAATCTGAAAAGAAGGTGGTTTCGAGACATTCCTACATGCTACAGTCATTAGAGTTGTCAGTTGGTAGTAACTTCTAAAGATGACCATAACTCGTAACAAAACAAAAATCCAATGAGTCATTTAAACTATAACTGCTGATTTTGTATCACAGTTACTTTTATTTGATAAATAAATTGCTTTGATAAAATATTTCACATTCATCGTTTATTATTATAGGGTAATGGTACTTAGCCAGTAAGTATTAATTGCTATTTGAAGAAATTCCCCGAGGAAGATAGATAGTGAAAATTAACCCAAACGGCTGACAAAACTTTGTAAACAAAAAACAAAGTTACTAAAAAAAAACAGGTGAAAAATAGTAGATTGCCAAGTCTGCAGCCTTTTCATCCTAACCCATTAGCAGTCAAGGTTAGTAGCCAAATGAAATAACAGTTAAAGAATGTTAACCAGGATAACAGTCGTCCCATCTCTAGGGCTGCTACTTTAGAACACATGAGCACATTCAAGTCTAAATTTATTGATATTTAGTTTGAAAAAAAAAAAAATCAGCTGTTTTTGTTGTTGATATTTTTAAACATTAATATCATTCAAAAATTGCTATACCGAAAAAATAATATACAGATTGTTAATTAGGAACCAATCACTACTTATTACTTAGCAAAGTCATTGGAATACGAAATATTGTAAAATCAAGGTATTTTAACTGTTGATGAAAGCCTTTCAAATAAGATTTAAATATTCAAGTAAACTTTATTCAATTAGAATAAAATTGAAAGAAAGGAAGAGGAAATGATTACATCGATCAAAAGTATTTAAAATTATAGGTCAGAACTGATTACCTTTCAAAATATATTTCTAATATTTTTCTGGAATACCGTTAAAAATGTTGGCAGTAACACCTCCCCCCAATTCCCCTGCCCCCACCCCTATCCTCTTCCTCACCTCAGTTCTGTCATCACTTCGAACTAAAATAGGTTAGTCTATTATTTATATTAGTATTTTTATATTTTATATTTCCATATTTGAATTACACTATTAGTGTATTAGTATTACATTATTATCACCTGCATTATATTATTATTAAGTTATCTGTAATTAACCTTTTTTTTTTGTATTTTTACTGAACATATCTTATATGCCTTGTATCTTTGATTTAATTTCAGCCTTGATGATTGAACCGAAACGTCGGCTTGTACAATAAAAAATATGTTATGGTATGTTGACTAAATCCCGATTATTTATTTCAGCATAATAACATCACAGTCGATGAAGCAACATCAATAAATTTGTGTCAAAAAATTGTTTTTCACTTTAGTATTATTAATTATTAGTATTTTTCATTATTTGCAAAAAAATTAATTATATAACGCTATACGATAAAAAAAAAAGGGTGGTTTAAACGTAAGTTGGCTCAATTTCACTAATTAAAATTTATTTCAATTTATGTGTAGATCGGCTAGCTGGTAAAAACGATGTAACAAAAATTGTTGCAGATCAATAAAATAAGTTAAATTATAATTCAAACTTAAATCAAATCAGTAATTTAGAAAATAAAAGCAATATATAGTCTCAAATTTGCTTTAAAGCAAATATAATTTGTGTATAATGAATGCATAATTATTAAAATATAAATTAATTATAATAATAATCTACTTGGATCACTAAACCTCTGTACAGGCCCAATGCTACGAAACCTTATTCGAACCGACGAACATATTTTTAATGTGTTTTGCTAATCCTTCAGATCGACGCCGTAGGTTTAGCTTAGGCATGTCTGGCTATAAACAGAAAGCCAAAGTGATCCATTCAATTGTGTGGTTCAAAAGATACTAAGTTTGGGGAAGCAATACTAAAAATTAGGGATGTTGAAAAAATAACGATATATCGAAATATCGATATTTTATTAAAAATGTATCGATATTTTTGTCCGTTTTTTTTCTCGATATATCGCAATATCGATATTAAAATATAAGTATCGAAAAGCAATATTAAAAAAAAAGAAGAACAAAAAATCTAAAAAAAACTTAAGATCTTGTGGTTGGGTGTTAGAGTTATTATCTATAGCAGCTGCGTTCTAGGGATGGGATGTCGAAAGCAAAATATCGATATTGGTGAACAATATCGATATCTTGATAATATCGGCATAAAAATATCGTTAATATTTTAATAAAATTAAAAAACAACTATAAACGAATTGAAGGAAGATTAGGAGATAACCTGTTTCTTGATATTTAAACCCTACTGGAAATAAATTTAATAAAAACAATGTCTTAATTATATCGGCACTGAAATATCATTAATTCTTTCATCAAATTAAAAAAAAAAAATAAACGAATCGGAAGGAGTTTGAGCTCTGCTATAAATGAATACAATATCGTAATTATATCGCCAGAGTAATATCGATATTATTACAATAATATCTTAATGATATCGGCAGAGAAATATCGATATTTCAAAAAAAATTTTATCCAATTAAAAAAAAACCTAAACGAATCGGAAGGAGGATAGGAAATAATCTGTTTCTTAATGCTTAAAGTCTGCTGTAAATGAACTTAATAAAAACGATGATATCGGCAGTGAAATATCGATATTGTAAAAACAATATCTTGATTATATCGGCAGTGAAAAATCGATATTATGAAAACAATATCTTAAGGATATCGGGGGAGAAATGTGAGGCAAAGAAAAAGTTCCTCAGGAACTCAACTGATCAAATTTCAAATTTCTTCAAATTTTTATGGTACCAAAAGGAAATAAAAATGTATCAAATGGCATAAATCGGACTCTACTTGGTATATTTGTCAAATTGCCAACGGTACAAAAACATTTGAATTAGGTCAAAGTATGCACAAGAAATAAATGATCTACTTTATTCTAGGAAATGGGCTAATAAATCTACAATATCTGGTAGAAGAGAAAAATTTCATTTTTTTGTTTTTGTTGGAGATTTTGGGATGCTGAATCCGAATATGAAATTAGTTTTTTGCTTTAATAACGTACTTTATCTAATTTGTTTTGTTTTTTTAATTTAATAGCAATGTTGGTGTTAAATTTACACCCTGTCCATTTTTTATTTACTGTTCTTTTTTTCTCTCTTTTTTTTTTAAACAATTAAACTTGCTTATCCACTCATGTAATTATTTGAAATCATAATGTATAATTTAAGGGATGATGTTAAAAAATGAATTAAGGGATTAAGGGATGAAGTTAAAAAATGAACAGGAAATAAAACAAACATCAAAATTGTTCTAAAATAGTATACAAAAATTAAATAAAGTAGGATATAAAATTTTTAAAAAATCATTCTTATTTTGACGATATTTAAATGCTTTGGAACCAGTAAAAAGTCGAGTTTCTCCTCTTTCTGATAATAATAATAAAGTATACATTTGTTAGCTCTGAAGGAAATAAAAAGACACTTGAAAATATTTATACAATTATAAATACATTGAGTTATATCTTAAATTCATCTTGTCCAAGTAGAATCCGATTTGTCCGATTTGGTATATCTTTAGGTAATTTTAGTACCATAAAATGGAGTTCTCTAAGAGCTATAAAATATTTTCATGATTTTTGGAAACAATTATGGTCAAATGGTAGGGGGAAATTTTTAACCAAACAAATTTTTATTTTATTTCTTTGAAAACTAGTATTTAAGATTTTTTGAGATGTTAAAAACGAATTTGAACTTGTTTTATGCTTAAAAGTGTTTGTTCACCTGCTTTACTTAAAGTTCCTGCATGTTTTTTTAAACTTTTTTGAAACCTAAGCTGTTTTAAATCTCTCGAGCGAATTTTGTTCTTATTCTATATACAAAAAAAAAAAAGAAAAAGTGTACATGTTTTTGTAAGTAATTGTCAGGAATATTTTTGGATGTAGAATCTCAAAAAAAAAAAAATCATGGTGAAAATCGGTGACCCATTGACTGTGCCCACCCCTTGTTTGTGGTGTTATTCCATAACTTTGTACAATTAAGTATAATGATCTGTTTATATTTAAATTGAATGACGAAGGTACCTAATTTTGATAAATTAATTAATCCAAGTTGTTTCAAATATTAATATATAAAACCTACAATTTTCTCTTCTCTTGAATTCTTTTCTCTTCAATTGGTTCATTTCTGTATTTATATGGATTTTAACTAAAGGGAATTATTTTAGCAAATATAGTTATTCAGTATTATATTGAAAATATCTTGACTCTCAAAGACCGTTTGGTAAGACAAACTCACCAACCTTAAACTAGGTGATGGGAGATCCCCTTAGAGGGATTTCCCGAGCACCCACCATCCCAAGAAGTAAGATAGAGGCCAGTTGCCCGGAGATAACGGGAACTTCTTCGGAAGTAACGGAGTGGAGATGGATCAGAGAAATATATGTTGTCTTGGAACATAAGGGGCTACCCAAACGTTAAGGTTGTTGGTAGAGTCATGGATATAGGTAAGTCAGTTTTGCTTTGTCGAGGACTAAAGGCAAACAATTTATGAAATCCTATTGTAATGTATTCTCAAGCGATCGATGAGTTACGATCGAAAGCCTAAAACAGATAGATTATGAGATGGCCAACGATCTTCTAATTTGTAATTATATTCATTTACAGAATAGGATGCATAAAAGTGAGTTATCAAGAGCTGTTAAATTGATATGTAAAGATCCGCAATCATGGTGCATATATACACTCTTCAGCCCAATGTATAAGAAGGAATTAGAGTAATTACCCTTCAATACCAATGCCCCTCAACTCTGGAAGATGAAAACAAAAATAATAAATTGCAGTTTACAACCTAAAGAGTGACAGGAAAATACGCTTTTCTTTCATTTCTAGACTATCCTTAATATTGGTGTATTATCGCTTTTATATATATTTTTTTTTTATTTTTAGTATTTTTATTTTTATATGTATATATATATATATATATATATATATATATATATATATATATATATATATATATATATATATATATATATATATATATATATATTCCATGTTCTGATATTATAGATCAGCTGTTTAAATGGAACTTTTCTCAACTGTGCCAAATAGTAAAACTATTTTGGTGCTGTATACTGTCTCTATTAGTTCAATGTTTTTCATACTGTTGATGAGAGATATGCAATCGTTGGTGGGTATAAATGTGTTATGTGTCTCAGTCCTTATAATGTCTGAATCAGCGATAATTTGACTGTTTTTTTATTTACTGCAATTTGCGAAATTGAGAGCTTTGTTTTGGAATCCTCGAATAGGATACTAATATAAGAAAAGTTTTCAACAAATGAAATAGGTACCGCTCCACCCTTTAGAATGGCACAAAGTAAAAATGAAATATTACAAATAAAACTCGTATTATTGTAGTTAAAATTCCAAGATCTACAACAAGTCATTTTATTTTCTGTTCTTATTTAAGTATTTACAAACAAGATGCATAGTTAAATAATTTGTTTATTTAATGACCGATCTTAATATTATCAAGGTATTAATAATGGATTAAAATTATTACCAACGGATTCTATTATTTTTTAAGTGTTATTAAGCTATTGAATTTTTATATATTTTTAAATTTTGTAGATAGCCTTTCTTATTTATAATTGGAAGCAAATAAGTGGACAACACCATATAAAAACATCAGCGTACGAATAGCTTAATCCCAAATAGCCAGATATGGCAAAGAATGGATATAAGAAACTACTCCTCAAGTATTTTATTGTTTTAAAATAATTTAAACACAAAATTTAAACACAAAATTTAATGTTTTGAAATTAACATATTTCTTTATTTTTGTTTATTATGTAGGCGTAAAACCCTTAGGTCATCAACGCCTATGGCTTGTTTGAACTACACAGATTTTGTATATTTTGGTCTGTATTATAAATACAGAATAATATATGATAAAATAAAAAAAAAAACAGAGAATGTGCTATCATTGTCATTAAGTACTTTAGAAAGAGTTGGGGTCAATCCTATTCTACATAGTGAGCACATTCCTCAAAAGTATGTTTAAGAGAAAGAACGGAGTTACAATATTAACATGATAGAGGTTGCAGATTTCTAATAAGGTGTGAGTGCAAGAGCCCCTATTCTTAAGCGGGTCAGGGCGACTTCTTCCCTGCGGCTGCTGTGGTAGGATGGAGACCATGGTTTTATTCCTTTTTTTATAGTTTTTAATTTACTTGAGGGCTTTCGTCCCACGTCGCTTACAATCTCTCGGATATTTCCATTTTAAGAGGTCTACTGAATTCTGATGGGATGGGAACGGTGGTACTTCGGCCAGGGAGCGTGAGCGCTTATCGGGCTGATTGATCTGCGGGCTCGTTTCCTACAATGCCAATGTGACTAGGAATCCTTATGAAATATACGCACTTACTCTGGTCTAGGAGTGTTGAGAGATGAAATTGTATTCTTTTATCAACTGAGTGTTCCAGGTATATAACTTTTGAATCCTTTAGAGAGCTGAATGAATCCGACATTATGACGATAGTCTTCTGAGCTATCGAAATTCAGAAGTGTAGGGCTGAAGCTTTCGCATGGATTTCGGCAGTGTAAATAGAAGAAAATTTATGTAGTTTAAATTTAAGGGTTGGATCGTGGATAACAAAGGACGAAGCTAATGAGTTTTTTGACTTGGATCCTTCTTCTTCTTCTTTGGTACTCTACAACCCGTGAAGGGTCCTTGCTTCCTCCAACAGCAACCTCCATGCGCCCCTGTTCTGTGCCACTGCCATCCAGTTTCCCACGCTCAGATACTCTCTAGCGTCATTGGCCACACAATCTGTCCAGCGTAGTTTTGGTCTCCCAACTCTGCGACGACTAAATAGGGGCTCAGTTAGAATCTTCCTAGGTGGTAAATCATCAGCCATTCTGGCGAGATGTCCTGCCCATCTGAGCCTTCCAAACTTGATGAAACGGGAGATATCCTGTTCATGATATAAATCATACAGCTCCCGATTGTTTCTCCGTCTCCATTCATTGTTTTCAAACAATGAAAACACACTTCCATAAATTCGGCGCAATACTTTTCGCTCAAATATAAGAAGGAGCTGCTCCTCAGCTCTGGATATAGTCCAGATCTCTGAGCCATAACAAAGTACAGGCCGGATAAGAGTTTTATAAATGATAATTTTTGTTCGCCTTGTAACCAGATTGCTTGAAAAATGCTTTCGGTGTCCAAAATAGCAGCGGTTCGCAGCCAACATTCTCCTCTTGATCTCAACTGCGGTTTCGTTGTTCAAAGTTACCATAGATCCAAGATAGACAAACCTGAAACCTGCTCAAACCTGTAAGGCCCAAAAGCAATACTCGCACCTGCCAATCGCGGAACTCGATCCGACACCATGCACTTTGTTTTAGCTTCATTGATAATGAGTCCCATGCGTCTCGCAGCAGCTTCTAGATCAAGGAAACTTGGATCCATCGGTATAAATTAAAATATGTTCCTTAATGTTTGTAAGGAGGCGAGAAAAAGTTGTTTATAATCAGAATGAGTCGTATTATTTTTAGGATAATGGGAGGGATTTAGTATTATTTTAGGTGGTTGTTCCAAGGTGGATTCTGAATTTCAGGTTTGAATAGCGGAATCGTTTTAAGAGCTGAAATAGCCGTCGAGATTCCTAATCAAAGGGTTAAATTTGATTTTTGCCGAAAACCTATCGAGAACTTTTAATGGAAAATGTATTTGTGCATAGGATGGCCTGTCTGCGGAAATAATTTGGAAATGTAATTTATAGCCAAATTTTGTCTTCTATATAATATGGAAGGTAAACCTGCTTCCGAACATATACTGAGGATGGGACTGGCTCTGAATACGCCGGTTGCAATACGGATTCCGGCATGATGTATTGAATCAAGCTTAGCCCATCACCTTGTCGAATATCTGTTTGTTCAACCTGTTTTCATTCATTCTTTTCATGCGCCCGAAAAATCTTAGTCTTCTTTTCCTTATTGCTGTTTCCAAGTCTTCAGTTCCCTCTTACAGTTCTATATTATTTTTAGGCCAGTAGTCTTCTCCTACTTTCCTTGGTCCGTGGATAAGTCTTTCTATTTTTAGTAATTTCTCCAAACTAGTAAACCCCATTGCTTCCGACCATTGTATTTATTAATTAAAAATTACTACATATTCGTTATGTTTATATTTTGGGTGCTTCAAATGCTATTACAACAATTTACCTTAAAGAAAAACAACACTACCACAAGTCAATAGTTAAATAACTTAAATATGATTAACATTATACTCCTCTCGTCATTACACCCACCCATGTTAATTTCAAACGCTATCAAACAAACTGCTAAACTGCATCAATACCCATGACTAGAGGGGTGCAAAAAGGACCACTAGTTTCATGGTTCACGTTTCATTGAACCATGGAACTGGTTAATAAACAAGCCCTTAAGGACCACCGTAAAGCCAGTAAAAATTTCAAAGGTGCATAACGACAGAAAATGTTGTTGAATGCAAAACACACCACGGCATATGCAGGAAGACGTTCACCCAATGCAAAACTGAACCCTGGAAAAAAAATTAAGTTCTATTACCGCATCTCCAACTTCGGCTGATGTATGGAATAAAGTTCAGAAAATCACAAACAAACCCTCATTCTCCCGCTATACCATATTAGCTAATGGATAACTGTCCGAAGATTCACTAACCGTTTCAAATGAATTTGGCAATTTTTTCTCAGAAATTTATAATCCTGGAAGACATAGTACCAACACTGATCCATCAGTAATGGAATCTCATTACATCAATGATAATACAGTTCTACACTATGGCCATCCTTTCACAATGTGGGAATTCGAAAATGTTTTAAACGGCGTCAAATGATCTTCGCCAGGCCCTGATAATATTCAATGCAGCAAGATAAAAAATCATCTTCAAGTCTCCAAGACCAGGAAGAAGTTGGCTCCTCGATTTCTATAATCACATATGGTCTGTTGGGGAATTCCCAAATACCTGGTCTTTCCAGTTTTTCATTATTGGAATTATCACTGAATCTCACCAGGTATTTGGGAATTTCCCTACGGACCATATGTGGTTGTAGTAATCGAGGAGCCAATTTCTTCCTGGTCTTTGAGTCTTGCAAGGGTGATTTTTGATCGTGCTGTATTGAATATTATCAGGGCTTGGCGAGGATCATTTGACGCCGTTTAAAACATTTTCGAGTTCCCACGTTGTGAAAGGATGGTCATAGTGTAAAACTGTATCATCATTGATGTAATGAGATTCCATTACTGATGGATCAGTGTTGATACTATATCTTGCAGGATTATAAATTTGTGTAATGACGAGAGGAGTATAATGTTAATCATATTTAAGTTATTTAACTATTGACTTGTGGTAGTGTTGTTTTTCTTTAAGGTAAATTGTTGTAATAGCATTTGAAGCACCCAAAATATAAACATAACGAATATGTAGTAATTTTTAATTAATAAATACAATGGTCGGAAGCAATGGGGTTTACTAGTTTGGAGAAATTACTAAAAATAGAAAGACTTATCCACGGACCAAGGAAAGTAGGAGAAGACTACTGGCCTAAAAATAATATAGAACTGTAAGAGGGAACTGAAGACTTGGAAACAGCAATAAGGAAAAGGAGACTAAGATTTTTCGGGCGCATGAAAAGAATGAATGAAAACAGGTTGAACAAACAGATATTCGGCAAGGTGATGGGCTAAGAAACACCAGAGGATACCCCAGTCAGATGAAAGATGAAATAACAAGACTTGGTATTACAGAAAAAGAATGCCAGCACAGAGGAAATTAGATTAAGGTCCTTGTAGTGAAAAAGAAGAGGAGAGAAGGGACGAGCAAAAGAGAGAGATGAGTGAGAAAATGAAGAGGATATGGGCTAATAAGAAAGCCGAGAAAGGAGATTCGAGGTCCTTAGATGACCATTATCGAGAAATAATAAATAAAATGAAATAATGGATCTAATTCGCAATCATCTTCTATTGCCCATGTTTTTTTGTAATATTAGTATATGATTATCAATCGTAAATGTGTGCATTTGAGATAGATCAGGATTATTTCGTAAAATTAAAGAAACGTCGAAGTTTTTAAATTTTTTCCAATGATGAGGACCATAGGTGTAAAACGCTTCTAATTATTGGAGGAGTAGGGGGACTAATTGAATTCAGTTAGGGCCCTCCTATTGAGAAAAAAAAATATGTAATAGAATTTTAGTTATGGATCATATCATTGTTAAAACTATGTTAAGGCTAAAGATATAGTCGGAATCTTCAGTCTCATAGTTTGAAAAAGTGGGGGAAAAAAAACAACTTTCTTAAACGTTTCCTACAGGGTTCTGATTTTAGCTGAAAATCTATTAATATTTTAATTTATCTCAAGTTAAGGCGTGGGGCACGTATCCCTTCCCCTCTCCAGTACTTCCACGGCGCTGTGCCTATGAGTATACGATGATCCAGTGATTAAAGAAAGATCTAGCTTCGAATTTCGACCAGCCCATCACAATAGAGTGGTGAGTTTAGATGATTTGGAGAAAAAACCTGGCGGTTAAGTGTTAATGCTGGCCATATTAACTCTGAGTATAACCATTGGTTAAGAATCAGCATTCCTTCTTCAATCACTGCATCCAAGACAGGGGGTATAGTGGTACATTTTTTTAATCTCAAATGTTTTAAACTTCTCCAATGTTTTTTAAACTAATTTCGTTACCCTGTTTTGTTACATTTATCTTGTTATAAAAAAAACGTCGTAATCTTCTAGTTCTATTTTCTGTTTCCGGTGCCATGATAGATAATTTAATTAATTAACTCTTGAATTATTGACTTGAAAATGGCTCAAGAATGCCGAAACGTCGGACTGATTTGAATTAAAATAAAAATCTTGGTGACCTATTGACTGTTTTATTTTAACGAAATTAAAACATCACACTTTTTTTTTTTTTTAAATTGATGTTGGAATCAGCCATTTGTCATATTTCTCAATGAGATATTTCTTAGAATAAAAACTATCAGTACAAAAATACTTTATTACGAATCTATAAGCAATAATTAGGGGTGAACATTTAAAACATTGCAATATCGGCGTTCTTAAAGTAATAATGCTTTAATGACAATAGCCTATGTATAAGATAAACGTAACTCAACATATTTACAGCTTTATCCGTAAGAATTAAATATAAACGACCAACCTTTCTATATACGAATGAGTAAATGTTATAAGTTTCCCATGACCTTCTATTTCCGTTTTCATAATTTCGAGCTCCAGTATCTTTCCTGTTTTTTTTTGGGTTTTTTTTGTGTATGCTGAGTAAGATCACTGGTTTTGTTATGAATTTGTGCACAGTCGATTTTTTAAATACTATTTTTATCATGAAAATATATTAGACATTTTTTTATCATTATTATTATTATTATTATTTAATTTTCGACACTTTCGAAAAAGGGTTTTTCCTTGAGAGGGGGAGCATCAACTCCAACCACTCAGGTCACTGTTTGTTTAGTCGTTTTTATTGTATGTTTAGAAAACTCCTTACAATCCTTGAGGTATTCAACAGCACAGCTTTCTGGGCTTCATTTATAACAGCCGTCGAGAGACCCAGCCGTTCAGTCGCTTCCACAGTGGACACTGGTATCAGACCATTGCTGGAGATCACAATAGCCCTCACAATCACTTTATCCAGTCTGTACAGATCTTTTAGTTCAGCTGCTAGAGCTTGATATTTTCGAATTTTTTCTGCACATACTGAATTAGTGTTTCCATCATTCGGCACAGCAATATCTATTATCTATGCTGTCTTCATATTACCATCAATCAGCACGATATCAGGTCTGTTGTGGGTCACGGAATGGTCTGTTATAAACGACTGATTCCAATACAATCTTATCCCTACCCTCTGGACGATTTCTTTAGGACTGTACTTATAATATGGCATCAAGTCATTTAATAATTTTCTTTTTAGTCCTATCGCCTGGTGATAGATTTTGGCAACATCATCATGCCTCTTGAGGTATTCTGTGCCAGCCAACGCACCGCATCCTCCAGTTATGTGCTGAATAGACTCGTATGTGCTGGCACAGAGCCTACACTTGTCTGATACGTTCTGTTGTTTCAAGACGTGTCGCCAGTAAGACCTAGTTGCTATGACCTGATCCTGGATTGCTATAAGAAATCCTTCTGTTTTGGGGAACAGACTTCCTCTAACTAGCCAGCTAGTAGACAAAGTTTTATCTATTTCAGTTTGCTTGATCTGGTGATAAAATCTCCCATGTAATGCTTTCGATTTCCATTCTTCCAGTCGTTCGCTGTTGGTAATAATGTTGGACGCAACTTCTTGAGAGACTAATTGCAAGGCACTGTGCCCCCGGTCAAGACTGCATATTATTTTATGCAATGGCACCTCGCTTTGTTTGAAGTACTGTCCTAGGGCCATTTCTTGCTTTCGGCACGCCTCTTCAATGTTTGTGAGACCCCTCCCACCTTCCTTTCTAGGCAGATAAAGCCTTGCGATGGATGCAGTCGGATGATGCATTCTGGACCCAGTCATACTCGTTCGTATTAGTCTATCTAATTCTTGGAGAGATGTTGTAGACCATTTTAGGACTCCGAAGCTGTATGATATGGCTGGTATAACCCACGTATTTATAGCTTTTATTTTCGATCCTGAGGATAGATATGTTGCAAGGATAATCTTCAATCTCTTCTTTAATGATTCCATGAGGCTATTCTTTACATCCTTCCTCGCAATTTTAACATGTTGTTCTATCCCAAGATACTTGTACATTTCTTCTTTTTGAAGATGCTTAATCCGCAGTTCATCATCAAACATACTTTCAGAAATAACTGGTTCTCCTTTTATCACATGAAGAACAGCGCATTTCTCAATACCAAGCGACATCTGTATTGAATCACTAAACTGGATTACTGTTTTTATCATAGACTGTAACTGAGATTTATTCTTTGCATAAAGCTTCAAATCGTCCATGTAAAAGCTATGGCTGATTACTGCAGTTGATTCATTAAATTTTATTTTGTATCCGTTTCCTTCTCGATTTAATAAAATCGATAAAGGAGCCATCGCAAGACAAAACCAAAGGGGGCTGAGGCAATCTCCCTGGTATATACCTCTCGAAATTGTAATGTACTCCAAAGGGTCGGACAGCTGATCATGTCCCATCCTCAATCTTGTTTTCCAGCTGCTCATGAGTTTCCTCAGAAGATCTTTAACATGTGGATGTATTTTATAGATATCCAAGACTTTTAACAGCCAGCTGTGAGGGACTGAGTCAAATGCCTTTCTGTAATCAATCCATGCTAATGACAGATTTCTTTTATTTATGGTCGTTTGGCCTGCAATGAACGAGTCGATGATGAGTAATTCTTTACATCCCTGGGCTCCTTTCCTACAACCAAGTTGCTCGAGTGGGATCAAATTATTGGATCGCAGATGAAATTCAATTTTGCTTGTGAGAATGGAGTTTAAAATCTTATAAACTCCGTTAACGCAGGTTATTGGTCGAAAGTCTTGCGGTTCCAATCGGTTTTCCTGTTTTTTAGGAATAAGTACTGTAATGCCCTGACAGAAATTTTTAGGAATATCTATCTGCCCTCTTATCATTTTTAGATAATTGGTCGCTAGTATTTCATGCAAACAGGTTAGATTTTTCAACCAGTAATTTTCAATTCTATCACTGCCTGGTGCTTTCCAATTTTTCATTTTCTTTGTTGCGATGACTACATCCTGCTTTGATATGTCAAATTCTGGCATTTCGATTTCATCATTGTGAAATGCATTGTCCTCCCACAGCTTTTTCCAATAATCAGTTATATTTTCAGTCAGTGAAACATTCACATATCCCTGTTTACCACTCTCCAAGTTCCGATAAAAATGCCCCTCATTATTTATGAACCTTTTGTTCTGCTTTTTACGAAGCATCGACTTTTTGTATCTTCTTATTCTGTTTGCATAAACTGCAAGTTTTTGCTTCAGCACATCAGCATGTAAAGCCAATTTTTCGGTAAGCTCAGATTCCAACACCATTCCTAATTGTAGTACAACTATTTCATCAATCTTTCTTTTTAATCTTGTACTTGCTCCATTCGGATTCTTGATATAACTTGTGATTGCCCCAATATTCGCTCTGAGCGAGCCTATTTTATTTTCTAATCTTTTCTGCCAGCATGGTATGGTTGATTTGCATTTATCTTTCTTTGATTCTTGTTCTTCAAAGCCAAGTTCAATAATAACGACCCTTGCTGCAACATACGCCCAGTGACAAACAGCTTCAACATCCATTTCTGGGTAATTACTAACAAGTTTACTTAAAGCTTCATTAACCTGTTTCATAGTTGTCCGTATATTAAAGCTATAAGGGACTCTTAATAGGGATGGTCTTGCATCATGTGGCATTCCTTCATAAAGCATATGCTGGGATAACAATGATTGCATTAGTTTTTGAATCTTTTCATCTTCTTCTTCAGAAGGAGCAGTCTCTAGTGCCAATGATATTTCTAATTGTTGAGGTTCAGTCGGTTGCTCTTTATTTCCAGTAGGTACTAACCCTAATCGCTCAGATATTATTGCTTTAATATTTTCCATTTCCAGAGCAGAGAGAAATTTTCTAGATCGGATAACTCTAACTTGATCACTCAACCTTTGCGTACTCATAGTCATCTGTGGGTATGATTCCTGCCAATACTGTTGAATCCAGCTAAGGTATCCTGTCTTGTCTGTTTCTAATTTTGTTGCCAAAAGATATGCCTGGATGACAGCCTTGTTCATTTCTGGCGTCCATTTCATCCTTCGGGCACCTCTTGGTCTCGGTGGTCGGGTTCGTGCGGGAGGAGAAATAGTCTCGCCCAAGCCCGAACTCGAACTAGTGGCCGGTTCTTGCAGTCTTGTGGTCCGTTGCGGCAGGGTGACGCCACTCGCTCCGCCATCCCCTGAAGGAAGCTGTCGAAGATTTCCACCTGGTGCAGCTTCATTCCCAGATTCGTCCGAGGCTATACGTCGATTTCTTAACTCCATTTTTAGTGGGTGGTTGCATTTTAGACCTTCTGCCAGGTCTTCCTAGGTAAGGTTGCCCTAGGGTATGTACTGAAAATGGCCTCTGTGTCAGTGTAAATGTTATTGTGTCCTGTAATGTGTGAGTTTGTGAACGGTATAATGTACTCAGGAGCCCGGGGGAACGTAAAACCCCAGCAACTGCGTTCATCAGCTGCCCTTGCGGGTTTAATAATTATTATTATTAATAATTTTAATAATAATATTATATTTTTATAATATTATAATTAAAATATAATAATTTTTTATAAAATATAATATAATTTAAAATATAATAATTAAAATATATTATAATTTTATATAATAATAATAATTTAAGTTTAATAATTTATTATTAATAAATTATTATTATTATTAATATCATTATTATTATATCATTATTATTATTATTATCACTATTATTATACAATGGTTTAAAACTGATCACAGGAGGATAAGTTGCAATGGACAGTAACAATCTACCCAAATCGATTTAATATATCTTATTTATTTATACATATATGGCTGCTGGGCCTTCAAGCGCTTCGCGTTCCGGTTAAATTCGAGGAACTACACGGAGAGTTCAAGCAATCTTTACCGAGAATATAATTGTGGATTTTCAGGGCATCATCCAACACCACTTTTACGGCAACTTGTTTATGGTTTTGATTTTTATAGTTCAATTATAACTTTATAATTCCTATTTATTTATATCATTGTAATTAGTAGGTTTTTAATTTCTGGATTATTATTTTTTTTTTTACTCGTGTTTGCAGTTTATTATATTATGCTATCTTGGAGAGTTGATTGAAAAATGTTTTAACCAAGAATAATAATAGTATGTATCAGTGAATAGATGAATTAAAAATAAAAATAGTGTATCAATATTATTGTTATGTCTATAACGTTTATTTTTATCATCAATAGTTCTGATATTTAATGAGAGAAAAATTGCCATAGCTATTTCACTTTTTGAAGGGCTTCATATTATCAAGTTTCAAAAATAGATTATGGACCCCTAAGATATGTAATGCAATTAGATCTCTTTTTTCTTTTAAATAGCGCTTTTAAAAAGATAATATGAATTATTAATATAAACCAATTAGAAATGATTATAAAATCACCAATTTGTTATTCCCTGACCCAATGTTCGACAGGTGCGCGTCCGACTAATCATATTCGTGATATTGCGTTCATTGATTGTAATGACTGTATACTACCATGAATCCATTATATGACGCTATTTGTTTTGTTTTTTTGGTTAATTATAAAAAAAAAATAGAAGCTCATTTAAAGTAAACCCTCTGTCCGACAAAATTGGTATAAGATAGGTTTTGGTGGCGTCATATTACATTGCTACTAAAAAGTAGAGTACACGGAGTGACCTTTGCCGATTTCGATCAAAATTTTTTTGGTGATTCTACATTGATGGTTCCTAAATTACGCGATTTACTTTAACCGAGGGGTTCCTACGTGCTTCGCTACCACCATTATCCTCCAAAAACTTCTATTTTGTATTTATTTTTTAATCACATTTTGTACAGGGACCTTATAAGATAATGCAATAGCTGTTTGTGAGGATGGAAGAAAACTCCCTCTTTCTAACGAGTCCTAGAACGTCGAAATCGGATAAACTGAAGACGAATAATTAAAACTTTTTTTTTTTTACAAAAAAACAATTATGCTTTGAAAAATAAATGCTTTAGTGGAAGAACCACATAGATATCATTTTCCAAACTCAAGATATAAAATAAAGCAGTTTCCGGGTGTTTAATTTTTTCCCAGCTCCTAAGGCCCGTTGGACGAAACGCTGGAGCACATGAGCACTCCCCTTTTATGTACAGTAGAACCCCGCTTATCCGTCCTAGTCGGGACCGGAAAATCGCTGGTTAAGCGGGAGAGCCGATTAATCTGATGCGTATAAAAGAAAAAAACAACTTTAATATCGTAATTCGTATAATTGGTACAAATTAAAATACAATACAAAAATTAATCTGTATGCCGTAATTAACATTGATATATGATCTAGTTGAATTTATTAGACCAATCAATTATAACTTTAAATATTTTTAAAGAATATTCTTAGATACAAGATTAAATTTACGTGAAAAAACGATCGTTCTGGTTTTAATAGTAGTTCCAAAGTCAGTTATTTTTGTTTCTTTTTACCGCCGGTTAAACGGGGGCCGGTTAAGCGGGGTCCTACTGTACTAAGGTAAATAATTAAGCAATGGTCCATTCTTGGAGAACTTTGTATTATTAAGACATCCAAAAAGTTTGAGCATGAAATTAATCATAAGCTGTAAAGTCATCATTTTAGACGCCGACTTTAGAACTAATTCCCCCTTTTCGATTTGTTTTAACTATTATTCTAAATCAGAGCCATTCTTACAGTTATTCGTTAAATTTTAACATATGTTGTGAAGGAGGGTGGCTTTAAATTCCATTCTTTGAAATTATATAAATGTGGATTTGTTTTATGACTTTAATCCACTCTTCGTTAAAACTAAGTTACGTAAAAATTCTCCTTGGTGCCCGCATTATTCGCTTTGACGTGGTGATTTATTTTTTAATTTATAGTGTTCAATAGCGAGTCCCTATTGTTTTTGTTTAAAACAAACTTATTTTGCCTCAAAAATGGATAGCATGAAATAAATATAAGCAAAAACTAACAGTCATTCCACATTTTTTTGAGAAAAGAAAAGAAAATTTGCATCCTAACAAGAAGTTTCGATGAACGTACAACACGAAGCCATGAAAAGATTTCGAGAAACCGGATAGATCAAAGACATGAAAGCCCCGGGCGGATTCTCAACACCGAGACAAGCTAATTATACTTTGGAGTAACAGATGCGAGAGAAAGAAGGCTTAAAAAAAGAGAAAATTTAAATTGGGAGGCGAATAAACCGTTATGTGTAACCACTATGAAAATATGACTTGGAAAACAATCTTATGATTCAACCATCAAGCAGCGGAGATATGAAACCTTTTTTTTTCTAATCGCCGGATATTTGTTGTATAGAGCAGATAATAAAATACATCTCACCCCGTGTTCGGTACTTTCTGTAGGGTTCGACTATAGGGATGTTTATGAAGAGACATTTCTGATGTCAATCTCGTGAGAATATCAGGCCTCGATTTACAACGGGACGGACTGGGCATTTGCCCAGGGCGCCAGTTTTTGAGGGGCGGCAGTATTTAAGGTATAAAAAAAAAAAAAAAAAAAAAAATGGAACGAGCAAAAACACGTTTTTTAACGTAGGCAGTGATTTGATTTTCAAAAATGCATGTCAAACCTGTAATTGAAATTACAATAAAAAGCACTCGCCGTAACAGAAAGACATAATGAGGGGACTAGTACCCTGGGCATCGTATATTTCAAGGCTTCCTTGAGTAGGTTTTTCTAATTTATTTCAAAAGTCTTCAATTTTTTTTTTCTAAAAATTGGTAGAATCTTTAGAAAAAATGTTATCAATCTACGGAAAGATAGAATTATCAATAAATATCCTATGAAAATATAACTGATTGAAAACGCTCCATTTTATGTTCGAAAATTCCAGGTTTTTAACACTATACGAACCATTCTCTCAGAGACGGTAAAAGTAAAATATTTAAAATTTCAACATTTTACTTTTGATGGCATTTGAATGAAACAGAGGGAACGGCAATCAATTTGACCGAACAGAAACTAATTTTCGATGAAAAAAATAAATAATAAAATTCGTTAGAATATCAAGATTCAACAATTTTTTTTTGAGTTGTAATTTAAAATGCATAAAAAATGCCTGTCTGTTTCGGTTCCAGACTGTTAATGATAAACAGAAAAAGTTTCAAGTCAATATCTTTTATAGTTTTTTCGAAAAGATGGTATCTGTAAGAAACCAATTAGTTTTTCAAGAGAGCCAAAAAACAGGGTAAAATTTTTTTTCTTGGCCGATTACAATGGTTTATTATTGAATATAATAAACGCAAAGACACCTGTGCCTATAAAAAACCTAAGTATTTAGTTGCATGTGTGGGGGAAATGAAAAATTAGGAGGGTGAAAAAAAATGATCTGTCCAGACCGGCATCTACCGGAAATCAGGGCCTGGAGAAAATCTTGGATTTGAAATAAATATATATTAAAGGGAACTTCGCCCCGTCATGTAGTACCATTCCAGTTAAGATTAAAGAATCGCATATTTCTCCAACAAGTTGATTTCGCAAAACACAACTTTGGCTTAGCTATCTAAAAGTAAGCTATTTATAAAAAGTAAAGAAGTTGGAACATAGACCAGAACCCAACCCCATTGAGCTCCGCCGGGATCATCCATAACGAAACATACTTATAGAATTAGGCAACATATCAAGAAAATTTGTGGAGCTCGTTTTAAGTTCATAAATGATACCTTAAAATAATATAAAATAACTCCTTGAAAGAATTTCTCGAACTATGAAATAAGAAAAAAAATGAGGTTGTTTAATGAAAGTAAAGTTAGATTTGATTTAATTTTAAATTTTAATAGATTTTCAATTGTTTCCAGAATAAATAATTTTGTTTCTCAATATTTTTAATTAATTAGTCATTTATTATTAAAAATATTGATTTGCGTTATTTATTAATTTTATTAAATAATAAATTGTAATGACCACAAAAGCCTACATGCGGGATGCAAGACTTTTTTTATAGATTTGTGATCACTATCCTGGAAATGTATTAATGTGGATGAACCATACTTTATATGAGTCATTTTAAAATTTAATTGCAGTTGATGTATTAGTGGATACAGCAAGCTAGCTGTGCTGGTAGATAATATGTGAAAAGAGTAGTTGAGGTAGATCAGGAAAGACGGATGATGAAGTGGAAAAGTTCTTATATGATGAGGCATAATATAGGGAAGGCATTGGTCTTATAATATAGAAAAGATGGTAATAGAAAATATGGATAAGTCTGGCAAGTAAAAATTCAATAACCAGAAACTAAAAAAAAATATTAAAAACTAATGTTATGAGTTATTGGACTGCACGGGTATTTATAAAATCCTTCGCTATTGAAACTGAATTATGAAATCATTTAACGCAAACAAATGTTTGTTGAACTATATAATGAAAATAAATACACTCAAAAGTAACGAAGGGCGTTTCATTAATATTTTGACGTAACATACGGTTTGATAAACTGATAGAAAAAAACACAATCCTATATCGCTCCAAACAAAACAATGCAAGTGGTAATTATATAAACAGGAAGAATGCAATTAA
The DNA here is from genome assembly GCA_948150685.1 of Rhaphigaster nebulosa. Classification (NCBI taxonomy): domain Eukaryota; kingdom Metazoa; phylum Arthropoda; class Insecta; order Hemiptera; family Pentatomidae; genus Rhaphigaster; species Rhaphigaster nebulosa. Next base: position 129,028,415 of record OX411307.1, read on the forward strand.
ATATTAAAAATGAGGCATTATTTGCTAAAGCGATGACTGAGAACATTGTTGAATGTCCAAGATGTGCTCGCTGATCCACTGTGACATCGTCGCTAATTTTGACGTCATTAAAAAAAAAAATATATTAGAAATTTGAAATATAACAACTTATGAAAATATACACAAGCCTGATGTTTTTAATTTTCAATTTAGTTTATTTTACTATATTTAAGTTTTTTTTTCTTATTTATTATTTTTCTATTATTATATTTATTTAAATTTCTGTAAATATGGTGTGAATGATCTCTTTAGCAGTATTACTATTGTCCTTTATCGAGACAGCATGTAATAGTACTCAGTAAAAAAAATTAATTTAATTTCCTTCTCACCAAATTCAGATATAAGGGATTGATAAATTAGATTAATCCTTCTATACCATCATGCGGATATCAACCAAATCCAGGTATGTTCATTGGGTATGTAAGTATGTTCATGTGGGGACCAGTGGTAGTATGATTTTGGAGGCCCGTTGCAGCCAAGTTTTGAGGCTTCTTACTTAGAATTTGAAGATTTTAAATGTATTAATTATGTTGATTTATTTTCCAATAGTGTTTTCTTTGTTATATAATTTATACTATGCCAGGAAATCAGATTCGAACACCCTATTATTAAATTAATTTTCTTTATTTTTCTTATAAAATCATTTCAACAATTTGCCCCTTGCCCATCTTCAAGTTGCTTATTTTTATTAATATGAATTAGTCATATATAAATAGTCATTCCTCGTTATTAAGTCCAAAACAACAATGTAATGAGGGAGGACAGCATGGAAATTAGAAATATAGGACAAATTAGTAAAAATTTATAAGACACAGGAATTAATTAATAACGATGAACGACAATTTATATATATAAAAATAAAAATAAACAATATGAACATGGGGCAACGTTGGCCGAAATTTTGTTGAAATGATTTTATAAGAAAAATAAAGAAAATTAATTTTAAAATAGGATATTTGAATCTGATTTCCTGGCAATATATTTATTTATCATAAAAATACAATGTTAGTTGTTGATTGTATTACTACATACAATATAATTTCGTATTGTATTTTATTGTTATATAGGCCAATTCGAGACCCCCTGGGACCGAGACCCGAGCCGGGCATTTGCCACCTTGCCACATGCTACTTACACTCTAGGCGAAGACTTAATATTCCACAAGCTCTCGTATTTTGAATATTTCGAAACTCCAGTGAAACGAAATTTTTGCGGTAGCTAATGAACTCGACTAAAACGTGGAAGGTTCGAACGATGAACCAGTGACCAGAGACAGTGTGGTGTGAGAGGTGGGGGGTAGAGGCGAGAGGGAGGGGTGTTGGAGTGCTACTCGCCCGAACAAAATAGGTCTTATAAATAAAGTCAACTATGATTATCGTATTTTCCACCTTCATTTATGCACATTGCTTCATTTGTTTGTTTTTATAATGTCGGGAATCAATATTCCACAAGCAATCGTTTTCTTAATATATCCAAACAAATTAAAAAATACTCAGCTCTAGTTAAATGGCATTTAAGGCGGTAGATAATGAACTGGACTAAAAGGACAGGTTCGGACCTATTTATTTAGGCGGTGAACCAATGAGAAGTGACGGTGTGGTAGAGAGGGGAAGAGGGTTTCTACTCATTAAAAAAAAAAATAGAGTCGCACAATTATATTCCTCTAATTCACTTATTAAACTACTCAACTAAATTTTTGTAGTTCAGACATATTTAGTTACTAAATTAATCTCCACTCGACTAAATTACTAGCCTAATGAGAACCAGACCTAGGACACAATATGATATGAGTTTCTCATCCTTCCCTCCATTCATCCTTCAATCCATCCATCCATCATTCAAACCATCCATCATTCCGTCCATCCTTCCTTCCTTCCATTCATCCATCCATCCCATCCCATCCTTCTGTCCCTCATCTCACTTCGTTATTCGAGGTTTCTTAAAATGCCACATTTATTGAAAATATGTAGAGGATCCAATGAATCTTCATCTGTTATAACAATTATGAATATCAACGGTACCAATCGATAATTTTTAATTACATTTTAATCAGTAACTGGGACTCATTCTGAAAAGGTAGTTACGATAACTGAAATTAATGAAAGTAGTGGTGCCGGAAATTTGAATTGATAGATTAATTAGCGATTGAGATAGAAATTAAAAACCAATGAACCTAATATAGTTGCACCGGTTGGTGAAACAGATGATTGAAACTAACCATTGCAGTAAGGCTAGGTGAATAAGGAGTCACTGGCCACCAACACTTCTCAGCAGCCAATTGAAGTCTGATTAAGGAACCGTAAAGTACAATTTGAGACGAACGAGTAATTGATTGGGCATAAATTTTTTACGCCTTTAGAAGTGAAGAAATTGATTGTTGTTTGCGACTGCTGGAAAGTTGTGTGTATTGCAACGGAAAATTCTGTGTATTGCAACGGAAAATTCTTTTCACCAAATTAAGTAAGCCCTTCAGATAGTTTTCATGAAATATGAGCAATTTTTTTACTCGGCAGATATTATTTTTTCAAGAATAATCGATGTGGTATTTAAATATGTTAATTGAGGAATTTACATTTATTTATTCATACAATTAACAGTTATTTTAAATAAGACAGATTTAATTGATGTTTTTTCGATGGTTACCCATTTCGGACTTTCCGTTGGGTTTTTCCGCCGCCTGTGATTTGTTCCATTTTAATTGTGCCACTGAAGGCTGTTCCATGGCTACCGGGAATTTGCTGTTTTGATACAAGTTACAAAGAATAATTAAGAATTGTTAATTACCATCGTACTTTGAATTAAATAAAAATTGATAATTTGTTATCAGGAATTAATTTAAAAACCAATGAGTCTTAATTAATTAATACACCGCCACCCAATTCATATAAACTCACTAAACAATTTTATTTTTACCAATATGGCACAAGTCATGTTATATTAACAATTCTGTCTTCTAACACGTGGCCTTCACTTAACCTAACAATTTTTACAACTAATAAGTATTGCCACTTTGCATTAATATGTGAACATAACAATCTGTATAAATTAAAAATAATTACTGATTTTATTGCAAACAAAAAATGTCATATTCAAACAAACAAATTATCGTCAAGTATATGATTTGCTTACGTCGAATTATCCAAAATTAGATAATTCTAATAGATAGAGTGATTTAGAACAACTATTATACCTTAGAAATCTAAACCCCTTACCACCTTATAATTTCTTCAAAACACGAGTTTCCGACTAAAAGCCGAACAGATCTGCAGATACTTACTTTACGACGGATTTCAAACACCAGACAGGATCATATGTGTCCCTGATACCAATAGCGTATTTAAAGCAGAGCTTTTGGGCTAAAACCACCCCCGAAACAAAAAAAAATATTTTTTTTTTACATCGGTCAATTTTTTTTTCTATGAATGATCTGAGCTGAATAATTAAAAAAAATACAATATGTTTCCTTATGTTTTATCATAACGCAAAACAAAAATAGCTTTGTTAATGTACGACTATTCTTTTTCGTGTCCTAACACTCAAATATTGGGATAATTTTGCATCAAATGCCCGTGCATTTCTCAGACGTGGACGCCTCGCAGAGTAAAGATGAGCACATCAACTTTTTTTTCACAATACCTTCCTTAAAATTATATCAAGTTTTAATAAGAATAAAGAAATAAGAATATGGGTTAAAACCTACATACTTCAGCTACTAAGTCGGTCGAGGGGATGTCTGTTTTGAAAGTGGTAGAAGTGGGGTTGACTTAGTAGCCTATATCACTTACTCCTGCTGACCAAAGTAAAGTAATCAAGGTTGATAGCTGGGATTCTGGCTAGAGTGGTTTCTTGCGAAACGTCGCCTGCTTATTCGTTCTTCTGTTGCGGACAGAACTGGTGAAGACAGAGCTGAAATGGTGATAAATTTCATACTTCAAACTTGAAAGCTGTAAAGAACTTCAGAACTTGTAAAATCTATAATACCGTATTATCTGTTCTGGGTTGTCACTTGACAACGATCTCCACAAAACATCAAACAGCTATTCTTTTGAACTGGATTAACTTTATTATTATCATATTTGCGTTGAAGGTCATATACTCAATGATTCATATAATTCCGTTTTTGCTTATAACAAGTAAAATAAAGAACATAAATTGCGATACAAATACAAATGATAATATTGCATAAAGAAGTCCAATATCCGTTACCTGTTGTATTAGAATACAATATACTTATACAATCGAAGTATGTAAATCTTAAAATGTCCAATATTTCAAAATGAAGCCCATTTATTTTTTCAGCTATGACGCAAAACAACAAATGTATCAGTTGCCGGCTTTGTGACAGCTTGAGGCTCAAGTTACTCTAATGGAGAAGCTCTTAATCGAAGTCGGTCCAAGCTGTCCAATATAAACTTTAAACAAGGATACAATTTGAAGTATAATAATTTGACGACGTTCTAAACATTCCCTAGCCTAATCTATGTATTAACAATTAATGGGCCATTCTCAGAAAAAGATCAAATCAGAGATTTTTTTTTCCACAATTCAATGTTCAAATAACAATTCATTAAACATCTGCAATAATTTTTACTTAATCTTGAATTAAATATCAGGACATCAGCAGCTCATCAGGGCCATTATTTAATTAATTAAAAATAAGTAAAGAAATTGTTGAAATGGCTGATGATTTTGAGAGAATTATTTCATTGATTTAGCTATCGCTAAAAATAAAGCATTTATTCTATCCAGAACAACGATAATAATTTACTTCCCAAAAGTCGGATATTTTTACTTACTCTCATTCCATAATTTGCGACATTTTTCAGAATTAAAAAGTCCGACTGGTTGGCCCGTAAACATATTCTTCATACAAATGCCTAAGTAGGTTTAAGACCTTCATACATAATATATTTTATTTAAGACACCTTGTCTTAAATAAAATATATTATGTCTTATCAAGTCTAGTGACATTCCCTCATACAGGTTGTATTCGCTCACTATCATAGAAATGAGGGAATTGCAGGTGAGGGAATTAGAAATTTATGTTTATCCGAACATTTTTCCAACTAGAATGGCCACTTTACAATTTTTAAAAAATATAGCTCAAGAGAATCAGCATAACATTCATAAGAAAATCAATTTAAAAAAAAAATCTCAAAAACTTACTTGGAAAAATCAATGAGAGGATTACATCAAATAAAAATATGAACCGCTAATCAGCATTCATTTACACAGTGACGGCCCTTTTATTTACACGGACCTGTGGCAATTGAATTCTCCGGGACAAAATCAGGTTACAAATTTGGAAAGAGGCGGAAAAGGTGATGGATTTTTTTACTTTCTCATACTACCTTTATTACCGGAAAAAAAACCGCTAGAATTTATGAATATGAGGAAATTACATAACACCTCTGAACACTTCTTTTTGGTCATTTTTAATTTAAGAATTTAGAATGATAGTTTAAACTCTTATAAAGAATATAACGATTTAAAAAGTAAGAGGATGCATGCCTAATCAAAATAATATTGAGGGAGAAGCCTAATTAAGGTGTCAAAGTCGGTTACAGACACGGTGAGGGAATTACATTTTGAGGCTTTAAACATTTTTTTCATACAAAATAATATAACTAACAGATTCAAAACCAAATGGAAAGATACGAAAAAAAATTATATCTAATAACTGATTTTTTTTAGAATTTACAGATTTGAGGAAATGCCTTAACCCCCTTGGATACCCGATTTGCCTTTTTTTTTAGAATGTCCCTAATCTAGTCACCTTTATATTTGTTTTATATATATTTATATATTTTATACAATATATATTAATTGTATACAAAATATACTATACAATATATTTTTTTTTTAATGGACTTGCTCAGATGAAACGATTTAGGGAAAATTTCTTTGGAAATGAGAAGAAAAAGACCATGTCTTAAATGTAATATTTTCTGTCAAGGCGTTATTAATAGAGTGAATTATCTTTTACATGCTGAAAATTTTCTTTTTTCATTTTAATTCGTTATAACTAGTTATCTTACAACAATTAATTAGGGTGATGTGAGGTAATTGCGTTTTCGGGGTAAGTACGTAATTGCTTCGTTAAATCCAAACCCTCAATTGGTAAGAGCTACCCTTTACGGAGCATGAGGCCTAAACACTGATTTATCAGATTCTCATGTGATGCATCAGTGTTTAGGCAAGAGATGGTTAATTATTTCAAATAAACAAAATTCAAGGTACTTTTGAGAAAGCCATTTTGAAAATTCCCCATTTAAGCGCTGTCAGACTATTTCAATGCGTATACGACTTGGCTGGTATTAAATACTATTTAATGGTATTTAATTGTACATTGGCATAACGAATTTAATCAAAATTGTTGGAGCCGGTTTTGAGAAAACTGTGAAAAAAGCTTAAAGTCAATCATATAAAGTGACACTTCCGGTAGATCGATTTTGGATTTCATACAACTTTTCGTTTTTGAGCTAGGCTGTTCACACACACAAACACACATACCATTCTGCGAAACTTTGTTATTTGGACTCAGGGGACCTTAAAACGTGTATTTCCATTGATAACTAGGATGGAATTTTTTCACAATCGAATTCTTTCCCTTACTAGATAGGTTTGATGGGCACGTTTTGTATCAATTTTGATTTCTGTCTGTCATATAATCTTCAGCCATAAAGTAAATGTCTGAAATTGTGAATTTGTCCTTTTCATTACGTGCCAGTTGTTAAGATGTTAAATCGTTTTAAGTAATATTTTGAATTACCATGTGCTGTAAGAAAAAATGTCAATGTGCATTATGTGTTGTGTATTTATTTGTGATCATATGATGTTATCTATGGAATATATTTTGTAGACTTAGCGATTTGGTGGAAGATTTCGACATGGTGTTTTATTGTAAGTACACAAAATTTATATATACATAAAAGAAGTTTTTTCAAACTCAAAAAATTGATTATTTTTTTGTAACGCTCGCTTGTTGCTGAGTATAGAAAAAAATTTCCTACAATAGTTGCAGTAAATTTTGTGTACTTACATATTCCGTATTAACATATTTGAGCTGCGTCGCTTCGGAAAACGACCAGCTAAAACATAATAAGTATGCATGTTTTTGAGAATTTAAAAAATTTACCCATTTTCAAACCTTTGTGAATCGGATGCTGCTGGGTTCACAAAAAAAGTTTTCCAGGAAAATGTGAGCGGATTGTGTGCTTTTTGAATATGATAGAATTGGATATGACTATTTTTGAGCTACACCTTTCAGAAAAAGGAGATATTTAGCGTAAACCAAAAAAAAAAGTCCGAACTTTTTGGAGGTTTTTAGAGGACGTACAAGTCTTTCAATGTCGAAAATTTGGATTTTTTATGTTCATGATACACCTGACAAGATAAAAAAAAATTTAATTATCCAACCGTTTGCAAGGTAAGCTGTCTAATTTCACTGGGATAGATAAAAAATAGGTATTGTTTGTACATTTGTAACAAACCATAGCGTTGGTTTTACGACTTAAAACCTAAACAAAGGAACACCTTGTTATTTTATTTATTTTGTGTTGTCTATTCTTCCCAGCCTTACCCTTTGAAACTTCCTCCCTCCTAATATTTGTTTTAATGAGCTTTTTTCATGCACCTGGTAGCTCGTTCGGCCTTTCCGAGCTTCTTTCCTACACCTTGTAGCTCCGTTGCACAGTGGGACGATTCGACTATCTAGGTGGAAATAGTTAACATCAAAAAAATAAATAATACATGCCGGTCTCATGAAAACAACAACCTATGTAAATTATTTACTAATCATTAATCAGTTTAAGAAAATTCCAACAGAATAACACAAGCGTAAACACGGCAAATCCATCATGTTGCGGAGTCTGTTTATTTCTACACCTCGTTATGAAAGCAATAAAATCAGGTAAATTTTGTTTTTTGTGAATTTATTTTACATCTGAAGACAATCCAGCAAGTAAATTTTCATCAGTGTTTGATTTTTTTAAATGTCCTCCTTTATTTCGAATAGTTGGACAGCTATTCTTTGCAATTATAAAAAATACGATTACTAAAAACTTCCACCGACTTCCGCCGAGATATTTTCACTAAATATAGTCTGTAGTATATAGAAAAAAATTATTCATGAAAGAATTGCTAGTACCTGCTAGTCTGGATGTACGGTTCTTTTTCATTTGTGAATATCTCAATATCGAAAGTCAATATTTTTAATATCTGGTAGGAGTACGGAGATTCGAACGGCATTTATAGAAATATAGTGTTTCAATTTTTCATCACAAAACAACGGAAAGCTCTGAAGTGATAATTGAATGCGATATAGCGGAAATTCTGCCTGCCGTTTTAAAAAAAAAAAAAACTATGTCCTGAGTTCCACCCCTACCGGCTTAAATAAGAATCTTCTTCTTATGTTTTATAAACTTTTAAGCATAATGCCATTTGGCTACGATATTGATGTTGACAATTTTCAATATTTCATAAATGAAACCAGAGAATCGTACATTATTTTATAATCGTGTTACAATATACCAGTAACTATACATGAGCTTTAGATTTGTGATTCGGATATTGTTATGCTTTCCAAAGAAGCTAAAAATCTCGAGATACAGATTTAAGGATCTTTAAAGAGTTTTACACACGAAAATGAAACGGGTCTTGACGAACAAGGATTTGGTAAACATATAAACATCAGATCCTCTCATGTGTTATATTCATATTCAAATTTTGTGATAAACCGAGAAAATTATTATTAACAACTGTTCTTAATTGATTTATTAATTGATTCCTAAGAGTATTCTCTTATGGATATTAAAATGAAATAAGTCGCTTCCAGAATTATTTCCATCTAGATCTGCCATTCGTCCCACTGTGCGTTGGTGCCCTGCTGTACGCCTCTTTGTCCCGGAAATGGCCTAAAACTTAGGCCGAAACGTTTGCAAGCAATAAAATAAGTTTCACTTATTAGTGTGTTATTCATTGACCACACCCCCCGACCAACTTCTTAAAAAAAAAAAAAAATCTTTCCTATACCTATTCAAAACTCTCTTTTTCCAACACCTTCTCACTATCCAAGCTGTCATTTACTGCCTAGCAAATTTTTGGTAATGGATTTGTTTCAGGTTTGTCTATGTCAGACCAATTTTTTTATCAGACAGTCATGACAGTCATTTCTCTTTTAATGGTCAAGTTTTTACTATGTAGGAGAATTCATTTTTTTTTTCTTAATTTATCGAGCCTTCAAGACTTTTCGTCTCATTTAAAATGTGGGTCAAAAAAGCGTAAATATAATAATTCTTATGATGTACGTGTCTTCAATAAACTTAATTGAATAATTTCATCACTGTGAGTACATTCCATATAAATAATTGTTACAACTTAGCCATTTTAATGGAGATTAAAAAGAATTATAAATATTTGTGGGCGTTCTTTAAGCCATTGTAAATACTCACATATTTCTGAATATATCATTTATTTAATTTATTGTGGGATGGATGTTCTACGAGTCTATTGCAGTAATATTATAATAACAACACTAGATAGTAAAATCGAATTGACTTGTGGCGTCATAAGGAGAAAGGGTGTGAGGGGGAAGCGCCCACGCTGAAGTGAGGCCGTAATTCTTCCCAATTACTCGCAGTGTAGGGTATCCACAAAATTTACACCCTCCTCCATTCATGGAAGTGTACTTCACTGAACTTCTATTCATTCTCTGAATAGAATCATTCTCTGTTTCTGTTGACATACGTTTTATGAACAATTAGCAATTAATTTTCATTAAGAACATTTTTTATTTATTATTTTAAAACCATTAGTGTGATACCCTCTCAATAGACATTTTACTATTAGAAACGTCATTTGCTTAAATATGTCAGTCGAAAAAGCAAAAGTTACTTCAGTAAAACAATCAATTTGTTGAATATTATAATTTACAAAACGAATAGAACATAGGAGAACATTGATAAAAAATATACATAAGAAAAGAAAGAAAGAAAAGATATGAAATAGGCAAATTAAACCAATTATACCAAACTAGCTGTACCCCACGGTTTCACACGCGTTAAATTTGGATTAACACCTAAAATACAAAATAACCTTTAAAATAATAACCTCTAATATGTTGTTCAGTCTCACTTCTTGCGGACTTTTTCAAGGAGTACGAGCAAAATGAAAATAAATTTGCATAAATGGCAATAATGTTCCCTTAATTAAAATCCGTGTTTTCACAATAACCCTTCCCCACCTCTTACCCGCCCGTTAACATTCATTAACATAATAACGTTTTCACACAACAATTTCTCACTTATTAAAAAGTTTGTTAGACAATTTGTTGCCACACAGGAGCGTAAATAGCAGGTGGCAAGGAGGCCACGGGCCTCGGTCCAATGGGTATGAATTGGCCTATATAACAACAAAATAAAATATTAAATAATATTATATTTAATAAAATTAATGACTATCATTATATTACTGCATATAATTGATAATGTATATAATTATTACAGGGACCAACGCAACGGTTGATACAGAAGAACAAAGTTTGAAAATGAAGTAAGCCGAATAAGGCTAGAAATCAACGACAAGACAAAAAATAAAATAAATTTAGATAATGGTTCACAGAAGGAAGAAACAAGCCCACCCCAAAGACATTACATAATGGGAAACCACAGTTTCGAAGTAATGAGAACCTTCCAGTACCTTTGATCTACAATAAATTAACAGCTGGACTAAGAAGAAGAAGTAAAGAAAATGACAGACACACACACACACACACACACACACACACACACACACAAGGACACACAGACCATTTTACGAGACTTGGTTATTTGGATTCAGGGGACCTTAAAGCGTGTATTTCCGTTAAAAACTCTAATTCGAAAATTTTCATTATAGCAATACTTCCCCTTACTATATACTTGGTATATGGGTAAGGGGAAGTAATACACACTTGCCGAATATAAAGTCACTAAGTATTATTTACTTTTCCAATAAATGGACGAATGGGTGTAACAGATTCATGAATATGCATTTGAAGAATAAATGTAAGAATGTTCTTTGATTTGAATAATAAATAAATTTGAAGAATGTACTTCAAAGTTTTCAATGCACACTGTAACTCTTGGAAGAAAATCTGATGATTTCAAATCTCTGGGGGTTCTATTATTAAAGTTTATTGTAGTATCAAATATCAAACAACTAAATACCGATTAAAATGTTCAGATAAATGTAAAACTAATTCAAAATAAAATATTGAGATTTAAATTTAATCAAATTAATATCAAAATTTAACTAAATGAAAAATATATTTACAAACTATTATGATTGTCCTTGCTGAAACAGAACGTAATATTACTCAATAAAAATAGTAAAAATAACAAAATATTCATAAGTTTCGGCTTCGACCATTGATAGCGTGTATAAAAAAAGACCGTTTTTCAAAAAAAAATGTGTATTTTAATTTCTTTAATAAAATACAAAATTAATGTTCAAAATAGAGGCCATTGTGATCAACTGTCTTTCACCCAGTTATTCGATACCATGCTGGTAGTACCACTCTTTGGGACGGCTGTTGACAAACTCTTGCACCGCAATTTCAACCTCTGCAAAATTATTAGAAATTTTCTCTTGAAGAAAGTGGACCATGGAACAAAATAAGAGATAATCTGATGTCTGAACTGTATTGTGGATGTGGCATAAGTTCGATCCCCTGTATATTTTTAGCTTTTCCTTGGTCCGGAACCCACTTGGATTGGAAGTGTGAGGCTGAGCGTTATCCTGCTGGTAGTTAAAACACCTTAACGTAAAGCTGGGTAACACTGTGATAATTTCGTATGTATCCTATATAACCGTTTGCAGTAATGTTCAGAGTTCATACAACGTCATTCAAAACCTCATGGAATCTCATCGACATCCACTGATGGTCGCCCTGAGCCCTTCTTCAATTCCAAGGGCGTATCTCAACGGCTGAATTTTTTAAACCAACTCCGTGCTGTACGATAGTCAAGGACATCTTTACCTTCAGTTTGAATAATTTCAAGTATTGCTTCAGCTGCTGAAATTTGTTAACGATTTTTTTTTTTTAAATATTACGTTTCTTTGTTGTTCGACTGCAACTGATGAACTAAGGCATTATTGCACGGGTCAAATGTTTAAAAAAAACTTACTTAATCTTTCAAACGAAAGTATTAGTTATTGGTAATCATTGAATAGGTTTAAAGTACGTATTTACATTCCTTTATAAAAATCTGATAAAAAGGTAATTTTTTTTATTATTCACCCCATTAGAAAATTGATTCGCACGGAAGCTTCTAAATCAAATTTTTAAAAACATCGATGGATACTAATAAGGAATCAGACTTAGAAATTAATACGGATCAAACGAAGTATATGGGTAGTAATAAACGCCGATTTCGGTGAATGTTCATCTCAAAACAGGTTGAAACGTTCCGACTCAAAACGCCTCCAAAACGGGAATTGTTGAAGTAATCTGGCATACTTCATTGCGAGTTAGCAACGAAATGCCTGAGATATACGCAAAATTCGTGTATATTGGAAATATATCTAACATCGAAATGTCGTAGAAAAAAATTTAAAAATTAAATATATCTAGACGCGTTTTAAAGGTCTATTGTTTACGATCCAGGAATCGTTACTGCATTCGTTTTAGTAAAACTGAAAATCAAGTTCAACCAGCCAATACAGCAATATCGGATGTAATAGTTTACAAGGCAATAAGAGAAGTCGATCTTCACTAATAAATTCATTTTTATCACAGGGATGATTTGGACCGAAAAAGAGAAATTAAAAAAAACGTAATCAATCCTTTTACGTCCTGTGATGTCTCTTTCTCTTGTTGTAGGCATTTTTTTATACTAAAGAAACTTCTGAGATCTCAGTTTATTATCAAACCCCGTGCCGCTTAATTGTTTACTTTTAATTGCCCATTGTAAGCCTCTCTCTACCGAAACTCGTTCAGACATTCTCACATTACATCGAGAAAGGCTATCAGTCTGTAACATCGGGAAAAAATTGAGCGCTAATACTTAATTAAATATAAATACCTACTTACTTACTTAATTAATTAATACTTAATTACGGACTGATAGCATTTCTCGATGTAATGTGAGAATGGCTGAACGAATTTCGGTAGAGTGAGGCTTTCTCTGTAAGGGCCATTGAATATAAAAATTCAAAATTAAACAATTAAGCGGGGGGTCTGATAATAGGGTCTGATAATAAACTGAGAGCTCAGAACTTTCTTTATTGTAAACAAATATTTAAAACAAGAGATAGAGACATTACAGGACGTAAAAGGATAACGATTTCTTTATTTATCTTTTTCAGTGCCGTAAAAGTGACTTTACTATTTTCTTTCAAAACAGTAATATTGTCTAATGACCTAGAAAAGGGTTCATTATAACATTTATTCTGAAAATTATAGTTATTCACTGTGTAATTAATTTTTTAAAGGTACACTTCCATGAGCGGCAGTATATACATATGGTTTTATTTATGGGTTTATATGTAAATATGTATATATATAGCATTGTAATATGGTCTGAAAATGAAAACATGTGTTTCTTTAGGATAAGAGAAAGTAATGGTCCTTAAATCTGTAAGTGAATATCATAATTCATAAAATAATTTGTAAATGGAAAAGGATATAATTAATCTAATATATGAGTGACATTACATACATTTTTTTTTATTTAACAATTAATTACATACATATATATATATTTTTTAAATTCGTATTTGAAAATAGTAAACAACAGCAATTTCTTTTGCACCTGTTACTTGTTTTGTTTATTAACCCAGTTATATTGCAGAGGATATTGTACTTTCAATAATGTTAGCGAATTGAAAAATTAAGTATACTTTAATTTATTATTTTACATACACCTTTGGCAAAAGAAAAAGAAAATAAACCAAGCTATAAAACAGTAATATGACTATTTCCGAAACCAAATATCAACGATCATGTTAATTTTTAGGTTCATGCTACATAGTAATAAAATCCGATCCCCTTAAGAATAAATGAGATTTTAAACAAAGGCCACTAGTAACCTACTGATACAAGGATGGCGATGATTTATTGGGATTTATTTATTAATTATTATTTAAATTAATTTATTAGGGAGTGGGATCAAAATGCAAAAGCAGGTTTAATTAAATATATATATATATATATATATATATATATATATATATATATATATATATATATATATATATATATATATATATAACTTAGCGTTTCTCGAGAGAAAAAGATCAAAAAAAAGAAAGGGTTTAGTAATAAGCGCAACGAATTCAAGGTAATAACTGACTTTATTGCTCCAGTAATCCTACATATATAGCTTAGGCTTATTTACATTGAAGCTCTTTAGGATTAACATGAATATTGTTGGTCTCCAGGACTTAACTCCCCCCTACCAGTTTCGAAAAAAAATTCGGAAACTTGGAGAAGAGGGATACCAAAGGCCGGAAGGCCAACAACAGCCAACGTACAGAATGCTGAACCATACTTATAACAAAACAAACAAAAAAAAATGAATTTACAAACAAAATTCTCTTTTTAACTTTCGATTCACTGCACCACTCATGTTTTAGACAGAAATAGAACACACACTATACATAAAAAGAAAAGAGAGAAAAAATAAAATAAATACAAAATAGAAAATAGATACTTCATACAGTAAAAACATAGATCCGCATTATATATACATTCATAGTAACAAAAATAATACAACAAAATGTATGCTTCTGTGTATGGCGACCAGGACACTCCAGGCCGTTACGAATGGTCACACTACTCGAGTGGAAGCTTAAGCTGTTCAATATGAGCATTTCTACGTTTTCTGGGATCTTTAATGTGTTCAATGGTTACAAGGTTATGTTCCCTAATTGCTACCACTCGGAATGGCCCTTCGTAGCGAATCAATTCTTTCCCCCGGTTGGAACTCCGCTGTCTATACACGACGGTACCGATTTTGATCCTCCCATGGCGTCCTTGACCCGGAGATTTTCTTTCGCCACGCGACTGCGCTTCTCCCGTTCTAACTTATCCTTCACTTTCTCCCGTAACTTCGCGATCGATATCCGATTAGTAACTACCTGATCTCTTATTTCGCCCTCAACGGTTGTAGCTCTAATGTCCCTCCGCCGTTGTCGCAGCCCGAAAATAATTTCAAAGGGAGAGAATCCGGTAACTGAGTGAATGGACTCGTTATACGCCGCGATCGCCTTTTCCATCGCCTCATCCGGCTCTAACCCTTTATCCAGCTGATAAATACGCAGATGGTCGCTAAGAGTACTGTGTAATCTTTCGATGACTCCTCTACTCTTAGGGTGTCCCGGGGTGTTAATTCTCCAGACAATGTCCAGCTCCTTTGCTTCTGCCCTGATCTTGGCGTTGTCGAACTCCATTCCACCATCAGAGGCGATCCTATCGGGTACCCCGTATACCTTAAACCATGCGCGAAGAGCCCATAGGACTGCATCCGCCGATTTCTCATTTATGAGATGGGCCGCAGCTACCTTACTAAAGCAGTCTATTAACGTGACCCACTTATAGCCCCTCCAGGAGAATGTATCGATTTGCAGGTCCGACAAAGGTGATTCTGCAGTGGGCGTCTCCTCTTGTACTCCTTTGGGAGGATGCCTGTCATATTTAGTGGATAGACAAACGTCGCATGCCCCCACGACCTCCCTGACAGTCTTCTTCATATTCCACCAGAAGTACCGCCGCTTAAGTGCTTGCAAAGTTTCGGCGATTCCCCTATGATTTGTTTTGCCCTGGTGATATGCTACGGTAATTTCTTTCTGACGTTCGCTCTCTCGGATCGTCTCTACCATCAGGGTACATCGAATGAAGGTGCGGTCCACACCCAATCTTTCTAACCGCCATAACCGCTGCACTTTCTCCCACACGGTGGCATTTCCGATATATAAGTGGGATGTTCTTCCCGGCTTGGAAGCATCTTTCAGTACCCGACAAATATTTTCGTCATTGACTCCGGGTTGTGACCAAATGGTGATGATGTCACAATTGCCATATTTGGAAACTCCATTTTGAGAAGTCCAGAGGTCCTGGTTTTCCAAATGACCTGGCGTCGCTTGTCATTAATGATCTCCTCGAGTTGCGTCATCTCGATCGGCCTGTCTCCCACTGATATTTCTTCGACCTGGTTCTCATCCTCTTGCTCGCTACTGTCAGTACTCTGTTCCCCTTCTCCCTCTGGAGTCCATTCCTGTAGAAATTGCCTAATGTCCCGTGACGATCCCTCTCCCGCCCGTCCACCGCGTTTACCATTATGGCCCGGGACAGCCAATCGGCTACCACATTCTCTTTGCCGGGTTTGTACTTGATTTCTAGGTTGTACTGTCCCCAAAACTCCTTCCACCTAGTTATTCGAGCGGATGATTCCTTCATTTTGCCCACCCACTGCAGAGGTCTGTGATCCGTATGCACCGTGAACTTCCTTCCAAATACGTAGGGTCGGAAATGGTCTATTGCCCACACTATGCCTAACAGTTCGCGCTCTAATGCACTATATCTGGTCTCGGCTTCCGTGAGGCGCCGACTAGCATAAGCAACAGGACGATCTCCTTTTTCCCCATCTTGTGACAAAACCGCTCCCAGTGCGTACTCGCTGGCATCTGTCGTGAGCATGAAGGTCTTCTCAAAGTCCGGGAAGGCAAGTACTGGTTCCTCTTGCAGCCGCGCCATACATTTGCGGATGTCATTCTCCATCTCTGGGGTAACAAAAATTGTCTGTCCTTTTTTCAATAGGTTGTTGATAGGGACCAGATATTCCGCCATTTCCGGGACAAAACGTCGGTAGTAATTCAACGAGCCTAACAGACGACGTATCCCCTTTACATCTCTCGGTACCGCCATTCTGGAAATTGCGTCCACCTTGCTCTTATCTGGTTTCACTCCTTCCTTCGTAATGGTGTGTCCTAAGAAAGTAATCTCCCC
Organism: Rhaphigaster nebulosa; assembly: GCA_948150685.1. Classification (NCBI taxonomy): domain Eukaryota; kingdom Metazoa; phylum Arthropoda; class Insecta; order Hemiptera; family Pentatomidae; genus Rhaphigaster; species Rhaphigaster nebulosa. The sequence goes on from OX411307.1 coordinate 129,045,441, forward strand.
TTTTCCTAGCAGTGACTTTTCAGCGGAGAGCTTCAGGCCAAATTCCCGTATCCTGTTGAACACACTCTTGAGATCTTCCCTATGCTGCTTCTCAGTCTTGCTAAACACCAAGAGATCGTCCATATAGACCTGACACACGTCTTCATCCACTCCTCGGAGGAACTCATCCATTAATTTCTGAAAGGTAATGGGCGCGTTTTTGAGTCCGAACGGCATTCTAGTAAACTCATAATGTCCTCTTTCAAACGTGAACGCCGTTTTGGATTGATCTCTCGGGTGCATCTTAATCTGATGGTACCCCGCCTTCAAATCTAGGGTGCTGAACACTGTTGCCCCGCTCAACCTATCTATGATGTCCTCGAATCGCGGAATGGGGTACTTCTCGTCTACCGTGTTTTCATTCAGCCTCCTATAATCGATCACAACCCTATACTTTTCTTCCCCAGGTGCGCTCTTTTTCTTCACCGCCCAAAGTGGACTATTGTACGGTGATGTGCTGTCCACAATGATTCCTTGCTCTTTAAGATTCTTTATCTCTTCCCTTATGTGCTGCCTCAACGCCTGCGGGTATCGCCTTTCCTTCACATATGTCGCACGCGCTTCCTTCAACGGTATTTCGTGCACGGTTTCTCCCGTCGCGCCTAACCGCTCGCCCTCTTTGTGAAAAATATCGTCAAAGTCCCGCCTGATTCGTACCCTCCAATCCTCCGCCTGGTTCACCGCGCCCACACACACCATTGCGTCTCTCACCTTCCCGTGACATTTGTACGTCTTACCCCCTATCTTAATGGACCATCTACCATCCTTATTTCGCGCGCGCATTCCTAATCGATTTAAAATATCGCACCCGATTATCCCATCATAACCACGCAACATATTCTCCACTACGTGAACTCTTACTTTGGTCCCTGTTCTAAACCACGCCCCCAGTTCCATCATCACCTCCCCCTCTACTGTACAAGGGCCACCCAGAGTAGTTAGTTTACATGAACATACCTGTACCTGGAGTGTCCCTTTTCGAACCGCCAACTTCTCCACCGCCTTCCGACTCAGGATTGTGCCGGAGCTCCCAGTATCCACAAGGCACCTGATTCCTCGCTCCACCTGGATAATAGGCAAACCGCCGCATTCTCCTCTCACACTGCAGTTCACTATTGTGCGGTCGCCTCTCTGCCGACACTCCCCTCAGTCCTCCGCCAGCTGCCTCCTCCCTGTCTTTATTCGTAGTCGTCCACTCCTGTGATTACTCCCGTCACCTTCGCCTTCACTGCTCGCCGGTCCTTCTTCATCTGTCTCAGAAATCTCTGTCGACACTGGGGTCGCCCTATGTCTCCGTAAAATTCTCTGGGCGTTCACCTCCATGGGTTCCACCCTCTGCTTCTCCCTGCGAGAGTATATATAAGGACAATGCCTGGCAATGTGTCCTTCTGTGCCGCACTCAAAGCACTCCGTGCGAGGGCACTGAGCAACCAGGTGTCCCGGCTTTCCGCAACCATGGCATCGCCGTTCTTCTCTTCTACTCTGCTCACCTCGTTTTCTCATGCTTGGCCTCTGCCTATCATTTCCTGTCTTCTCTCTCCTATGAAATTCCGTCTCCTTCTTCCTCCAGACTGCCGGTGCGGGTCTTGGTTTTCGATACGAGACCCGATTCCACCCTATCTCTTCTGGCTCTGGCCGGACTTCCTCATCCCTTGCACTAGCGTCCATCATTTCCTGGGCGCATTCTATAAAATTCTTCTCTCTGGGTAGCCCTTCCTTCTTTCCTATTTCTCTCGCCAACTGTATTTTCAGCAAAGTGGATACAAATGACATTTTGAATTCCACTTCTGCGGCGCCCGCCGTCTCGCGCATTTTCTCGGTGATCCTATTAAACTTCACCAGCAACTCGCCCGCGTATTTACCATTGCTCTGCCGCGGGTGTTTACCTTCTCGAAACAGCTGGACGAGGTCTTCTTCGGGTGTCCATCTGCCTCCTCCATAGGCCTTCTTCAATCTCTCCTCGATGATGTGCCAGGGAGTTTCTTCATCCGCCTGAATGAAGTTTAATACATGCCGCTTTACGCGACACACTAACTCTGCCCTCAACAAATCCGCGTCTCTGTGGTCTAATACATTCTCCGATGTCGTAACCTCTATTCTGTTCATTATACGATCGCCACCTTTAAGGAAATGGTTCAATTCTCCAATTTCTCCATTGAACCTTTCAAGGTCTGAGATCGCCTTCCGTAAGCCCTGTGCCGTCACCGCCCTTACCTTCATCCATGCTAAAGTATTTGCGTGGGCTTTCGCCAAGGTTTCCCTAGGCAACGTGGGAACTTCAGCTCTGGGTACCGCCGGGGCTTCGGCTGGAACCTGCAGCACTGCCGGCTTCAATATTCCGTCGGTCGCCATGTCTCAACACGACCTTTAAAAATAAAATAAAAAAACAAAGCGCTTCTCACACTACAAAAAAAAAAATCGGGTTACCGCTCACCGGTTTCCCGCACGCTCGTTCTCCCGGGTTTCGGCACCACTTAGCGTTTCTCGAGAGAAAAAGATCAAAAAAAAGAAAGGGTTTAGTAATAAGCGCAACGAATTCAAGGTAATAACTGACTTTATTGCTCCAGTAATCCTACATATATAGCTTAGGCTTATTTACATTGAAGCTCTTTAGGATTAACATGAATATTGTTGGTCTCCAGGACTTAACTTATATATATATATATATATATATATATATATATATATATATATATTTTAATTGAAATTTACAACTGTATTACAACCATACAACAAGTAAATGTGAAGTTAGAATATAAGACATGAAACTGGCTTGTGAAGGGACTACCCATTGGTAGCACTTCAATGACTATTTTAGGTTAGAATGTCCCGCGACCTTTTTCTTTTCAGACGCCTAGGAGGGTTGTCGGAAATACATAGAAATGAAAGGTTACGAACAAGTGGGCTTGTGTGGGCAGGAAGTTTGGAATAAAATATCTATTTCTATCTTGCTATATCTATTTCGGGCTAAATCTATAACAAATGGGATATTGAGGTCTTCCTGAATAATTTTATTCCAGACAAAATAAGGAGCATTAAAGATTCTTCGAAGGATTTTGGATTATGAGGATTGGATGCTGGAGGAATTTGATGGCTTAGTAGAGTCCCAAAGCTAAACCGTGTATTTACAAATAAGATTGAAAATGGTAATGTAAATTGAAAGTTTTTTTATAGTAAATTGGAAGTTTGGAGCCTTTCTCAAGTAAGTATTGTATAAATCGGAATCTTTGAGCAGTTTCTTGTTTTTCAGCCTTGTATGAGGTTTCCAAGTCAGGCGTTAGTCAGGATGGAGTCCTAGGTAGCGGATCTGTTCAAAAGAGATAAATGGAATATTATTAAAGGATACTGTAGGACAGGTAGCAGTAGGTTTACGACGCAGAGTGGAAGTGATATGATAGGATTTATTGTATTTCTCCAGTTTTTACACCATTCTTCAATGACTATGATGGGTGACTGCAGAGTTCGGGATGCAGCAGTTGGGTAATTATTCACAGATAACTCACAAGTGCCATCAGAGCCTAAAGTGAGGACAGTGCTAGGATGAGTAGGATATCAGCTGTATAAACTAAATAGATAATGGGACCGAGGATACTACCTTGCGATACACCGTCGGGCTGAGAAAATAGGGACTAGTAGGAAAAACGATGGTGTATTTTGAAGGTTCTATCAGAATGGTAAGAACGGATTATTAGGAAATATGTTGGGCAGAGGAATTGACGGAGTTTGTAAAACAGTCCCAAGGTGCCAGATTCGATCACCTGTTCTTCGTCGAGAAAGATTCCCTTGCAGTACATTTCGCGCTCCGATATGAAATATATAATATCCAGCAAACAATGACACTCCTGTATAGTAGAATGGGATGTTCGAAATCCACATTGATGGTCAGGAATAGCATGATTTAAATATAGGATAGGGTACAGGCGTTTTAGTATGAGTTTTTCTACGATTTTGTCCATAGTAGAACGATAGGAGGATGGATGTTCAGGTTGCTTTTCGGGTTTTGGTATACTTTTTATTATATACAGTTTCTAAAGGTTGGAAAAATAGGTGAATCAGTGAGTAGCATTGTATAAGTTAAGTGACAGCGGATTAAAACAGATAAAAAAAAGAATAAGGTTAAAGAAACAACACGTTCCGAGACAAAATCAAGACTGCTTTATTCCTCTTAGTAATCCTACTTATATACATTCCGTTCTTGTTTACATAAGAGATTTGGTATTAAATACAATAATACTATGCTTCAGACTATAACTTATATATAGGTGGGGAATAGGAAACCTTTTCGATGGGCTGTTTAGGATACGGAATGTAATGAAATAGTGGACAGGAGCTTTATTGAAATGTAATTTGTGAATGTTGTTCATTATTTTTTAAGGATGAAACGCTTTAGGAGGAAGGGGCATTTGGAGTGGAATAGTTAGTTCCGCTTCAACATGTCCAAGATGAGTTGTATTTAGGATATCAGGATGAGGATTAAAAGTTTTGAAAAGGTGTTAAAAAAATATCTGAAAGTTTTGTTCATCGGATCTAGACCAGGTCTGAGATTCAGTGAGAAGGGGATGGTTGAAGGTTTTGAATTTTAGTAGCTTTGCAGTAGTTATGCGTAATGATTTATTGGTAGCAGTAAGGTTCTCTGTAAAGTATTGAATTTTTTTTAATTTTCTGATCTCTATTTTTAGTTTGTCGGTCTGTTTAGTGTAATGAGTTTTGTCGGATGGATATCTTGTTCTATATCTTCGCTCTTGCTCGACGTTTTTCAGTTAATAAGATGCAAATATGATGTAGAAAGTTGGTTTTGCGGGATTTTGTAATTCTGGGGTGTGATATATTGTTATGGATGCATTGATATTGTGAATTCAACAATAGCGGAATTAATCTATTCCGGAATTAATCTATTTTAATCAGTTTTTATTGGAATTTTGACGTCTAATTTGTTGTCAAGATCGCGACGAAAATTGTCCCAATTTACTTGACCTGTAATCAGTAAAGAAAGTGAGGGCTTAGGAACAGGATTTGAATGCATGAGAAGCAGAACCAGACTATGACCTGATCATAAGGATTTTATTGCAGATTGGAAGAAGGGTTTCTGGATAGCAATGAATATATAAAGGATATCAGGATGTTTTTTAAGGGATGAAGGACAATAAGTAGGATTCATGGTGGATGGGATGGAATATCTTTGGAAGTTGTAACAAGAGAAAGATTCCAGCCACGAGTAGATATATTTTTTAAGCATTTTTCAGCGGTATAGGTTGTTTGTTTTGTTTTTTCGGTAAAAAGTTAATTCTGTTCGATTTATAAGGATTAAATTAGCTTTAAGTGAATGTTTTGATTGATTGAGAAAGGATTAGATTTATTTATTTAAAATTGACGTTTTTGTTTGTTTATTTGTGCTTAACGTCCTACAGGTTGCCAACCTTTCCTATCATTTTAATTGACGTTTTAACGGCTCCTTTAAAATTAAAAGTTTAGGTTAAATATCTCAACTTCGAATTTCTTTTTTTGTTTCAATTAATATTGTAACGTGTATTACATTTGTTACAGAAACTTGATTAAACTAAGTAAAATCTAACCTAGTGATATATTCAAAGACTAACATGGAACCCACATACTAGACTTAAAAGACATAAGCTTAACCGACGAAATGGCCAATTATATAGACTGTTCAATGGAACATGATCTTTCAATTGACAACAAACTATTAATTTACAAGACGATTCTGAAACCTATTTGGACCAATGGACTTGGATTCTGGGGAACAGCATACTTTTTGAGCATCAAACGTATTCAATCCTTTCAGTCTAAAGTCCCTCCAACAATAGTCGATGCTCCATATCATGTTACAAGCAAGACCTTACATCATGACCTCAGTATTCCATATGTTCGTAACCTCATTCCATCCTAATTCTTAAACTTTTATCAGGACCTTATTCATCATCCAAATCCTTTAGCTCTAACCATTAACAGAATGCTCCCCGAAGGTTAAAACGGCAGCGCCCCCGAGTCCTTTTTTAAATATGCTATTGGTGTTCTGACAGAGGTCAGCTTCTCCAGTCAAATCCTAAACGTCTTCGGCTCTAGCGCCCTCAATCAGGCCCCACCAGTTTTGTGGCCGGGAGAGAAGGGCTGCGATCTCCTGGAGTCCTGCTTTGCCTTCCACACGTGAGGGGAAAAGCCTGGTTCGTAGTTCCTTATACTGAGTGTAAATATTGTATATAGGTATGCTTGTGTTAAAGATAATTTCTTTTACTTTATTTATCTTTAATTTTAATTCTGCATTCTGAGTTAAGTGTCATGGCCGCAACTGAAGTAATACTTATTTATCGCTCTGCACTGATCCAGAAATCGTAGTGGTATTAGCTCAAGTACTGCCCAAAAACTTTGTAAATATTGATTTTATACAAAGGTGAACAATGTTGCAATAACTATTTGTGAGATGAGTGCTTCCTAATTACCTTTTAACAGCTCATAGACCAGAGAGATCACCCATGTGGCAGAGCAGTCTGTCGCCTGCTCGCTACTGGCATGTGGCTATCATCGCCTGGAACAGTCTGTTATCAGATCTCAGGTAGCTCAGTGCTCTAGGCGTCGTATACCTGTTCTCGTCATCTGTTCTCACGAGTTCGAATCCATAGACTTTTTTTTTTCTTTTCGTAATTCCATAGAATGTTTTATTTTCGTTTTATTTCTTTATGTACATAATTGAAAATATTTAGAAGTTAAATTTTAATTTTATATTTATTTTTTTTTAATTTTATTTTTATTTTTATTATTATTATTTTTTAAACTATAATTCAGAATGTCTACTGATAAATTATCGAGCATGGAAACGGATGAAGAGACCGCCTTCTCTGAAATTAGCGAAACTGATTCTCAGTATCTGAAAAGACGAACTCTCCAGAAACGTCAAAGAAATGCTGCTCCTGACTCCACTGGGAACTCGCCAAATAAAAAAAAAGAATAAAAAAGGAAAGTCTAAACAGGCTTTACCACCACCTGAAGCCCGCAGTAAATCTGCAGCCAACCAAATTGAAACAAACTCGACAACATCAGCCATTCCTACCAGCAATCAAACAGCCCTCAATAACACTGCAACTGAATCATCTGGATCACGGAAAACCGCTGAACCTGAGCCTCCACCAATATTTGTTACCAATATTCGCAACTTCGTGGCATTTGGTAAAGAAATATCTACATTAATTGGACAAACAAATTTTAAATGTTTCTCCAGGATCAATGATATTAAAATTAACACGACCAATAAAGACAATTACAAAAAACTTATAAATCATTTATCCGAAAAAAAATTTCGACTTTCACAGTTTCAAGCTAAAAGAAGAAAAGCCATTCAGAGTAGTTTTGAGGGGACTACACACCTCCACCCCCACTACAGCCATCAAGAATGACATCGAAGAATTAGGATTTAATGTGCGACATGTTTCTGGTGTGATCCATCCAACTGAAAAGTATCCATTGCCCTTGTTCTTCGTTGACCTGGAGCCAGCTCCCAACAATGCTGAAATATTTAAAGTAAATAGACTTTTATACTCGAGTATACGATTCGAAGAGCCCAGAAAAAGAGCGGAAATCGTCCAATGCACCAAATACCAAAATCTTGGGCATACTAAAGCCTATTGTCACCACCAGGCCAGGTGCGTCAAGTGTGCTGGCCCGCACGCATCTGATATTTGTCCAAAGCCTCGTGGCACACCAGCAAAAAGGGCTTTATGCAGCGAAGGCCATCCAGCAAGCTATAAAGGATGCATAGTATATAAAAATATGCTGAAACAAAAATCTGTTACCATAACTTTCAAACAGCAAAATCAAAGGAACGTAGTTCCTGAAGAAGAAATACCTGGCCCTTCAACGAGGAGTGACCTTGTGACTCAGCGTATTTCTAGAATAAATACGAATAAAAGACCCTCGGACTCTAAAAGCATGGTTCAAACATACTCCGATGTCACAACAAAACATCTACCTGGACCACAGGCGCCTCAAACCTCCTTTTCCCAACCTCAGACCTCCTACTCTCAACCCTAGACCTCTCATCCTCAGCCTCGGACCTCTTATCCTCAGCCTCAGACCTGCCATCCTCATCCTAAAATACCAAAAAATGACATAGCCCCTAAAAATGTTTCACTAAGAGTGAAAATACCGCCACCTACCCCAGCACAAATCAATCCCAATCTTCCTCTCAGTTTAATCCCTCACCAGAAGCTCTATTAAACATGGACCCCATACAACGATCCCAAAGGAGAATTCAACCCCCAACTAGACAGATTAATCCTCCATCCCTAGACACTACCTTCTACTCCTATCCAAGCCTAACATCAGTCCTTCAATCCTTCCTTCGCGATCTACAAGACACGATCCGACCACTCATCATCCTCCTTACCAGAGTCCTTACAGAAATCCCGTTCAATATCCCAAGATGAGCCAGAAGCCCCTAGCTATCCTATTGTGGTATGCAAATGGCCTTAAAAACCATCGGTACGAACATGACATATTTCTTTATGAAAATTCCATAGACATCGCACTGGTGACTGAAACCCATTTCACAACACAATCTTACTTTTACATACGTGACTACATCACATACAGATCAAATCACCCAGACAACACATCCCACGCAGGCTCTTGTATCCTTATTCATAAAGCCTTACCTCATTCCCAGATTCCATCCTCTCCAACTGACACCATTCAATCAGCCTCTATAACCTTGTCCGCCCAGCCGTTTAACATTACATTCTCAGCTGTATACTGCCCGCCTGGTAATTCCCTGACCTACGATCATCTTGATTCCTTATTCCGACCCCTTTGTCCGCGTTTCATTGCTGGTGAAGATTACAACGCTAAAGATCAACGGTGGGGATGTCGAACGTCCAACACTCGTGGCAGGATTCTTTCCTGCGTCTCAACCTCCAATGTTTATTCCATCCTTTCACCCATGAACCCTACTTATTGGCCTACATCCCTTAAAAAACGTCCCGATATCCTTGACATATTCATTACTTCTCAGATACCCTCTTTACAATCTACAATCAAATCCATTGATGACCTATCCTCAGATCATAGTCCAGTTCTGCTTCTCATGCATTCAAATCCTGTTCCTAAACCTTTTCCTCCTTCTCTGATTACAGGACTGGTTAACTGGGACGATTTTCGTTATGATCTAGAAACCAAAATAGACTTAAAAATTCCTTTAAGAAACCAAGTAACAGATTGACTCCGCAATTGAAGAACTCACATCAATAGAAACCATTATCAATAACAACAAGTCACACACTAAAATTAGAAATGCCCGTGAAATTAACTTACCACATCATATTCACACCTTATTAACAGAAAAAAGGCGAGCAAGAGCAAAGTGGCACAGAACCAGATATCCATCGGATAAAACTCATTACAATAAATTAACTAACAAACTGAAAATAGAAATTAGAAAATACAAAATTCAAAATTTACGTAACTTCACAGAAAACCTTTCTGCTACTGATAAATCTTTATGGATCACTACGAAAAAGCTACTGAAATTCAAAACTTTTAATCATTCATTCCTCACTGAATCTCAGACCTGGTCACGATCGGAAGAAGAAAAACCCCAAATATTTGGTGAACACCTTTTCATAATTTTTAATCCTCATCCTGACATCTTAAACCCTACCCACATTGAGCACGTTGAAGCGGAATTAACTATCCCTCTACAAATATCCCTTCCTCCTAAAGCGTTTCACCCTTCTGAAATAATCAATATCATCCACAAATTGCCTTTCAAAAAGCTCCTGGCCACGATCTCATCACATCCCATATCCTAAAACAGCTCCCTCGAAAAGCTATACTAATGCTGCACTCCGATCCACCTATTTTCCCGATCCTTGGAAACTGTCTATGATAAAAATGGTACCAAAACCCAAAAAGCCACCAGAATACTCATCCTTCTATCGCCCCTATCTCCCTTTTACCTATCATGGGAAAAATCCTAGAAAACCTCATGCTAAAACGCATTTACCCAATCCTAGATTCATTTCACGTGATTCCTGACCACCAGTTTAGATTTCGAACATCTCATTCTGCTATCCAGCAGTGTCATGTAATATCCTCTACATTGGAGCACGGAATGTACTGCACGGGAGTCTTTCTGGACGTTGAACAAGCTTTTGATCGAGTCTGGCACCCGGGACTGCTTAGCAAACTCCGTCAATTCCTCTCCCCTACATATTACCTTTTAATCCGTTCCTACCTAACTGACAGAACCTTCAAAATAAATCACAACTTTGCTTACTCTTCCCTCTTTTCCCAGTCCGCTGGTGTCCCTCAAGATAGTATCCTAGGTCCTATTATCTACTCGGTGTATACAGCTCATATCCCAACCCATCCTAGCACTGTCCTCACTACATACGCAGATGACACATGTGTGTTATCTGTGAATAATGACCCAACTCTTGCATTCCAAACCCTGCAGTCACACATAATTTCCATTGAAGAATGGTGTCAGAACTGGGAATTAAAATAATCACACAGATCACTTTTGCCCTTCGTCGCAAACCCACTACTTCCTGTCCTACTGTATCTTTTAATAATGTTCCACTTATCCCTGTTGAACAGATCCGCTACCTAGGACTCCATCTTGATAAACGCCTTACATGGAATCCTCATACCAGACTGAGACGACAAGAAACTGCTCGTAGATACCGTTTACTACAACACTTATTTGACAAACGCTCTAAACTCCCGATTTACTGTAAAAAGCTCATATACATTGCCATTATCAGGCCTATTTGGACATATGGGATTGAGCTTTGGGGCTCCACGAAGCCATCAAATTCTTCCCGTATCCAATCCTTACAATCCAAAATCCTTCGAAAAATCCTTATTATGTTACAAATAAAATTATCCATAAAGACCTAAATATTCCCTTTGTTGCAGACTTGGTCCGAAATAGATATATCTCTTTTAATTACAAACTCCTTGCCCACACTCACCCACTAGTGCGTAATCTTTCATCCCAAACTTTTCCCGATAATCCTCCGAGGTGAGTTAAATGAAGATGGCCGCGGGACCTCCTAACATAGAAGTCATCAAAGAGCTACCAATGGGTAGCTCCTTCTCACGTCATTATCAAGTGTCATGTACTTATTGTCGCATTTACTTGTTGTATGTTCTTATACAGTTGTAAATTTCTGTAAATAAATAAAAATAAAAATAAAAAATTCTTCATTCTATTTTTTATATACTTATTTTCCATGTATATATGGTCTGAATGGTTTACATATAGCTCTAATACCTATTTATTACCTAAGTATCGTCTGATACCGCGAATATGTATTGTTTAGGCTAAGGTGCTGGGTCCATCCTCGGGGTCTTCATAGAAGGATCTACTTTTAAAAAACCCGATGCAATAGGATATGTTCGAGGAACCTCTCTATATTTAATACATTCTAAGCCAACGTATATTATTTACTGGTACTGGAATTGGTAACGGTGGGGAGAAAAAGTCCGGCAAGTGGGCCTATTGATCCTTTTAGCCTATCCCAATAAAAAAACAATAGAAACCAATTTTCCTCCATGTCAAACCTTCTGGCTTTCCTGATGACATTCAAAAGGGACGGCCATTCGATGGAGGAGGCCTTATCATCTGGGATTTTATCAGAAGTCAGAAGCATGCACCTTAGTCACGCATAATGGTCGCAATCTTCGTGGTAGCTTTCGTCGCCGACTACTCCGCAAATCTATAGGTGTCTTTTAAGCCTGCAGTGCTCTGTGAGGTCAATTCTATTTAGACCTAGCAACCATCTTCTAGGAGAAGGGTTTTTAATCAACAGCTTGGCTTTTCCATCTTCAGCACTTTCCCTAACTAATTAAATATGAAATAACTTTCAAATTGGTGTATACAATTTTTGTTAACAGATAAGAATAAGTCAAACTACTTTATAATTTCGGGGGAGGGGGCGGACCTTTAGAACCCCCTTTGGCTACGCCACTGCTCTCGATCCCTTCTCCGAATATCTTCACAAATAAGATCCACCAAGCTTGCTTAGGGATTCCAAACTCCCCTCCCCCAGCGTCACGACCGCACCTCATACCTTATATGGGGTACTGAACCACTGCTTTAGACAAGTTAAGCAAAATATTCGCTTTTCTAGCTCCGTTCCTTAAGGAAGAGCAGTGTAGCGGCTCATTTGATACGGTTTACTGCTCCATCGCTGTTTCTCTCCCTTAGGTTTTCCAGTCTTTTCTACGAGGCGCAGAGTTTTATGAAGGAAATGCTGATTCTGTGGAAGTCAAACTGGAATCAATTACTTATTTGTGTGACAGCCCCGGATTATGAACCTCTCACATAGACCGACCAATGAGTAAAAATAAAATTGATTTTAAATTTATCTTCGTGATTTTTTAAATATTGTTTTTTTTTATCATAATTTTATAATTAGTTCTTTTATATCACTGATTGGCAAATCGATTAGAAACCTCTCGCCAGCTAGTTCGTTCTATTCTCTTGTGTTATTGTTTTTCTTGTGTGTCTTATATTTAACTTTTTCTAAAGTAATCTCCTTTTATACGACCTGGAATTCGTTTTCTGTGCCTTCATTGGCTGAAGATCGTTCTTGACATTTATAAAATAAAAACTTTGTTATCTCACTTGAATCTGAGGAGCAGCAAGGACGCCAGAATACCGAGACCTTACCTAAAGAAATGCCTCTACGTTTTCCTGAGGGATTACTTGGTGCATAAGCCGTTGACTCCGCACTCTATAATGTGGTATCACGGGAGGTGGAGAACTTACAGTTGCAGGTGCAGTAGCCAGAACGACCGAAAACCGTATCCATGGAGAGTCAGAAGGTGGAACACCGTTTCCCTAGTACGGCGGATGACAGTGACAACAAAGATCAACCCACTCCAAGCTCACAGCGGAGTCCAGTGACACTTCGAATGACCTCGACGCAGAACAGCCGTTTTACTATACCCGTTCCGACCATTGGGCACTACACCCGTTTCATTGGGAGAAGTGATGTAATAAGTGTGTTATGTTGACTGGGAGGTTACGATCGGACAGCTGAAATGAGCAGAGATGTCATTTGAAATGAATCTACTACTGTCGCAATTATTTTCTCCAACATTTTTCTTCTTAACTCTTTATTTCATAGTGGTTTCACCATATGACCACCTTTTTTTATATTTTTTTTCTCTAGTTTTATAGTGGTTTCCAAGCAGAACCACATACTTTTAACTAGGGAGCGGATTTTCATGTAAAATAAAAAGCTAAATATGTACACATGTTACATTTTATTATATTTTCCAAAATATGTAACAAAACATGAGATATATTTAAAAATAAAAATATGAATGTTTAAGAAAATAATTAAAATTTAAAATTATGTAATAATTCAAGAGATCAGATTTATATGAAAATAAAACTTCAAATACGTACACATGTATCGATTTTTTTCATAAATTAATGAGAATATAAAAAAAATAAAATATAAACCTTTACTCCTCAACATTATTCGGAATTACATACTGTCAGAAGTAATAATTATTATGTGTGTCTATGTAATATACGCAGACAGTGCATATTGTGTGGGCACTGGCCTCGCTGTATATTGTAATGGGCTCTAATGGAAAATATACGTGTGTTCAAAATGTTCATATTTTATATGAAGTTAAAGTTCACTAATTTCATCACATACATTTTTAAATTTTTAAAAATGTATGTGAGTATACTTCTCACAGGTATTACAGAATAAACATCTACGTACTCCGCAAAAAATTTCGTTAAGAAATTCGCGAATGTATTTCGACGCTAGGGCTTTTGTGGTCGATTTAATTGTTGGCATTTTAACCAAAAACAAAATAGGACACTAGCACATGGAATGTGATACTTTTTTTTGACAAAAAATAGCAAAAAGAGAATTGGTAGGAAAAACAATATTAGCCATTCAGAGAATTTCTCTTGAAGCAATATCCGAGATGAATTTGAAGAAATCGTGGATTATTTTGGCATAAATGAATCTGATGATGAAGACGGTTTGACCAAGCAATGCATATGACAATATGCGATACTTCAAGAAGGTGTGCTTATTGTAGTACAATCAATGAACCACATATAACACAATGCTCGTGTAAAATATGCAAAGTTAGATTGTAACTATCAGAACATAAAATATGATTTATGAATTACCATAAAAAATAATGAAACTTACAAAAAATTGTTGTGATCACAATATTATTCAATTTATTATATATTTTTCATCATAGCAAACGATGTTTCATCAAAGGAACATTTGTTTTCTTATATATGACTATTGCCCAAGTGACTTTTGTATTATCCATACTGTAGTTTCATAGTGGTTCCACCAACATACATTACCAATTTTCGGCGCAATAACTATATAAATTTTTTTTTAAAATACATTCTATTAATTTGACGCTAAACGACTTCAATTTTAACTAAGTTGTTCGAGGTGATCCATTATTTCATAACCCATGAATTAAAGGATTAATATTCGTTTTAAACTTATTTTCGTTATTTTGCAAAATAATAATTAACTTTATTATTTTTTCAGTTAGTTTTTTAATGAAACTAAGTGGTAAATCCATTAGAAACGTCGTATCATCTGATTCTTTCTATTCTATTGTGCTATTTTGCAAGTGTCTTGTTCTTGACATTTTCTTGTTTCATTTCCTTTTATACGACCTATTGAGACCACCACATGTTGGGGCAAGGGTCCCAAAGGCCTGCTTCAAAACGGTGAGGATTTGATTATACCTAGGTCAGTTAATTTTTATTTCGCGGCGGTCCCAAGAAATGAATCATGACAATCCCACTCTGGTTAGTATGGAGCGGCAACCTCTAGGTTGACAAAAAGGCCCACTTGTCGGACCAGTTCCCTCCACCAGTACCAGTACCTATATGCACGAACTTGAATTTATTTTATGGACCCTCATTTATCGGCTGTGTGTGACATTTCTAAAAATAAAACCTTTTTTATGTATTTTGTTCACTCGTATTTCACGTAATATGACTTAGGATGCATCTAGTAAATATAAAATGTACGTTTAGAATACACTGATTTTTTTATTCATCGCTTCAGGTTTTCATCTTTATCATTTGCTGTAATTTGCTTCAATTCTGTTTATGTAGGTAATAATTAAAGAATTATTAACAAAAGAACTCGGAAAACTTTGTCTTATCTCACTACATTACCTTATTGAGTTCTAATTTTTTTTTTTTTTTAATATTGAACCTTTTTGTTACGGGATTCTGTCAAATTACCATTGGCCTTTGTTGGTTGAATTATTGCAATCAATAACTCTATCTGACATGCGTGATATCAATAGATACCTGTTGTGCATGCGTACGGATTCACAAATCATTAAAACTTAAACCATGAAGCACAAGGTGTATTTTAGCTCGGCATTAAATATTGCTTGTAAAATTTTATTTTAAATGCGATTCTATTAGTTGCCTGCTTAAAATTCTTGTTTACCTACTGATCTTTGATGTTAAAAATACATATAATTGCTACTTCAAAAGATGAACTCAAGAATACCAGGCAACCTTTAATTTTACCTCCTTGTGATAAGGTTTTGATGATGTTTGGACGTTATAAGTATGCTTATCGGGGTTCAAAGCTTGTTTATTTCTGTAATCAGTTGGGAGATACCTTCTACTTAAAGCTAATGAGGTAGCTTTGAGGTAAGAATTCTTATTTCATTCCTTGCAGTAATTTTCATCTATGTTGGATACAACATATGCTTTGAATTATTTAGTTTTAGGTATTATTATAATTTAGTAAATGATGGATTATTTGTGACTCATATTTTTTTTTTTTTAGTTTTGATTAACTTGTACCCCCTTTTTTTTTTTTAGGTATCTTGTGATCAGTGTTTCTACCCTGTCAGTTTTGCCATTAAAATGGAAAATCTCAATGAGGTATCATTATTTAAATTTTTAAAGTAATGTCTTAAGCGAGATCAGTATTCGATTGTAACCAATTTTATTTTAGAGCTCTTATGGTACAACTTTTACCTGCATCAAACCTAAAGTTTTTTTTTCTTTATTTGTATATTTATTTGTGAAAAGTTATTGCAACAAGGAATTATGAACGATAATTTGATGATCAAATTGATTTAGGTTTGAAAGAAACAAATTTACTCCTATAGAGTTGTAAAGTAGAATAAAAGTATATCTAGTTTAAAAAGATTATTCCAAATATCTTTTAAATCAGGTTTTGCATTTGCTTAGTTACTTTTTTTTTATCTCACCTCGGCAAGCCGTTCTTGGCAAAAGGTCCTGGCCTCCTCAGGAAACGATCCCCATTGTGGTCCCCCAGTCTCATTCTGTAATATGAGTGATAGACAATCAGTTTTCTGAATTTATCTACACAAGTATAAAAGAATAGTAGTTTTACTATTCCCTGTGTAAATAAAGCATTATTTTAATTTAAATTAATTTTTACATTGTTATTTCATTTATTTTATTTTACTTTTTCATTTGTCTCTTGTATTATGTAATTTAGTGTTATCTTTTTCTTTTTATACTTCAACATTTTTTATCTTACTTGTAATTTCTGTTTTTATCATGTTTTATTGTTACTGATACTGCCTCTGTCTTTTTTCATTGTTGTTATTTTGTTTTCCTTTCAGCCCTGAAGATGGCCTAAAACTTAGGCCGAAATGTCGGCACAAAATATATAAGTTTACTTATAATAGTGTAACTCTTTGACCGCACCCCCCGACCAACTTCTCCCTTTAAATTATACATTTTCAGTATTAAAATGACAATAATCAATAACTTAATCAACTATTCTGATTTGATTGATCTTCAGGGCTGAAAGGAAAACAATATAACAACAATGAAAAAAGACAGAGGCAGTATCAGTAACAATAAAACATGATAAAAACAGAAATTACAAGTAAGATAAAAAATGTTGAAGTATAAAAAGAAAAAGATAACACTAAATTACATGATGCAAGAGACAAATGAAAAAGTAAAATAAAATAAATGAAATAACAATGTAAAAATTAATTTAAATTAAAATAATGCTTTATTTACACAAGTATAAAAGAATAGTAGTTTTACTATTCCCTGTGTAAATAAAGCATTATTTTAATTTCAATTAATTTTTACATTGTTATTTCATTTATTTTATTTTATTTTTTCATTTGTCTCTTGTATTATGTAATTTAGTATTATCTTTTTCTTTTTATACTTCATACTTTATCTTACTAGTAATTTCTGTTTTTATCATTTTTTACTGTTACTGGTACTGCCTCTGTCTTTTTTCATTGTTGTTATTTTGTTTTCTTTTTATCCCTGAAGATGGCATAAAACTTAGGCCGAAATGTCGGCACAAAATATATAAATTTACTTATAATAGTGTAACTCTTTGACCGCACCTCCCGACCAACTTCTCCCTTTAAATATACATATACGGTCAACAAAAACTCCCTCCAATATGAGAATGTATAAGTTCTTAATTTAGTTAGTATCGGGAGTCCACTTAATAGTAAAACAGTGAATCAAAAATTTTGCAATAAACCCGAGTAATACTGAATTCATATGAAATAAAAAAAAAAAATAATTTTGGTACTGGTTTGTTATACACTCCCCCCCCCCCCCCCCCGAAAAAAATACACTATCTCTGCTTATTCTGGTCCGATTTGGAAGATTTTTGTTTGTTTTCTAGGAAATGTTATTACGTTTCGATTGACTACAATAAAATTTTATTTTAAACAAAATTTAATTTTCTTCTTATTTATGAGGATTAATGTTACAGCTTTAAAAAAAATTAAATTTGTATTAATTGGGATTATTAAAAAAATCCCAGAGTACTGCTTTAGTTAGTTGCTTATTAACTGCATAATTAACTAACTGCTTTTCAGTTGAGGTTTGGACCTTTGCATAATTAAAGCAGTAATCGTTTAAATAATCCCAATGAATACAAATTTTTAATACCAAATTCAAAGTTTCGGGAATATTTAATTTTTTTCAATTATATTTTTGTGGTGGGACTTTTAACAAACTAGGACCGTTCCTGTTATAGTCAATCGAAAGGTAATAAAATTTTCTGCGAAACAAAAAATATCGAAAATGGACCAGTATTAGCAGAGATATAGCATATTTTTTTTAGTGGGGTATATAACAAACCAGTACTATAATTTTGATCTGTCATAATTTGACCTATGCAGAATACTTAAATGAAAAAATTGATGAATTTTTTTAATTTATGAAATAATCAATTTACAGTATTAGAAGTTTAAAAATTATAAAATTTTAAATCTAAAAAGCTCATACTTTATGACTGATAGGTGGATTCTAAATTCATTAACTTAAATAAATCATAAAATTAACTCCACAATTTGGTTGGGAGATGGATAATTATTAAAATACAAAAGTTGATCCTGTCACTTTGCATCGTTCTCAGAAAATATGAATTTGAAAAGTTTGTATAAGATAAAAAACTATTCTGGTGAGGATGGATATAATTTTATTTTCCAAGGTTTTGGTAATGGACCATGCTTGCTATCATCATTGAAAACATCTAGGACTGAGATAAATACTCCTATCTTGATATAATCCCTAAGAATGAGGTTTTCTTGCGAATATTCTAAAATACTCGTATACTTATATCCTTCTGACCAATTTTCTTTTTTTATTCCTCTCTCTTTTCCATGATATTTTAGTGTACATCTCCAACTTACATATTTTCCAAACGATACTGTGATAGTAAGTCCATTCTTAAACCGACAATTATCTTCAAATTTAAAGAATCTAAATTTTTAATGCTGCATCGTCACTCTCACAACCTTTAGAAAATGGAAATGTCTGTTAAAAATATCAAATTAATAAATATGAAAATTGTTGTCTGTGGCGTCAACTTCTGTGTGGGTATACAAGCTATATAATACATAAATCTTAAAATACTAGAACCAAAATATGTACTATTAAAATAAATAAATATATATATATATATATATATATATATATATATATATATATATATAAATAAGGATACAACTATAGATTAGGGGCGTGTTATCACTTGTTCATTCCGAGGTCATCCAAACGTTGCCGGACTAGCACACTCTAGCATCATTTGTGCTAACTAACAGATTTGCATTCAATTGTTACATTCGTATACATTGGAATTGTTTCTGCTTTAATTAGATATTATTTAAAATTGCTAGTGCTGCCGACTTCCGGTGATCTGGACAAAGTTTTATAATAATTTAAAGGAGTGATATTTTAAATTACGGTAAGGACCTGACCTCAACTGAAAAGAAACTGTTGAGGTTTATTTATCTCTTGAGCGAGCGGAAGTCGACAGCTGTGGTCTAATTAAAGCAGTAATGATTGAAGTTACGGTAAGGCCCCAACCTCAACTGAAAAGCATCCGTTGATGTTTTGTTTAGTTCTTTGGCGAACGTAATGAGCGGAAGTCGACAGCACTAGTAATTTTAAATAATATCTAACAAAAGCAGGAACAATTTTAATTATTCCAATGAATACGCATGTTACACTTGATTGCAAAGCAGTTAGTTAGCATAAATAACGCTAATAACGCTAGAGTGTGCTAGTCCGGCAACCTTCGGGTGACCCCGGAATGAACATGTGATAACACGCCCCTAGTCTATAGTTGTACCAAAATAAGTTTAATGTGTAAGAGTGAAAAACTTTTTTTCTTTTATTTTTGTGTATAAATTTCACAATAGATTACTGATAGTCCCTTTATTTTATAGATTGACTAGGTTTTAGATACTCTACCTTTTTATATGAATCTTGTTTGGTCATTATTTGTTGCTTGTTTTTTAAATGTCATACAAGAATGGTAATATGTTATGTCACACCTTTTTGTTTCAGAAAATAACTGGAGTATCACTAAATTTTACTTATCAAAATTATGAAATAAAACAATCTGGTATATTATTTAATGATTACGTTTTAACTACAGGAGGATTAGTATTACCATATGTTTTTTCTAACAAAGTGAAGGACATAAAGAGCTTTGATATCAAAATATCTTTAGAAAAAAACGGCCGAGTTCTTTCGTTAAGTGGCTTTATAGCGTATGTCTGTCATTCAAACGATTTGAATAATTCTATGATTCAACATGATTTGGGCTTAGATTCTATCAGCATTAAATCGTTTTCTCATTTCTTAATTATTGGAATTGATAATGCCATGAATGGGAAATTCACAAAGATTGAATTTATATTTAACCAAAATGAACTGTTCAAAGGACAAGATGTACTCACAGTTTCAACACCATTTGGAAATCACATGTTTCTTAATTGTTTTTCTAGAGGAATTATTAGCAACAAAGTTGACAGAGCATTGTTTATTACGGATTCCCGATTATCACCCGGTTGTGAAGGTGGACCTATTTACAAGTAAGCACATTTTATTTTCCTTTGTTTTGAATTTCTAGATTTTTTCAAAAAATAAAATAAGTATATTTTGTTCCTTGTTTCTTGATATCAATTTTTTTTGCTTGCAAATTATCCAATCACTATCCAAAACATTCAGTAATATAATAATCAATCTTATTTGTAATAACATTGATTTATTGATGTGCTTATGTTTATGATTTAAAAACCAATTAGTCTTGTTTTGAAATGTAAATTATATTATTACTTTTTTTTTTTTTTTATATATATAGGTTTAATGGATCCATTAAATTGGTTGGTTTCGTATTGACACAATTTGTAATTTCTAATGAATACACAGGCTTTAACTTGTGTTGTAATTTCTATATACTTTATGAGGCTTATTGCCGACATAGATCCTTTCCTATTAACCCCTCGAATTCAATCTCTGGGAAGGAAAAAGTACCTCCTATACACTGTAAGTATATTGCACTTTTAGCTGTATTTTATACTTTTTATTTTTAGATTTATTTGATGCATAAGTTTAACGAAAGGTATAAGCTTTTTATATTGTCAATTTTTTTTGTAAATTTATAAAATGGCAGATTTAAGTCTTGATAGTCGAATGCTTTTGTGTCATTATTATAAAAATGCTTTAATACTACAAACATTATTTGGGAAATTAATGCAGTCGAGGGAAAATACTTGGTTTCTACACTGGCAGAACCGATTTGGTTTTCAAATATTTTGAGAAGGGGACATGAACCTCGTAAGTGAATTTCATTGAAAGTCCCTTTGATCTGGTTATTGGAGAGGGGCATTGAAACCGAAGGTTAAATAAGGCTTACATTAATTAAACCCCAATGATATGTAAATACAATAAACTAAGTTTCATTAACTAATTAGACTAACTGAATACAATACACACACACATATGTATATATATATATATATATATATATATATATATATATATATATATATATATATATATATATATATATATAGTCGAATCCCAGTATCAGGAATCCTCAAGCATCCTCCCTCACCCGAGTATGTCAGGCATGTCAGCCTACTGGTGGCAAATCACATGGACCTGGCGTAGAAGTGATAATCCTACCCCGTGTACTTCAATCGGGAATCACATTGTGTATTCCTAGGATGTCAAATAGTCGCCTGGAAGTTTGGTCCAGGGACAGTCTGTTTCGGGGAAAGAACTATAGGTTCTCGTGTGCCTGTTGACCCTGAACAGCCATAATCTGTATATCTAGACCGATTTCTCACTTTTGAACCTGAGTGTACGTCGGTGGGAAGAACACTGCTGAATCGGCCACAAAGGGATCAGTTATGGTGCTGTGGGTAACCTGCTGCTACACCATGGAAGCCATGGTTAGTAGCAACGTGAGGTTGGGTGACCTCCTCCAGGGTGCCTCTGCTCCCGCATACAATATATGTCTGCAAGAAGACCACATCGCATGGCCTAAGATCTACATTTTCTATAGCACCTACTGAAAAAAAAAATATGTATATATAAATTGTATCCTCCATTATTACTATACCATTAAAAGCATGGAATATTAAAATTGATTAATAGAGAAAAGTGCAGGGGATTATTAGTAAACTCTCTCATTCAAATATATTTAAAATCATCAGTGAGGCAGTGGTGGCTGAGCGTGTTGAGTTTGTACATCAGCATTCTTGAGTCAAAAACAGAGCCAATTCAAATCCAACCTGTGGGGGTTTATTAATTAACCATAATTGTAGAAAAAAGTTAAAACATAATACTTCCTGAACTAATCTAGTTTTAATTAATAACTGGTTATAAACTTCATCCCTAAAGCTAACAAAATTATGGTGAGAATATGGTTGACCATGAAAAATATATGTAGGAGAAGGTTGGTTGAGGGTGCGGTCAATGAATAAGCAAACAAATAAAAAAAAACTTATTGTATTGTGTGCCGACGTTTTAGGCCATTATCAGGGCATAGTGGCATATAGTCAAGCGCCAACTGATTAGGTCATATTCTGAATCCGACGAGATGCTGTTACTCCATGTTGAAAAGATCCTGGAAAGATACCAATGTGACTTTAGTGCAGGGAAATTATGATAGAGCAGATATTCTCTCTCCTCACTTTATTTGAGACTGAGAAGGAATTCAGAGTAATATTGTTTCAAGCCAGCCTATGATCATACCCATTATTTGGATCTCTACTCATACCCATTATTAGGAGCTCTACTGAACTTATTGTTTTATTATTATTTTAAAGGGACAAGTTGCACAATACATAAAGATTATTATTATTTATTTCTTCCTCTCAGATATCTGGAATAACATTTACAACATCAAGTAAATATTACAAAAACAAGGGTATGTAAATTTTGGGGGACTCTATAACTTAATCCCCAGAGAGCTTATCCCATGGTGGCAGATGGGGGATACTATGTCCCTTCATGGACACACTTCTTGGAGAGGTGGGCTCGTCCTCGCCCTGTGGACTAACAGGTATCCTGCTGGGGGGTGTAGCCCATCCACTCTTCCTCCTGAGGGGATATAAATATTAGGGAAGCCAGTTGTCCTGAGTTTATGGGGCCTATTTTGCTGATACCAATTACCCATTAAATAGTTTTAGTGATTCATAGCTTATTATGTGGCCTTAGACAGGATTGGATTCATCAATTACAACACGATACTCTTAAGGACATTCGACTAGCTACTTGGAATGTAGGACATTTATGGGAAAAGAAATGGAGATTTCAGCAGAGATGGTGACTTACCACGTGGACATCCTTGGCATAAGCAAAGTAGACAAAAAACAGCAACAGAAGAACTGCCAAGGAACCGTACTATGACATATTCGGGAATTGCAATGGACACCAGAGCCAAACAAGACTTAGGAATAATCATGAAGGACAATTTATTTGCCAAAATAGAAGATTGGAACCTTGTGTATCCAGAATTATAATCTTGTATGAGGAACTAGCATCCAAACTATTGGTGATTATCCAGGTATATGCCCCTACTGAAGATGCAGATATCCTTGACAAGGAACAATTTTATGCTGAATTGGAACAAGATGTTATTAAGGCATAGAATAAGAATAGGGAGATTATCATAATGTGTGACTTAAATGCAAGAACAGGAAACAATTTTAGATGAGCCCGTGGTGTGATGGGGAACCAGGGTGGCGAAGAAACAAGGAATACAAATGGGGAATGACTGATTGACTTCTGTGTAGACTTTGATCTACTAATATCCATATTACCTTACCAAAATGTCCACAAGATTACATTTAGTGCCCAAGAAAGAAATACCAACAGCATTATTTACTACTTCCTGTACAGTTAGAATGTTAGAAAGCTTTTCAGAGATGTCAAGATCATAAGATGAGCAGAAATCGATTCGATGATGCTTATAGCCGATATGCAAATTCTTAAGCCTCTAAAAACCCTAAACAATTTTATGGATAAAATACAGTTCCAGGATCCACAAATACGAGAAAGGTATGCCACAGAATTTGGAACAAAGCAATAATGCACCGTTGGATGAAATGTGGATTGATATAAGAGATAAGATTCTGCAGGCTGGAACACCGCTAATTGGAATCAAGAGATATTCCTCCAAGAGAAAATGATCAGAATGGCAGAGCGAATGGGTGAAAACTGCTGTACAAAGGAAGAAAATTGTATGGAAGGCATATCTGATCAACAAAAACAACAGAAACAGGGAACTATATGTTCGGCGGAGAAAATAAGCAAAACTTGTTGTAAGAGTGGCATGATTATATATTTCAATAAAAATAAAGTAATGCAAACTGGGCATGAGCCTGAAGATGTGTAGATCATTTGTAGAGGAGAAACCCTTGAGGCAGTTGCAGACTATACTTACCTATGCACAGTTATCAGCAGAAAAGGGAGAATTGAAGAAGAGATATCCAACAGAATTTAAAAAAAAAAGCAAACAACAAATATCAAATCTGCAATACTATTGTTGGGAAACATGGAGTTCAGAAAAAATTAAAATCACATTTTCAACACAATATACCTTCCCACGAATCCCCACCTATTGTACGAAAGTGAGAGTTGGGTTCTTCTCGACAGATATTTAACAGAGCCACCACATCAGAGATTAAATATCGTAGAAGATTAGCTGGCCGAACTCGGAGAGACCTCACCAGAAATGATAAAACATGAGAGGAGTTAGGAGTGAAACCCTTAACTGAGATCTTAAAGAAGAGGAAACTAAATTGGTTCGGCCATTTGTGTCGAATGAGCGAAGATCAAAAACCACACAAGTTTCTCGAAGCTAGACCAACTGGCAAAAGACCAAGAGACAGGCCAAGGCAGATGTGGATGGATTGTGTGGCTCGATTAGAAGAGTCTTTTTTCGTGCTTTTTAAAATGGGGTTATTGCACACGTTCTTGGTACTTTCTTCAAGAATTATTATTCATTATATAATATTCTGAAAGTATACTCTGAAACATCGGTGAAGATGTAAAAAGAATAGATGTGATAATAAAGCATTATTATGGGAAGTTTGTGATTTCACTAAAAATATAATAGTATAATGGAAGAATAATTATTTTTTGGATACTTATCTTTTTAACCAAAAGATGTATTTTAGAAACTCCAGCTTCACCGCACGCTTTTATTAATTCACTGGGAATGCTGTCGATTCCTACTGCTTTATGAAATTTTTATTTTCTGACAGCTATCTTGACTTCCTTCTTAGTCGGTTCTTCAATTAACAGTGCAGCACTCTGATATTCAGAAGAAGGAGATTGACTATTATTTCCTGAATTCAAAATACTTTTGAAGTGCTTTTTAAAATTCAAAATGTCCCCCGGCTCGGCCAAGATATTGTTATTTTTATCTCTAATTACATTTGTTGCGGGTTCAAATCACTTATATTTTTAATTTTTTAGAAAGTAATCCTGAAGATGGAGAAACAACCCCGAAGCATGGATATAGTTGTGGATAAATACAATATATGTAATATAAGAAGAATACAAATTTATGGAATTAATTGTTAAAAAGAAAACATAGAAGAACTATTGCTTCTCCGAACACCATAATCTTATCAACAATTTCACTTGGTGTGTATGGAGCCATATCTTGGAGATAGATATTGAACATATTAGCAACTTAGTGCAAATTAATGTCCTCATAAACTAACAGTATCCATCACCAGAAGGATTAATTCTTTAGGTATTTAAGTCTCTTTGTCATTAGTGAACACTGTCTCCTGTAATGCACAAATCTTGGCAAGGATACAAAAGGGTCCAAAGGATGACGGAACATGTTAATATTATTTGTGAAATATGCTCCTACAAATCAGTATAGAGGCAAACTGCACTATGAAAAAAACTGAAACTTTGGAAGCCATAATGACTGGAATGTGAGAAAATGTTTCTATTGTTAAATTAATAAACATTTTGAATTCATACAATCAATTTCTCTTGTCGAAAAATCATTTCAGAAATAACTTTTTTTTTTCAATACTACATCTACAGGCTTAGCAATAGTTTTAATAGAATGGCCATGAAAAAATACATAAAAAAGATGTATCATGTCTCCAAGATTCCAATTTATGAGATGCCTAAAGAATAAAAATGTCAGAATAAAAGATTCCAAAATGGTGTAAATCCTTAAATTTTGAAGATATCGAAATGCGATCTGCGAGGTCTTTCATGACGTTTTAATGACTGCAAATGAGCCTACTAAGTATTATAAAGTAGATGTTTTCTGCAAACCACAAGTTTTCACCATGCGCCATCTGCATGTATCGTGTCAAAGTTAAAAAGCAATAAGGATTGGTTTATCTATGACTTTTTTCTCTGGCATTTTTTGATTAGATCATCCGTATGGTCATGAGAAGTATTTCAGCCAATTTATATTGGACATCCTGTACATATATGTATATATATATCGGGGGGGTGCCCGAACGGGGTAAGGCGCTTGCAATAGGTAATCAAAGTTAAACAACGTCGAGAGTGGTTAGTACTTGGATGGGTGATCGCCCGAATTCGGGTGACCGCCTACCAGGGAAAAGCGACTTTCCCCCCTCCAGGTATGTGAGGCCAATCAGTCTACTGAAGGCAATTCACACAGACCGGGCATATTCCTACATAAAGCTAACTACAGGCATGGAGCCAACAGAGATAAATATCAGATCCTTGTATCTCCTATTCTCCTTCAACCACTAAACACTCCTCTAAGTAGAATCATTTATTTATAAATGTAATCATGATAATTTAAAGTAATATTATTCCTTTTAGGTGTATCAAATAGCGTTTTACCTGTAAAAACACCATTAATGAGAGGAAGTTGCATTTTATTGGATGAAAATGGACTACTAGTGACATGCAGTCATGTTGTAAATTATGTAAGCTTCATTATTTATTCTCATAAATAATATGTGTTCACATATGTTTGATACATTATTTTTTTTTTTTTGAACGTTTGTAATTTCTATAAGATTTTGTTTTCTACTCAGAACCACAAATCGCTTTTGTACGTTTATTGATTATGGAAATCGATAGTTTGCGTTATAATTTCCAAAATAAACAAAATCACTGTTTTTGGTTTTCCATGGTTTGCTTTTCTCATCAATTGAAGTAAGTCAGTTATGAATGTCATCCTTGCAGCTCCTAATTTTAATTGAGTGTTGAGAATCTGCTTACATCAGATTTCACCTGCATATATTTTTGAAAGTTGTGTGGTTATCTGTCTACTATACAATTAATTGTCCATGTATATTAATCCATGTTAACTAATGTTTATTATACTAATGTATAATATTCTGCTTACTATTACTAACTTAAGAGTTACTATTCTGTTTACTTTCACAGTTTTGTAGGATGATGTTAAATTGGTAGGTAGGAGCCTTTGCAGGCTTTGTGATTTGGATGATGGATTCCATAATTATAACACGGATACACTGATACCCATTTATATATTTTTGTTCTCCAATTTAATATATTGGAAATAGGGCTTACTGACCTTATGCTATTTTATTTGTTCTAAATTATCTCACTTGATAACAAAGAATAATTTATATTGTGTTTAGCTCTACTTTATTTTATGCTATTTCATATTTCATAATTAATATTGCCTATAAAGCAGAACAGTTTTTTTTTTTTTTAAATCTAGTTTTAAGATATAGTACTTCCATAAATTAGTTATACAATGGAATCCCGATATTTCATATCCCGATGATTTATATATTCCAATAATTTGTATGCATTTGTAGGTCCCAAAGAACAAATCCCATTAATTTGTTTACTAAAAATGCATTCTGGTCCCCTCAGTAATTCATATTTATTTCCGTCCTCCAGGTAAGGTAACTCTTATAATTCATATTTCCAACAAAAAACACTTAAAGCGAGTAAGAAAGAATTTCGGTTGTTTACATTTTATATTTCTATTCTAGCCCTTTCTTTTTATCAAACGTCATGTTTGTTTCAGTTCGGTTTCGATAATGCCTCTGAGAAGATATAACAAGTCTTTCTATTAAAGAAAAAAGAAAGAAATCATCAAGTCTATAGCCAATAGTAACAAACACACTGGTGGTTTTAAACTTTTAAACATGTTAAACCATTCCTTGATCGATGATAACATCTATTTTGAAGAGCAAGGAAAAAAGCAGCTCCCAGACTTAAAACCGCAAAGTAAAGTGCTTTAAGACTGGTGAGTACCCACAACTAGAAATGCATTTTAAAAAATAGATCTAAGGAATTATATCGTTAACAACTTTGATTTGAGTGATAGTGATAGTAGGGTAGTTTTTAAAAAAGACACATAAAATTTAGGAAACTTTGTGAGGAAAATGTGGGTGTGTCGGCCAAAGTTTTTTGTGAGGGAAAAGACGAGTTGGGAGAAATAATGCATATGAGCCCTATTAACCAATGTGCATACAAACTTATATGCATATTAATACAATTTTTTATCAATCTTATTGGTTTGTAATTTTTATTTTTTAATCCTGATTGATGGTGATATCGATAATTATGAGCATCTTGTTAATTCATATTTAACCGTCCGATTTGACAATACAAATTATCGGGATTCTACTGTATTCGACTTTATTATTTATCGAAAATATCTTTCTCTCCTCTCAATTTCTATCAATTGATATATGTGCTTCATTTTGAAAACTAGATGTAATTAATTATTTAGTGAAAGTGCCTTTAAAATGTTGTTTTATTTAAAGGGAGATAATACACCTGTTGAAGTCACCTTAGGTGGAATATCTTACACTGCTAAGATTTTATGTTGCTCCTCTAAAGATGACATTCTGGACCTTGCATTTCTTCAAATAAATGCTGATTCCCAGTTGCCAAGTTGTACATTTTATGACATTAATCCAGTCAAAGGTAAAGTTTCTTTTTAATATACAAATCATTATTTTTTGCGAGATTAATAATTAATGTTATGCCATACCTGTCAATTTCTTAGAAAGTATACCAGGTGTGTAAATATGAAACCAGAATTTTTGTATAGAAAATGCACGTTTATTGCATCAAAATGTTCAAAAGTATTTTATTTGAAATATTATCCATCGCTAGCTATACATTTTTCGCATCTCTGGCAATGTATGAATGCCATGCCAGAAAAACTGTTGCTCTTTTGTGGCGAACCAGTCATCAAGCCATTTTCCTATATTTTTATAAGAAGTGAAGCACTGCTGAGCAAGTGCGTGCTCCATCGATGCAACTAAATAGTAGTCGGACGGGACCAAGTTTAGTGAGTAAGCCATATGTGCTAATATTTCCAAATTGAACGCCTCAATGGTTTCCTTCACTCATTTTGCTGTGTGTGATGGTGCATTATCATGAAGTAAAATTACTTTGTGTTTCCTTTTTTTTATATTCTGGCCATTTTTCATGCGATACTCTATTCAAACCGATCATTTGTTGTCGATAGCATTTGGTATCAACGGTTTCGCCAGGTTTTAGCAGCTCATTCGCTGTCTTCAAACTTTTTCACTGGTCTTCCAGGTTCTTCTTTTCTTACATCAAAATCGCCAATTTTGAATTTTTCAAAGCACTGTGATTTACTGAGAGCAAGCTCACTGAAAGCTTAGATAAGCAGTTTTCTTTGAATGATAACAGAAAAATAATGCTGTCCGCAAATCGTAGTTTGTAGACACAAAACTCGACATGTTCAACACTATCAAAATGCTGTTATATGAAATTTTTATTGTTGTGAGTTGAAAATCTTTGCCAGCTGTCGAATAAACAAAGTGGCACCAATAATGCAGTTTAACGGTACCTATATTAACAACTAGAGCCATATGGAGGAATTCCGGTTTCATATTTACACATCTGGTATATGGCAGTAAATATCAGGTTAAACTAAAAACTTCAATTTTTTTTTTTTTTTTTTTTTTTTATTTATATTATTAAGTTGCATGTTAAACATAATATAAATAATAGGGCTAAAATATTATATGCTGTACTGTTATGATCAAAAACTAATCATACAATTTTCAAATTGAATTATCAATATTTAGTTACATGTTGAAATCTGCAATATCATTAGAAAATACGTAAGACACTAGTGCCAAAAACTAGGCTAATAATCACCAAATTAAAAGTAATACACGCTATCAATAAAATGAATACCAAAGCCAATAACATTATATGGTAAAAGCTATTGTTTCATATATGTATAATAATTTAGGTTATCTATATTCATCCATTTGTAAAAGTTTAATTATATTTAATCAATTAATATCCAATATAGATAGAACCTGTTTCCAAACAGATCAAAAAAGTTAGAGTGGTTTTACAAAGAGAAAAGTTTTTTTTATAGAAACTTATACAGTGAAACCTCTCCTAACGGACACCTCTCTGCAATGGACAACCTTTTCATCTTTTTAATGTCACGGCCTGAAAGTTTAGAAATTTATAGCCCTTTGCTACGAACACCTTTCTAAGGGGCGCGAACAGCCATATTTTCGTCTCTGAGAGATAAATTTATCCCTCTGAACGGATACTTTCAAAATGTTAAAAATTAAGAAAACCATATTTAAGGGTTTTATGTATCGATATAAACACGTATATACATTGAAACATGTAGATATCTTGAAATTATTCTTTTTTATTAATAAATAAGACGACAACTGTTTTATTAATTAAAATCTAAGGCCACAATACCGTCATCACATCAAACAAATTATTCTTTTTTTATTCTCTAAGTAGTATTTCCGGTCTAATAAGGGATTTATTCGTTAAAGTGAAATGGAAGCGCACTTTTGAGTAGGATTATCTAATTTTCCATGAAATGTTTACATTTGATGCTCCTTATCTCTCGGCGGTTTTCATCACTTTACCTCTGTTCATCATATTTTATTAAAACCCAATATGTCTCACTCGGTTTTATTCTTTTAAATGGGAATGTTAAGAATGGCACCGCATGAATTTGTTACTATAAAAGATATAGTAGAGAGAGCTAATTTCAATTTTTAAAAAAAGTTGGTAAAACTTTACAACCCCCTGACGCCTTATCACTGGCTCAGGCCGTAGTACCCGAAAGTCGCCACACTACCACTCCCCAGCGTCATTTGTGCCAACTGCTTTGCATTCAATTCTAACATTCGTATTCACAGGAATTATTAAAAATATTACTGCTTTAATTAGATATTATTTAAAATTATTAGTGCTGTCGACTTTCGCTTGCTACGTTCGCCTAAGAGATAAAAAAAAACCAACAGATCCTTTTCAGTTGAGGTCAGGTTCTTATCGTAATTTCAATTATTACTGCTTTAATTAGATCACAGCTATCGACTTCCGCTCGCTACGCTGAAGAGATATACAAACCCTCAAAAGTTCCTTTTCAGTTGAGGTCGGGCCCCTATGCTAATTTAAATTATTACTGCT
Organism: Rhaphigaster nebulosa; assembly: GCA_948150685.1. Classification (NCBI taxonomy): domain Eukaryota; kingdom Metazoa; phylum Arthropoda; class Insecta; order Hemiptera; family Pentatomidae; genus Rhaphigaster; species Rhaphigaster nebulosa. The sequence goes on from OX411307.1 coordinate 129,076,732, forward strand.
TTAAATTATTACTACAACTTTCCCAGACCACCGGAAGCCGACAACACTTATAATTTAAAATAATATCTAATTAAAGTAGTAATAATTTTAATAATTCAAATGAATACGAATTATAGAATTGAATAGAAAGCAGTTAGTTGGCAAAAATTTTGTTAGAGAGTGGTAGTAATATGTATGGTGTGGAAGAATGGTAGTAATATGTATGGTGTGGTAGAGTGGTAGTCAGGTAACTTCGGCTAGAGCCAGTGATAATGCGTCCTGATTGTAAAGTTATACCAAAAAGTTTTCTGTGTATAAGCTAGCCAAAAACATTTGAGTTGGAAAGACTCAATTCGCAAATATTTTTAAAAAATGGTATGTAGAATGCCTACGTTCTTTATACATTTTGTTCATAAAATTTATTTTCTGTTTTTGAAGTATGTTTATTCATACATATTAAGTTCTGAAAATATTAGGAGTATAAATAGAACACAAAATTGCATTAATTTACTTCCTTCATTTAAATTAATAGATTAGTTTTGATACATGCATGGACGTATTCATTTTTTAATGGACACTTGTATACTCCTCTTCAGTGGACACCGCTCTGCAACAGACAATCCGTCAGACCCGTGGATGTCTGTTGCAGAGAGTTTTCACTGTATTAGCATTTTCTAAGAGATCTATTTACTGGAGGCTCCATACTTGGGTACAGTACAAGAAAAAAGTACATATGATAGCTTTTTTTTACTTTTCTCTTGTCTTCCATGAACTAATATCTGGTTTGGAGCATATATCAATTACAGTTCCAATCGTCTAGTTGGATTTTGAGGCCACCTACTTTACTACATGCCAAAACAAACCAATCCTAGAAAAATTAACACCAAGATAATTGTAGCAGCTGACTGTTTCCACTAGTTCTCTATTCAGGCATATCCTGTTGTATTACTTTGGTTGTCCCTTTGAAAAATCCAAAATTTTGGTTTTGTTAATGTTCATTTCATTAATTTTGTTAATATAATTTAATATTTATTGTCGCTGCAATATTCATGTGAGACATTAAATTTTTTTGAAGACTGGGAAAGGAATTGGAAAATATGACAATGTCATTTGCGAACAGCAAATACAATATGTCAACACAATGTTTAATAGGTATACCTTGACAGATCTCATCTACAAAATTATACCTCGATATCTGATAGGAAGAGAGTTTTCTTCTTCTTAATCGTATCCTCTTCTACCGCTGTGCAATTTGAGGTGCCTGCTTGTAAAGCCGGATCTACAAATCCTGATCCTGATACCAACTGCCGCCTCCTCCAGTCGATTCCTCTTCTGTCAAAGGCCTCCTTGACACCTACCTCCCAAGTCTTTCTGGGCCTTCCCTCAGGTATTCTTCCATTGATGTTACTTTTTAACATGATCTTAGCCGCATGATTCTCTGACATTCACCTCAGACGATTTTATTTTGGTGTGAGATGTTTCTTAAAAACATAGATAAAGTAACAATAACCTAGATAAAGTAACGTTTAAATAAGTAATAGTAATAGTATCATTAGTATAAAATTTATTGACCAAACTAAATAATATAAGTAACACTGTTGTTTAATATGCATAATTTTAGTTATACAGGGTGTGTCAGGAGGAAATGACAATAATTAAGGGAGGAATAATCTATCAAAAATGTATTTAAGTGCTGCCAACCGCTCCTTCTTATCTCAATCCGTTTTTAGAATATAATTTTTTAAAGGGTTTTCGAAGAAAACCTGTTTTTTTTTTTAAATAAAAGTTCAAATTTCTTTACATTTCTAAACTTTTGTCACCATTTTTGGAATCTACGATGAACTTCCTTGGTAGCAACCAATTTGTAGAAAAATATTGCTTCATCAGACGATCATAGCAGCCAAAGTAAGGTAAACAAGTAAAAACGAAGAATTTTCGGAAATACTCAGTTGAATCTCACAAAATAAATTTTCTAGCTATGACCTTCAAAAAGTCATAAACCACTTTAAATTTTTTTTTGAGAAGAAATAAAACCTAGGTAGGAGATAACAAAACCATGACAAAAAAATACTAGGCACTTGTCTTGTTATAGTATCTAACGTTTTTTGACCTCCCAACCTCAATACCTCTTTGAAATTAGACTAGCTTTGCATAGTTAGGTATATTGTTGGAAAACTGATGAAATGAAGCAACTTTTTGAATTTCCCAAGGTCGTAGCTAGAACATTTATTTCGTGAGATTCAACTGTGTATTTCTGAAAATTATTTGTTTTTACTTGTTTATTTCCCTTTGGCTGCTATGATCGCCTGATGAAGCAATTTTTTTCTACAAATTGGTTGATATCTAGAAAATTCATCGTAGATTCCAAAAATTGTGACAAAAGTTGAGAAATGTTAAGAAATTTGGACTTTTATTGGAAAAATCATGGTTTTCTTCGAAAGCCCTTTAAAAAATCATGTCTCGAAAACAGATTGAGATAAGACGGTGCAGTTGGGGGTACTTTACTATATTTTTGATAGACTATCCCTCCCTTAATTACTGGCATTTCCTCCTGGGGACACCCGATATATTACTACCACTGCTACAAAATCTGTATTTAGTATTTTATTAATCATGATAATTATTGGCAAAAAATAATCAAGTTTATTGTCAACTTTAATTAACTTGTCTACTCTGCTAGGTGCATTTCAAGGAGGTTAATTATGAAGGACTCTTCTGTAACATAACAGTTTTAAGAACCTAGTAACATAGATCTCCTATCCCCTATCTATGACACTGGATTGGTCGGGCTTAAATCTTATTGGATTTTTTTTTTCAAAAGGACTATATATCCCTAGGCATCATTTATCTACTTCAAAAAACATCTTAGATATAAATATAAAAGATGAAGGGTATGAGTACACTTAAATGTAACAACAAAACGAATCATAATCTATTCTAAATTTATTTAAAATTTAAACCAATATCTAACAAGTAAAAAATGCTGAGAAAACAAATTAAAACTTGGAATGATAAGATAATTTGTATTTATATTTTTATTATTATTGCTTAACAACCTCAACATCATGTATCCTTTCTCAAAAAATCTCACTATTTTTTTTTATTTGAAAAAATATTTAAAATCAATCCCAGGTAAGGGTAGACAATAAGGCTTCAAAAAAACAACAGTTTCTGTCATGATAGTTTCAAACTTCAATAACTCGGTTAAACATATACATTATATGACCATCTAGGTCTCAGTTTAAGAATACACTACTTCTGAATTTACGGATTTGACACATTTCCTTAAATGGGATCATATCTTAGAGACTATCATCTGATACTAGTAAACTGGTTATGTATTTAATTAAAAGATACATGTGGCACAACTCTTTTTGGATCTTAAAATATTTTTATCTCAGTTAATCTAAACAATATCAGACAGTTAATTTAAAAAATTTCCAAATTTCTAAAAGTCCTGATATAGTACGGCATAGTACTACCAAAATTATCAGAATCAAACAAAAATGCATAGAGCTCAAGATTCGAAAGATGGCACCAAAATTATGTGAAATTTCAGTAAAAAGTAAATCAGGTGACTTTAATTTTAGAAAGGTAAAAGTTTCTTTTTTTTCTTTTATTCATACCATCTATATATATATAGCTATAAAGAACCTTTATATTACAGGTCTATTTAAGTAAAACATAATTACTCGAGATCATTATGTCATATTTCATTAATCAATAAATAGATTTTTAAAAAAGTGATAATAATAATTCCTGTCTCTCAAATAACTATCAGTAATAAATTAATAATTTTTAAATTATCAGATATCTAAATTTTTATAAATCTGATTTAAGGCTTTAGATGCAATTGTTTCATCCATTGCTTATCATGGTTGTGCTCTTATTATGTTTGTCAATATACTGTTATTTTAGTATAGTTATCTCTCTTTTAACACAATAAAATGTTACATAGATTTCTTTTTTCAAGTTAATTTATTATGCATAAATATACCATTAAATTCTTGATACATTGGTCAATCTTAAGTTTATAAAATTTATACCATATACCTTTTAAATTAATGTTAGGGATTTAAAATTTTAATTAAATGACAAAATTAAATTATATTTTAGTATTATTTATTCATAATTAGTTTTATATTAGGGCCAAATATCAATGGCACCTATTGGAACCAAAATGATGAATATCTTCAAGTTATTAGAGTGTAATCATTTTATTTTGTGAACATTGCTTTGTAACCGAACTTCAGTATTAGTATAATCTACTTTTGTTTACTCTCAACTTGATTAGAATCTCTGAGATATTGGATCATTGCCTTTATGATTTCAAATTAATTTTTGTTCATTAAGGTTATTACATTTATTGTTCTAGAGCTTAGGCAGTATTAGTTATATATTTTTAAAATAGAATAAAATAATAGGAAATATTCCTTTTTTACATTTATTTTTGCTTGATTAATATACAGTAAAACTTTGTTATAATTTAATTTCCCGGCTATAACGCTCTTTTTCCTGATCCTGTCTCAGTTCATGGTTTTCCTATGAAATTTCATTCATTATAACGATCTGAATGATTTTTTCTTTTATATATATTTTTTACATTTATAACTTTTTGTTTTGTAAATATGAGAGGTATTGAATTGAAATTTTGAATACATTACCAAAAAGGAAGGAAACTGTAAAGCAGTAGAAAACTACAGTTTAATTGATGTCACAAACATAGTTCCTAGGAATGTTTAGTTTTTGTTTGGATGAGATGTTTTCTTGAATTGAAAAGTTGTTAGTTTTACAGATACGTATCCAATTTTTGCTTCAGTTGTTTTGTTTTCACGTTTAAGAAAACGTGGCTAAAATCTTCTTTTTTTTTCAAAGAAAAAATTGATTTAATTAAAGAGTTCGACAAATCTAATTTAAATCAAACATGTCTTTATGCGTCTATAAACAGAAGTGCTTCAATATTTGGTTCAATTAAAAAAAACAAGGCAAGATTGTTTCTAAGCATGACAGAACCAATAGGAAAAAGATTGGATCATACATCTTACTCACATCAATTATATCTTTACCGACAGACATTTAAAACATGTTACAGATGATTCACACATTTTTTTTCCGTGCTCTTCTGAAGTGCAAGACGAAACTTTTGAACAAATAAATAAATTTAAAATGCTGTCTTTAAAAATACTTTATGCTGCCTAAATAAATAAATAAAATCGATGATTACTCTCTTACTTTATAACATCTTCTTCTTCTTCTTCCTCTACCTCCTTTTGTGCCTTTCAGCGTGGAGGATCCTCCAGCCACTTCGACCCCACATCTCGGTCTCATCAATTCCTTCAACTGAGCCAGGATCTTCCCTCTTTTTTGACTTAGTCCTTGGATGTGCTCCATGTATCTTCTTCTAGGCCTACCTCATGGTCTCCTGCTAGTTGGTCTCGCTTCCTTGCACTTCCTTGGTACTCTGTCTTCTCCCATTCTACAGAAGTGTCCATAGCCTCAAAGTTGTCGGCATTCTAAGGTAGTTTTCAGTGAAGGTACCATGAGTTCTTCTCTTATTCTCTCATTTCTTATTCTGTCTCTCCTGGTTTTACCCAATATTCTTCATAAAAATTTCATTTCCGCAGCCGTAATCCTGCTTAAGTGCTGTCTTGGATGACCCAGCTTTTGCCGCCATATAATGTAGGAAGATATACTGCTTTGTAGATGTGGAGTTTGGCATTCTTCCCTACTTCTCTCTTTATCACAATAGTGTTGCAAATCTGGTAATAGATATTGTTGCTTTCTTTATACTATTGGAACCTTCTTGATCTATTTTCCCAGATTGGTTGAAAATTGTTCCAAGGTAGGTGTAGCTGTCCATGTTCTCCAGGACTTCTCCATTGCATAACATTCTTACAACTCTCCCATCTCCTTCATCTCTGGCTACTGTCATAACCTTACTCTTATTACTCATTCCTCATTCCGAGTTCTTCTTGCCATTTTTCTGGCATGTTGCAATTTTTCATGAGAGTCAGTCACCAGCACGATGTCGTCTGCGTACAGGAATGGACTTTATAGCATCAAAAATGTTAACAACTTTTTTTTTTGTAATTTAAATAAATAATTTTTAAAAAATTAGTTGTTTTTTATGATTTCCTGGCTATAGCGCTCATTATCTCTGGGCCCTAGGAGAGTGTTATAACTAAGTTTTACTGTACTCAAATTGTTTTTTAGAGTGCCTCTGAAGTAAAAGTTCTTATTATTTTTAATTTTTCTGTTGATGATAATGTATGAATTAAAGGTATTTATTCTAAAATATTCATTGCAATCTTATGTATCTCTAAATTAGCTTTTCATGATAGTTTTTATGAAATTTTAGAAATTCATGATTGTTGTTTTTTTATCCAATTAGATTGTTCAGAGATATAAAAAGAAGTTTACATATTTTGATTATTGAATTTTATTACTGAATTGTCATATTTAAACTTCACAAATATTTGTCCATTCATTTGATTTTCAATTTATCTTTTCATCTATCTCGTGTCTCAATCTTCAATAGTAATTCTATCCTCTCGCCCATGAACCCTACCTATTGGCCAACATCCCGATATCCTGGATATGTTTGTCTCTTCCCAGATTTCCTCCTCCCAAGCCATAATCAAATCCCTAAAAGACCTTTCCTCTGATCGTAGTCCAGTTCTGCGTCTCTTACATTCAAACTACACTCCTAGCTCCTCCTCCCTTCTATATTGATTACAGGATGATTAAACTGGGACAAATTTCACATGATTTGGAAAATAAATTGGACTTAAAAATTCCACTGAAGGCAAAACAAGAAATTGATATAGCATTTTAAAACTTGCAGAATCAATAAAAAGCAGCATAAATGATAACACATCAACTAGTAAACGTTATAATTCTCAACTGACTAACTTGCAACAGTATATTCGTATTAAGGGAAAAAGGCTGAGCAAGATCAAAGTGGCTCAAGAGTAGATATCCAGCAGATAAAACTTACTATATTACACCAAATTGACTAACAAACTGAAAGTAGAAATTAAAAAATTTAAAATTTACTAAACAACTGGAAATCTTATAACTACTGACTAATCATTATGGACGGCCACTAAAAAGCTTCTGAAGTTCAAAGATCCACTCCTTACTGAATCCCAAACCTAGTCTAGATCTGATGAGGAAAAAGTCCTCCTATTCGGCAATCACCTCTTTCAAACTTTTAATCCACACACTGATATCTTTAATCCAATTTACTTTGAATGTTTCGAAGCAAAATTAAATATTCCCCTCCAAATGACCCTTCCGTCTAAATCATTCCATCCCTCAGAAATATCTAGTTACATCCCTCATCTTATAAAACTTCTTCCTCAAAAAGCTATTCTATTCCTCATGTACATTTATAAAGCTGTACTTAGTTCCACATATTTTCCTGACCCTTGGAAATTATCTATTGTCAAAATGATTCCTAAACCCAAAAAGCCACCAGAATACCCACCCTCCTACCGTCCTATCTCTCTTTTACCTATTAAAGGAAAAATCCTGGAAAACCTGCTCTGAAACACCTGTACCCCATCCTAGTTTCTAATCACATAATTCCACATCACCAGTTTGGATTCCAAGTATACATACTACTGTACTATCCAGCAATGTCATCGTGTGGCAGACGTCTCCTCCGCATTGAAGCGTGGATTGTCTTTCTCGACATAAAACAGGCTTTTGACCGAGTCTGGCAGCCAGGGCAGCTTTACAAAAAAGGTAAATTCGTATCTCCTACATACTTTTTCATTATCTGTTCCTACCTCACTGACTGATTATTCAAAGTAAATCAAAATAGTGGCTATTCATCCCTCTTTTCTCAGTCCACTGGTATTCCTCAAGGCAAGATCTTTGGTCCCATCCTCTATACAGTTTATACAGCTGGCTTCACAACCCTTCCTAATACTGTACTCACCATGTACGCTGATGACATGTGTGCTATCAATCAATAACGATCTATTTATTGCATCCCAAACTCTTCAATCACATATCATTGACGATGAAAAATGGTGTCAGAATCGGAGGATTAAAATAAATTCCATCAAATCATCTATACCCTTCGCCGTAAGCCTATGATTCTCTGCCCTACAGTATCCTTTAATAAAACCCCACTTATCTCTTCGATTCCCGATAATCCTTCCAGACATCTGAAAAAAAGATTGCCTCGGGACCTTCTAGTTTAGATTTATTATTGGAGTGCTACCAATTGGTAGTCTCTCTACATGTCTTACATGCCATTTTATCATGATTCACGTTTATTTGTAAATTTCAATAAATTAATTTTTATTTTTTTTTAATATTTTCATCTTTTCCTACTTTAATTTTAATTTAGTTTAGTACTTATTTATTGTTTTTATCAACTCTAAAATTTCATGTTGGTGGAAAATGTAGTATTTAAGTTAGGTTATCATATACTTAATTCTTGTAGTTAATAGTAAACAGTCAAGTTAAAATATTTTATCTAACAGTAGTTGTTTTGTTTTTTTAATATATATTACAAAAATGGTTTTAAAACAATTTCTCTTTTTTAGGTCCAGTTTATTATTTAAGGCTATGTTAAGTAGAGGTGTTTTACTGTCTGAAATTTTTATAAGGCATAGTATCAGGTCAGATTTTCATGAAGAAATTTTCTAATTCATGACTTCATATGAAGAGGATTTATTGATAAATTTTAGAACTAGAAGGCATTGATAATTGGACCATTACTATTTAGAAAAAATTCAAATTATGGTATCAAATACTGTTACTTCAAAGTGATTACAAATTTTCATGACCCCCTTATTAGTATCCTTACCTTGTCGTGGTAAGGGGGCTTGTATGCTTCGAGGAATCTGAGAGCTATACCAACTAGGATTATTAATTCTTGGCTGGGTCACCCTTGTTGGAAAGGTCTTAGAAGAGGAGCTAGACAAAGCAGGATACTACACACTGATTCATTTACACTATAACATTATACTGACACAAGGTCATTTACATTTACACACCTCAGGGCTACCTTCCCTGAGAAGACTCCTAGAGTAAAAATGAAAACAGCCAAGTTAAGGTTGAGGGCGCTCGTGCTGAGGGCTGAATTGTACAGGCTGTATAAAAATATAGTGCATTGAGCGACCCACTTGGGGCACCAGGCGCACCCCATTGGATTTAGCCCGCTGCAAGTAGAGGGGGTAATGCTTGCAGTGTAATATAATTCCTCCCATTCTCGTGGGAACAAAATGTTCACAGACTCATTTAAAAAATTTAAAAATCCTTTGGAAAATTTTCCAGTTGATTCTAGATCTCAGGTCATTGATGACCCAGTGCATGATGACATGCCTGCAGGTGAATTATTTAGAAATCTGGCTACTGAAACCAGAAACCCAGTTGCTAGCAAATCAGATAATGTTTGTACTGGAGACAGACCTTCACCTGCTAAGGAAGTTAGAACAAAAAGGTGTAAGACTACAGCAGCCCATCGACGTCAGCTTAAATTACTTAAGCAGATGGAGTTTGGATCAGTAGAAGGAGGAGCTGGAAGTAGTTCAACTGCTTCTGGAATAGAATATTATTCAGCCCAGGAAGGAAAGCAGTCAGAGAAACGTCTCCAAGCTGAATATCTTATTCCAATAATAGATATTAAAAAACCTAAAATGTCCAATTGTGCCACTGCAGTAGAAGGATTTAAGACTGTAATTGTACCTCAAGAATATCCCAAGGCCCGCCTCACGTGTCAGCAGGCTGAAAAGGTGATCTCCTTGATCGTGGATAGAATTGACACCATTGAACCTGAAGCTGGGTTATACCCTGGATTTGAAGATCACTATTTCACTTCTGGGGCCTGCATCCTCATTTGCAAAGATGAATCCTCAAGACTATGGGTAAATAATGTTGTTAAACATTTCAGGTTAGAAGGTGTATCACTCCAAACAGCAGGTCCTGAAATACTAGTTAAAAGTGTTAAGGCTGGTGCCTATTTTCCTGGAAAAAAATTACCTCCTGAAAAACTTCTTACAAGGCTAAAACTGCAAAACCCTATAGTTGATTTCAGTGGTTGGTCTGTTTTATGTATTAAAGAAGAAGAGAACGGATTTTTTGGCATTTTCCGTATACCAGAAGACATATTCAAGAAGCTCGGATGGGATTCCTTTCCACTTTATTTCAATGTTGGGAAAATAATTGTTAGAATATTGAAAAAGAGAAAAGGTGGTGAAATTAGAATTGAATATGAAGACAAACAGACTTGTACAACAGAGCTGGAAAAAGAGTCTAAAGTTGTGACTTCACCTGAATCTGATGTTAGAATGAAAGCCATGTTTCAGGAAGCACTTGATCCTAAACCTACGACTACCTCTGGATCGAAATTACTGGAGACTTTGAGGGAAGAGACTTCTGCTGAAATGCCTGTTAGGCCTCTGTTGTCATCGACACTGGAGTCAATGGGCAGATCATTAGGAGGCACCCATAACTAGGGAAGGAGTAAGGCTGCCTCAGATCAACATATAAACTTACCTCGTCCATCGCCTGGGGCAGCTTTCGGAACATTATGCAACATCACATGAGAGGTGAGAGCATTGAAATTGTACTCCTTCCAATTTAAATGAGCAGAAACAGGGACTGGGGTTGAATACAAAATATATGGTCCTTGGAAACTAAGAACACCCCAGACCTGTATTTGGCTTATTTTAACAGAATCTTATATTTGTTGTGGATTATAAATTTTCTGTTTTGGATGTCACCTTAGCTATGGGATCTTTTTCTAGGTGTAAACACCAAAAAGAGCTCTGGTAAGCTGTAATCCATATTTACCTAAACTAAACCGTATGCCTATTTTGGAGTTTATCCCCTACTTGATGTTTATAGATGGCAATTAATTTTTATACTGACCATGATTAGTGCTTATGGCCACCTTTTATGGGTCTACATGATCATCACTGAAAGGTGAGTCAGTCCTACAATTCATTGTTCCTAATGCTCAAAAGGTTATTTTTCCAACCTACCTTCTTCATTGTTTGTAGAAAATATAAATGTAACTGCAATGTCATTAACCTGTGGCTAGTTCAGCTAAACTGCTAAATGATTTAAAGGTACTTTGTAATGCCAATAGAGATTAGGTTTTTGATTTTGAGATTAATGCTTTGATCCTCAAATCAAGAAACCCTCTTAAGGTGCATAAAGACATTTAAAATTATACCTTAATGTAACTATCAAGTTTAGAGCACATTATAAATATATTCTGACATCATATTATTGGAATCAAACATCATTCATTGCTTTCTGTGGTTTTTGCTTGATGGTTATCTAATGTTGTATCCTAAGATATTGTAATAAAGATATAACATGTGTATGCTCTTATGTCTGGGCCGGAATGAGTGACTAATTCTTTAGCAGTATAGTATGCTACATGGCATGAACTGAAGATCCAGTTTATTGCATCCACATAATTAATTGCAAAGAGAACAATAAAATAAATTGAATAATTAGTAATGTGTGTTTAGTTTTTTTCCTTTCCTTTTACATAAAATTATCAGAAACTTTATAAATAGAAACACACACACACACACACACACACACACATATATATATATATATATATATATATATATATATATATATATATATATATATATATATATATTCATTTTTGGTCATTCGCACTTTTTTTCTTCAAGAACTGGTGGATGAAATGGCGTAATGTTATGAACATCTATTATGCATCAATGCCCTGGAACCACTTCACACCTGGTAATTGTCCTGGCATCCTGTTATGATGTATCTTCATGCTGTAACATTATATATTGGTGTTACATTATAATACAATGTATATGTCTGGATGTACCTTTTGAAAAGTCTGTTAACAGATCAAAGATCACATCTTAACAAACTGTCTGAGACTATCATTGAGGCCTAGCTTGGCAGTATAGTATGGTTTATAGATTAATGGGAAATATTATTCATCTACTACTCTTCTATCCCATCTACTGCATTTAGATATATAAATATCTAATCTATATCAAAACAGTATAATAGATTTTCCTTGAGTTAAGTACACTGAACTGTCCAGTAATCATTTTCATTCTTTCTAACCATACCAATTATTAACTTATCAAAAACCACTTACATCTTTAATTTGGAAAAATGATCCATTAGCAAACAAAAACTTCATTAAACTAGTATAATTTTTCATGATTTAAACAATTATATTAATTTTCTAATGATTTCACTTTTCATGTATTGAATGTAACATTACTGTATATATGCTAACTTCCAATTTGTACAGCATCAGGGAGGATATGCAGTACTATGTGTATAAATGTTTCTCATTTTAAAAAATTATGTTTATTTCCTCCTAAACACTTTTAGGAGCTTCTTAAACATGCCTATGTAGTTGACTTCTGAAGTAGCATTAGTCAATCATTCTTAAGGTGCATGATAAATATCAATTATTCAGATACTAGTATTCTTACAGCCCGTGCCAATGATTTGAAAATAGGCTGTTATTTTTGCTCATTAGTTAAGCTTATTACTTCATAATAATAATTTATATTCATAGTATTTTTTTAGTTAATTGATGTGCTTTTGTGAATTTGATTATTGATTAAATTAATTCAATCCTGTCAATTTTTTAAATTTTTCTATGATGCTATTTATTTGTTTAAAACGTTATATACTACTATCCAAAAAAAATAATCTTTGATGTCTTTCATTATTTACGTTTTATGTTAATAGTACATGTATATATACATTTTTTTTTTTTTTTTAGGAGAAACCGTGTATGTGATTGGTTACAAATACTTTTGGGATAATTGTTTGCAGCTGGTGAGTAAGGGGACAGTTTTAAAGCATGAAGAGCGAGGTCCTATTTATACATCCTGTATCACTCATAGTGGCAATAGTGGAGGTGGTATGTTTAGAGAGGATGGCAAGTTAATGGCTATTGTTTGTGGTATATTATTTGAGGAGAACATGAGAACATCTCACCATTGCCACAATGTTGGCATACCCATAAAAGTTCTGAAAAAGCCAATTGATGCCTATGTACAGACTAGAGGTTTGTGTAATAATCAAATATCTATAATGTCAAGTCTTTTAACTTTTCATTTTAATCATCTAAAATTTTAGATTTTTCATATCTAGCAGACTTTAATAAAAACTATTTGTTTTGTTGTTTTTAATTTTTTTTTTTTTTTGTCTGATATTTATACTTTTGTCTGTTCACTTTCAAAATTTTATAATTTATGCAATTTCTCACTTTTTATAGATTTATCCCTTGTATACCAAAATATGTCAATTGGCAAGTTTTATTTTTGTGTTTTATCATCTTTCTGTTTAAAATCGTAAGTTAGAGATTTATGATTAGTCAGGCAAGTTAACTCTTCCAAAAGGTAGCAACCTGTTTTATTATACTGTCGAGGTATAGGGTGATAGCATGTACCAGAAGGCCTTGAACAACATGTGTTAAAGTAATGGTTTGCAGAGGACAGTACAGGTTTTAGGAGAGGTCGGGATAGGAAGATCTATAGTGTCGAAGGGATGGACCTTAGAAGCACTAGAGATCAGCGGGCTAAGGGTATGAATGAGCCTTAGGACAGCAGGATGGATGCCACTAATGGAAGGTATGAGCCTCCTGATTTAGTGGGAAATAGGAGATATTAATAAGGGGATGAGCCCTCGTGACATGGTATGTGGGAATACTAGTGAGCGGATAAGCGTCCAGACGCAGTATGGAAAGATTGACGGAAACGAGATTAGGGGTGAACCTGAATACATCGTTATTAGGGTAATCAAAGTAGAAGAGGTAGAAAAAGGATTCCAAGATATAGTAAATGAAATGTGCAGATCATCAATAGGAACTACTTGTGTTATTACCGTGGGAAAAGGAAGGTAATGAAGAAAACTAATTATATAACTTGAAGAAATCAAAAGGTAGGCAGATGTACTAGTCTACAAATGACCTCAGCTCCGGAAAGACTGAGAGGATAACTTAATTTAATCAGTAAAACTCTTGAATATTTATACCATTATGTCATACTATGGACATCGAGAGTTATTATAATTTATTATTATTTTGGCTTAGATCAGTACACACACCTCTATACCGAAGCTTTATTAGAAGACAAGATAATATACGTACATATTTACAAATATATAATCCAATAAAATAACAATATCCTTAAATAAAAAAAAAATAGTCGTCTTTTATTTGACAGACAACTTCATGGTTATGCCCTGGCACTGTCTAATAGATAGTGTGAGAACTAGTTGGGCAGTTTCCAGTAACAGATGCCCGCTGTAATACTCTTATTAGTTCGCTGTTGTATGATCAATATCTTGGAAGGTTGAACTGCAGGATTTGCTGGCATCTATTGATTAGTCCTTGTGAGAGTGAGTGTAGAAAAGATCTTGTTAAGAAAAAGCCTGGGATATTCTGCATCTATCAAACGGTGATATCATTCAGTATAGATATCTGAATGATATCACCGTTTGAATCAAACAGATCACTCTGCACAGCTGGGCAATGGTAAAAGGAGATAATTGTATTCAACTAACTAGGAGGACAAACAAGAATTTTCTTATACAAAAATAATAACAGGACAATAATCTTACATTGACAAAGAGGAATGAAAAAGTGGAAGATAAAGATCATTTGAAAATGGGAAAGCCCGAAACATTGTGAATAAAGTGAGGAAGTATATAAGGGAAATTTTCCTGAAATTTAATAATTTTAAAAGTCGTATATACCATTACGAAAACTTGACTGAAGTTTTGAACTGTTTTGGAAGAATTTTAATCCCGAAACGACTTCTTTTCACTGGTAAATATTGTTTAATTTTTACACGGCCTTTGAATAGCACTATCGATTCGTCAATGCACAAATTTTCAAACGGTACTTGGTATTCTTTGAATTTTTTTCTACAGTGATTTAGTAAAAGTCATAACGTATAGAGGTAATCGTCCTTAGGGACTTGCATATTGTCCGCAAAATACAAAAATCAATATATTTTTAAATTGGTTCCTGGATAAAAGTTTATTAAAAATTAGGGTGTCGAGGAGCTGATTCTTTGACCCATATTCATTTATAGACAATATTTTTCACTCGCGCCATTGCCATCATTGTTAGTAAAAAATAAATTAAAGTCATCAATAGTGACATCTGTCCACTGATTTTTACATGAAGCCGACACTATATTGTAAAAAAAAATCTGGCGCGGTGCGCGCATCACACAACTTTCCCTTACCGCTCTATAATAATTATCTTTTTAATATAATTCTGAAGAGTTCACATAAACAATACTTGAAATAAACTCAGCAGCATTCAGTTCTTCTCCCACTTAAGTATAATAAAATAGTTTTTAAAACAATTTTAGTACAACAATTCTGTACTCTACCTATATATTTTAACTTTGTCAAGTTGCAAATATATTTTAAAAGTTGCTGGTTTAGTTTCTATTGGTTATCCATCTATTTTATGCTCCTCATAAAATACACTGTATCTTTGCTAATACTTGTCCGATTTTGATGATTCTTTTATTGTTTTTTAGATAATTTAATTATCTTTCATACAAGTCTATAGATGATTTACCATAAATTGCACGCTTTTGAAGTTATGCGTAAATAAAATATTCTTTTCATCATAACTTTTTTCCCTGTAATTCCTCGGTGATTAACTTCATAAATGAAAAGTTAAAGACCTTTATGAAGAATAATTTAGGCAAGTTTCATCAAAATCGTTAGAGCCGTTTTTGAGAAAATTGTAAACAATTGTAATATCCATGATATAATTACCATTTCCGGTTAGTCCGATGCGCTGTATCTTTGCTAATACTGGTCCGATTTTGATGATTCTTTTATTTATTTTTAGATAATTTAATTACCTTCCATACAATTCTGTACATATTTTACCGTAAAATGCATACTTTTTAAGCTATGCGCAAATAAAATATTCTTTTCATCATAACCTTTTTCCCTGCAATTCCTCGGTGATTAACTACATAAATGAAAAGTTAAAGACCTTTATGAAGAATAATTTAGGCAAGTTTCATCAAAATCGTTAGAGCCGTTTTCGAGAAAATTGTAAAGAAGTGTAATATCCATAATATAATAGCTGTTTCCGGTTAGTCTGATGCGCTGTATCTTTGCTAATACTGGTCCGATTTTGATGATTCTTTTATTTATTTTTAGATAATTTAATTACCTTCCATACAATTCTATACATATTTTACCGTAAAATGCATACTTTTTAAGCTATGCGCAAATAAAATATTCTTTTCATCATAACCTTTTTCCCTGCAATTCCTCGGTGATTAACTACATAAATGAAAAGTTAAAGACCTTTATGAAGAATAATTTAGGCAAGTTTAATCAAAATCGTTAGAGCCGTTTTCGAGAAAATTGTAAAAAAGTGTAATATCCATAATATAATAGCTGTTTCCGGTTAGTTTGATGCGCTGTATCTTTGCTAATACTGGTCCGATTTTGATGATTCTTTTATTGTTTTTTAGATAATTTAATTATCTTTCATACAAGTCTATAGATGATTTACCATAAATTGCACGCTTTTGAAGTTATGCGTAAATAAAATATTCTTTTCATCATAACTTTTTTCCCTGTAATTCCTCGGTGATGTACCATATATATGAAAAGTTAAAGGTCTTTATGAAGAATAATTTAGGCAAGTTTAATCAAAATCGTTAGAGCCGTTTTCGAGAAAATTGTAAAAATGTGTAAAATTGATTATATAAAGTGGCACTTCCGGTTAGTCGATTTTGACGAAAATGTTGCTGTAACATAACATGCATGTGCTAACCTTAAATATGTAATTTAACTATCGTACAGCTTTCCGTTTTTGAGCTAGACTGATCACAGACACACACACAGACCATTTTGCGAGACTTGGTCATTTGGACTCAGGGAACCTTAAAACATGTATTTCCGTTGAAAACTCGAATTCGTAAATTCGATCACAATAATTCCCCTTACTATATATTTCGTATATAGGTAAGGGAAAGTAATAATGATTCGTTTCATCCTAAATTTTGGTAAAATTTTCAAATAAAAAAATAATTTAAATCCCCCAAACCACTGTCAAATACTGAAATACTGAAATACTGAAGTTCCACAGAACCCAGAAGAACTTGCATCAAATTGGTGCTTCTTTGGCTGTAAATTATTTGTAGTCCACTTCAGGTTTTCTTCTTCCTTGTGCATCAAACTCTGGTTCTTCTTCTTTCTCTTCTTCGTCTGTTGAAGAGTCATAATCAACTATTCATACAGGTTGGGAAGTTCCTGAAGTCGATAGTCCTGGAATATTTGCAAACTCACTATCTCTATCTGATGATAATCCAGTTGAATCTTCAGAGTCGTTCCCTATTATAAGTGCTAAGCCTTCTATATTTATTTTTCATTATAAAATTTATAAATAGAAAAACCCAAATAATTAACACACTAACTAATAAAACAAAAATAAAAAAACAAAAATAAACGAAAACAAATCTAAGATCTCAGAGAGAACAAAGATGATTATACTCTGCAAAAGCTAGTTTTAGAACGAGTAAGGGCTGTGAAAAATTGGTTTGGGACTACCCCAGGTATACAATAAGTGAAGGGGTAAAGGAGCAGGCATAGCCCTAGTAGCCCAGTAGAGAAAGCATTTAGGCTTACAAAAGGTAGAGCAATTTTGATTTTCAGGTATGGTTGTATGTATTGAGCCCTTTTATGAAAAATCCAAGTTTTCGACCTGGGGCCTCTTGTGTGTTTTCTGCCATCTTGGAAAAACCACTAAGAAAACGTATTTTTTTTCAGTTTTTCCTCAGTAATTCACTTCCAGTGCATTTCAGGTCAAACGTTGTCATTACCAATTTTAAAGACCATTAAACTGCCTACAAGTTTTGTATGTAACATGTTTAAAAATTCAGAACAGCTACTGAGATACAGGGCCATCAAAATTGTCAAAAATTAAAAAAAAAAAAAATATATATATGCATAAAGTTAGATATGTCAATGAATTCGACTTAATAACTATTTTCCAGCGCAGTTTAGTGTGAAATACATTTAATTTCCTACAAGTTTCGTACAAAATATTTTTAACTATTCCCAACGGACGCCAAGAAATATTAAAATAACAATTTTAGTGAAGGAGGACTGGTAACTGAAATCATTACTCTGTTCAAATTAGTATTCCTGAATGTAATATCTTTAAACCATTATGCATGTAAATTCTGTGGTAATAAGAACTTTATGAAAACTAAAATAAAAATTATTTTAATATGTCAACAAAAATATTTCAACAAAATATAATTTGAAAATAGATCTTTATTTTATTATAATGATATATACAAAATTTTAAGTTAAAAATTCATCAATTTTTTTTTTTTTTTTTTTTTTTTTGGCCTAGATATGGTTGATTTATATAATTCATCACTTTGAGCAATAGGCAGTATATCGTCAAACTCGTCTTCTTTTATGTTAAATTCAGTGACAGGAGCATTACCACAGGGTTCGAATCCAAAATTAATGCATCATTTAGATAGGTACATTTTATCTAATATAATGACGTACTTCGTTTTGAAACTATTTATAAGTACTATAATTTAATATGGCATTAATACGATGAGACTGTTATATAAACTGCTATTCATTTCATAAAACGCCCCTTGCCAAGTAAAATGGGAAAGAGCATAGTTGATGTGGTAGATGGAGGCTACTGAGTTCACTGAATCGGAGCAAATGTTTTTCTAATATTTTAAAGAAATATGCAACCTACGTACAGCCATATCATGGTCAAAATGCTGCGGTAGTCTTCGATGATTACCCCACTGACGAAAACAAAAGAAGTACGAAAAGCATTGAGAGCTCATTTTTTCAGGCTACAATCTTGTGCATACGTAATCTTTGATGGCACAATGATTCCTAAAGATGCCAGAAGATAAATTTTTATATAATAATAAAAATAAATTGCGATACCTTTCACTGCTTCAGAGCAATTTGAGCAAGCACAAATGTTCTCCAAGCAGGCAACAGAAGAAGCAGATGTGTTAATTGTGAAAACAGCCATTTCTTTGTCTTCTGAGCACGATTCTGTAGTTGGCACGATTGGAGAAGATATTGATATATTAGCTTTAGGTGACGGCTTTAGCACCAGGTAATGTGTTGCCATTTTTAAGGACCCTGGTGCCAAAAATCAGAAGATCGCAGAAGCCACTGCAACTTTCCTTGTGGCCATTTATGAAGGTGACTTAAACACCTCTATGAATAAGTTGTGGTATCTTCACTTTGCTTAAGCTGTTGCAAACACAAAATTTGATTTAGCATGCCTACCTTAAACAAGGGATGCAGTTCAATATATGTGCTTAGAACTTATCTGCAAGTTCAAATATGGATGGGATATGAAAACCCTGTACTGGGACTGGAAGAAGGATATTGGGGGTCTAACTCCAGTACCAATGAATAAAACAGCTCCACTGGCATTACTAAATGTGATTTCATGACAATGCAGAAAGACTTGTGGCAACAAATGTAGCTGCAAAAAAAAGCAGAACTTCGATTCTCCATTGTATGTATTAGTTGTGGATTTGATTCCTGTGGTAATGCACCAGACACTGAATTGATGATATACTGCATATTGCTCAAAGTGATGAATTATATACATCAACCACACATAGGCCAAACACAAATAAAATGATAAATTTTTAACTTATATGTTATTTAACTTAATATATTTTATTAACTTATATTATTTAAAAGTTTATATACCTATTTTATTTAATAAGATTAAGATTAAATTAAGAGAAAATACAATTTAGGATCTATTTTCAAATTTTATTTTGTTGAAATATAATTCTTTTTTTCATAAAGTTCTTATTCCTACAGAATTTATTTGCATAATGGTTTATAGATAATATTACATCCAGGAATACTATTATGAACATAATTTCAGTTACCAGTCCACTTTCACTAAAATTGTTTTTTCAATATTTCTTGGCATCTGTTGGGAGTAGTTGAAAATATTTTGTATGAAACTTGTAGGAAATTAAATACTCTACAAGATTAGTTATTATGCATTTCACACTAAACAGCGCTGGAAAATTTTTTTTTTTAGATTTTTGACAATTTTGATGACCCCGTATCTCAGTAGCTGTTCCAAATTTTCAAGCATGTTATGTATAAAACTTTAAGGAAATTTAATGGTCTTTAAAATTGGTAACGACAACGTTTGACCTGAAATGCACTGGAAGCTAGTTACTTTGGAAAAACTGAAAAAAGTGCGTTTTCTTAGTGGTTTTTTCAAGATGGCGGAAAATGCACAAGGGGTGGTAGGTCGATAACTTGGGTTTTTTAAAAGGTGTTCAATATATACAACCATACCTGAAAATCAAAATTGCTCCATCTTTTGTAAGCCAACTCCTTTTTTTGAGCTAACTATAGTGGGCTATAGAGAATCCTCCCGAATGAAACTAAAGTCATACCCTACCTATTGGCAGAAGTTGATTCTAGAATTTCCCTAGAATAAGTCAAATATGTTGTTAGAAACAGAGAGAAAAAGGTTTGGGACCGATCCCAGGTACTTGGGAATAGTTTGTAAAAAAAAAAAGTGAAATTAGTCGATGAGGGTCGAGAGTCAGGTTCCAGGATATCAATCACCTCTGAATTAACTGAATTCTTACGATATCTAATGGCAGGAGTTGGTACTACAACTTCCCTATAATGCGTAAAATTGTTCCAAGGTCTATCTTCTCTAGCCACCTTCATTAAATGGAAAAGAGATAGAGAGAGCTGGAAGGCTACCTCAGTCCATTGGGATGCGAGCCCGCTGAACTCCCAACTTCTACAGCAGTTCATAATCTTTAAAGGATTAATAAATCTGAATAAAAAAAAGAAGGCTAGATTCTTGTTTTCTATCTTAGCTTATTGGCGATAGAAGGGTCTGGTGTGGCCTTCAAAAATAGAAAAAATCAAATATATTTTACATTAAAAAACAGAATTAAATGTGAACTTAAAATAAAATATATTTTGTTGAAAAATATATAAAAAATAATAGAAACAAATAATGAAATTATAACGCTAAAAATATTAAACTATAATTTAAAACTGAAACTAAAACATTTTACTGTATTAAAATATAATAAAATGAACGTGTGCTGGTTGTGAATATTGGACTTGGAGCTCCAGATTCAAGGGCATTGTGCTTGGTAGTAAAATGTTACTGATGAAGGAGGATAAAAAGTCCACCAATCCGACCTGAAACATCAGCCATTCTTTTCTCACTAGCTGTTTCCAAATGTACCTGAGCCTCCATCAGACAGAGCCAATGTATGAATACTGTCTTGGGGGCTAGTTGCGAAGTATACAACTCACCTAGTATTACAAATTAATATTAAAAAAAAATTAATATATAACAAAATATTTGCTAGCAAAAAATGAGTTCACTACAAAATATAATTTAAATTAGTACTGGAGAAAAAATACAACAAATTATTTTTTCTCCAGTACTAATGTTAAACGAATTCATATCTAACCCACATACGAACAATGAATTTGTGAATTTGAATATAGGCCCTGACAATTTTTATTTTACAAAAAATATGTATTTATTATTTATAGTTTATTTATCATTTTTGTATTGTATAAGATTTACATGTCTATTTCCCGATTTCAGATTTATCTTATCTGGTGAATTTATGTAAAACAAAGGATCTCTATTTATCAACTTGGCATTTATTTACTAGAAGTAAGTTATAAAGAAAAAGTTAAAGAACTGATAACTGTAAAGTTATACTTTGTGTACATCGATAACCTTATGTGTTAATTTAGTGAGTATTTATTAATGCATAGTAATGAAATAATCAGATTAATTACTAATATTTTGCAAAATTAAATTTATTTTATTTATTTATTTTTTTGTAATATCTCTTGTTTTGTTTTTTCTTTATTCTTAGTTTATTTTATAAAATATGTTTATATTTTCTTAAATATCTTCTAAATAATGTTCTTAAAATTACTTTTAGGAATAAGACTTTATTTTATTTATTTTTTAAAATGTGTTTAGCTATCTTGTCTGCTCCTAATATGTAGTTGGTAGTTTATCCACAAGCATTAAGGTAGTTTACAATGTTATATTATTCTTATTATATATGTGTTATATTGTGGATACAGTTGTAAACTTCTTCAGCTCAGACTTTTCTACTTGTAAAGATTAACAAGTCTTTTATAACTGACTCTATATTTTATATATGAATAATATTATGTGATATATGTAATGGTGTAGTGAATCCATAATTTCAAACAATTAATTTTTTCATATTTTTTTACAAGAAAGAGCAATGAAATTTTATTTTTTTAAATTCAATTCGTTTGTATTAATTTTGAAAACTATAATATCTTGTTAAACAATTTCAAATTATTTATTTCTATATATATTTTATTGCTAAGTCAGATACTTTAAGAGTTTCTATTTGTATTTGTTATCTTTCATGTTATTTATATATCATGTATAGCATATAAATTCTTCAAATTGGAGTGTCATACCGATCATATGTATGTTTAATAGTATATAGTCTTTCTGTTAGATTATCTGTGTTAGATGTTGTATTATTGTATGTTATAGTGTATACTATTTAAGTCTAAATAAAATACTTGAAAATTGTTTGGAAAAAGTTACACATTAACTTATTGTTTCTACTGAAATATATCTTCATTTTAATAAATATGTGTCAAAATATTACTCTTTTGTTTATAAATCTTACTGAAAATATGTTTTCAATGAAAAATTATTGATGTGTCCTATTGTAATAGTTTATATTAAAATAAATGTTATAAAAATATAAATGAAGAATGTATGTCGAAATATTACTTTTTTTCCTGATAGTTCCCACTGAAAATATGTCACACTGATGAGGTATTTAATCTGTAAAAGTGTTTCAGATTAAACTTAAACAAAAAATCTGCCTCTTGTGAACTGTTCTAATTTGATACTGTGGTGAATAATTTTCTCTCCTATTTTAAGTGCTGTATTTTTTGGCTTACATTGAATCTGTTACAGAATCCATGTAGGCATTAACAAGTATATAATTAAAATTCTAAACAAGTAATTAACTGGTAAATAAATTATAAATAAGGAAAGGGAATTTGTATTAATTATGGATATTTTTATTCCAATGAGTATTGGTTGTGTGATTACCTTTTATTTAAGCAAATCCTCAGCTGCTATAATTCTCAATCTTGCCTTCTTCTCAGTTTTTGGATATTCCTTCAGGTCTCTAAAATGAAACAGGCAATACTGTGTTCATTCTTTTAAATATTTTTAGGAATCAGACCATTCCATGGCTTACTTAATTATTAGTTACTCTAAATGCTTGTGTATGTATGTTTAAAAATTATTATTCGTATAATTGAATATTTACGTATTTAGATGATTCGGTTATTACCAGACAAATGAAGTTCTTGGACTATCCAATCAACTTGATCTTGTGCTAGTGGTTCTATTTTGGAGTTTCTAATATGGGTGTAGTACAATTTAATAAGGGTAGATCGAACTTTTTTTCTAACTGCATCCTGCAAAATATATACCAGATCAGAGGTTTGACCTGTAGATTGAGATATTACACAAATGGATGCAATATTTTCATGAAGTGTTTGAGGACAATGGCTATTCATTCTAGACCATTGAGATATCCTGTAGAAGATTTATTTTTTATAGAAACAAACACTATATTAAGATAAGTAAAATTAAATATGCAATTAACATTACATTATAGATTAATTTTGTGTGCTATGGACTTCAAATTCAACTTTAGAATGTGTATATAAATAACAATTTGTGTATGTATATTGGTGAAATAATAATGATAATGAATCATAATTTTTATTTCTTCTCGTATTTTCTTTGATACACAGTACGTATCGCTCCTTTGCAAGAAGAGTCTTTTAACTCAAAACTTTGCATTTTCAAGTTATCTGGAAAAATTTTACTTATAAAGTACTTTTTACTTCTATAGTGCCATATCTTTAACTTTAAACCTGATCGATACAGAGTGCTTTTCATATAAATGCCCTAAATTAAAAATAATTTATTTTACCCGCAAAAGATTTAAGTCCTACATCTTGAGACATGATAGTTTAAAATCAAGCTCTCAAATCTTATTCTCCCTTGAGTATTTTTGTGAGACCTTGAAAACTTTAAAATTGTTTTCTCAGAAACTGCAAATTTTGAGTTAGGACACACCTGTAAAGAAGCAATATATTGATTCTTGTTTTTAGGTTTTCATTGCTAAGCTCTTTCTCTTTTGCGACTATTCGATGGACATTCTATGTTGGCATCCTTATGTACCTTTTTTATGGAACTTGTCTAACTTTGAAATGAAATGTAACAAAAATTGAAAATAAAATTATTTATCCTGGTACTGATGTCCTCTAAAAATAATTTATTGGACAATGATGCATTGATCCAAATAGTGCAATCGTGAAAAATTAACATACTTGATTCCCTTATTAAAAGTAAACATGGTATTTTTATTTTTTATTTTGGAATTTTCCAGCTGTATATGTGTCCATGCTTTAATTTCTTAATAAGCCTGCCTTACTTACCTATTCTCTCATCAGTAGTGGCAACAATTTTCTAACCATAAAAAATTGTGGATTTGTAAAAGGGATATTTTCTAAAAATTTTTGACAAATATTAAAAAATTTTAATACTTTGGCATCTGTTTAAATAAATGTGGAGTACAACTTTACAATTGGGTCGAATCATTAGTGTTTGCACCCGAAGGTCGAAGGGCGCTGCACTAGCTCTCTCTAGCACCATTTGTGCTAACTAACTGCTTTGTATTCATTGGAATTATTTAAATTATTACTGCTTTAATTAGATATTATTTAAAATTATCAGTGCTGTCTACTTCCGCTCTCTACGCTCCCTCGAGAGATAAATAAAACCCTAATGGATTCTTATCAGTTGAGGTTGGGGCCTTACTTTAATTTCATTTATTACTGCTTTAATTAGATCACAGATGTCGACCTATGCTCGCTCAACTACTACTACTACTACTCCATACAGACTGGTGTTGTTCTTGATGAGTCTTCATCAGGTCAATCTGTCCTGTGCAGCCTCTCACCAGTTGCGGGTGCTCAGCAGGTCCTGGGCATCTCTGGCTACAGCATCCTCCCATCTTAATCGCGATCTGTCTCTTCTTTGTATCCCATACAGTCTCCCATCCAACAACTTCTTGAGGATCTCCTCTGCTGGCATTCGTGCGATGTGGTCAGCATAACGTAGCCTGCCTAACTTTATTAACCTCATCACATCTCCCCCTCCATAGAGCCCATAAGCCGTACTTCACTGGTCCAAATATGCGGCGAAGGATTTTCCTCTCAAAAATAAGAGGAGCCTTTTCTTCTGAGCTTGTGAGAGTCCAGGACTCCTGATATTATATACAAATATAACTGAAACTTCGTAGAGTGGGATAATGATGAGCTTTTTAGGTGTCTACCGAGGCCAAAATAACACCTGTTGGCATTGATCAGCCGTTGACTGATTTCTATACTGATTTTGTTTCCAGAAGTTATCATTGACCCCAGATACTTAAACTGATCAGCGTGCTGGAAGTGAATGAACCCATCACTACCAGTTCCCGCCCTACTATATCTGCTCGCTCAAGATATATACTAACTCCCAAAAGATCCTTTTCAGCTGAGGTCCTTACCGTAATTTCAATTATTACTACAACTTCCCCTTACCACCGGAAGTCGACAGCACTAATAATTTTAAATAATATCCAATTAAAGCATTAATTATTTTATTGAGTACGAATTTTAGAATTGAATTCAAAGCAGTTAGTTAGCACAAATCGTGACCTTCGGGTAAGTTCGGATGCCCTCACTCACTCACAGTCTGGCGCTACAACTCCTGTAGGACCTGGGTCTCCACCAACAGGCCAAGTATTTTTGCTGCACCCTCAAACTCATGCATAGCCACTGCTGAAGCAGCCATTGTCCTGGCCAATATAAGAACATCGTCGTCATATGCTAGATATTGGGTCAGTCTATTATAAATCGCGCCATTTGGTCTCGTCTTTAAACATCTGGTTGTTATTTCCAAAATCAGGTTAAATAGCACCGGTGAGAGAGGATCCCCTTGCCTAAGTTTCTTGTTTACCTTAAATTCTTCTGAAAGCTTTCCTTGGATCATAACTCTACCTCTGGTATCATTCAGCGTCATTCTTATAAGCCTAACAATTTCATCGGTAGCCCCAGACTCTTTAATCCTTTGTATATTTCATTTCTCTCCACACTATCTTATGCTTGACGAAAATCAATGAATTAGTGATGGGGATCCACGTTAAATTCATAGGACTTCTCCAGCATTTGCCGCACTGAGAACATGTGGTTCACTGTTGACTTCTCTGGCCTAAAACCACATATGTACTCTCCCAGGATTCTTTCCGCCCATTCATTCATTCTTCTACACAGGGCTATCGATAGAATTTTATACACAGTACTAAGGAGGGATATTGGGCGATAGTTGCTACAGCCTGGCCTGCTACCTTTCTTATATATTGGACCGACGACTGATTCTGACCACTTACGGTGCATCTTCTCTTCCATCCTAGAGTCCCATATAACCTGGTATAGTTGTTCCCATAGGTCCTCTCCGGCATACTTTATTATTTCTGAATTGATATTGTCTTGCCATGGATATTTGTTATTCTTGAAATCAATGATTATTTTCCTAATTTCTTCGCTATCGGGATGCACCTCAATCCTATTTTGATCTCCCACATCGTTTTTCTCTGTAACATTAAGCTCCTCCGTGAAGAATCTGACTCATCTTTGCAGCTTCAGGGCTATGTTCCCCACAAGGCATCCATTTTCGTCTTTTATAAACTATGTCTTCTGGCTGTACCCAGTACTTAAGTAAGTTCGGACGCTTACACTGATAATGCGACCCAGGACCGGTGGAGGGAGGGGGGCACTTGAACCGAGCGGTGGAATTTAAGAGGCGGCATTTTGAGCGAAATTTTATTCATATATTTTTTTAATATTTGTTTATGCACAATTTTAATTAATAAAAAAGAACAAAGCTCAAACTTACAGACGCACGGCTTAGTGTTTGGAATCTTCTTATTGTATCCTCTCAATTCTAATAATAATAATTGCCATAGATCTAAATACATGTAATACAAGTGCAATCAAAAAGCGATACAATTCAATATTCCCCGTTTGAAATGGAAGACACGAGACAATGGTTAGACAATATTGAGCTTTTTTTTGAAGTGTGGACGTCTCAGAAGGCGAGGTTTTCAGTTCTCTTCGAGCTTTCTCCACCCGATTTACTTCTTTATTATTATTACGGGAGCTACAGAGAAAGTGTTGTTATTTATTGAAGATTTTCAGATTGCATTTTTTTTTTGTGGGAAGTGACTAATCCCAAATATAAGATCGTATACATTTTTTTTTCTCGAATATCTGGCCCAAAAATAGAAGGTATTCGTAGTTATGATATAACTGCAACCACAACATAGACCCTTCGCAATAATGTCAGGCATCAACCAATGCCTCTTTCTCTTCTTTTCAGCCCATAATTAGAACTGCGCAAACAGCGATCCCAACAAGATCAGCCAAATATAGCAACTTATAGCTAATTATAAACATATTTTTATTTATTTTTTACAAATCCGGTATCAGATTTAAGTTCTTCACATTAAAAAACAAATAGCGATGTAGAAAATCTTAATAAGGAAGAATTTATTTTTGAAATTAAAAGTTTCATACACCATGTGCTGGCAATTAGAACTCAAATTATAGCTAGTTTAATGCACCATAATGTAGTTTATATTGATTATCTTCGTAGGAAGAACATTTTCCATGATATTTACAAATTCAGTTCAGAAAATCATGATTTCTCATTTCTCGGAAAAAAAAGAATTCTTTTTTGAAAGATTTTATCTCGGGAACTATTAGGGTTACAGATGTCTATCACCCCTCAAATAAGAGCTAGTAAAATGCACCATAAAGTAGTATATATTAATTTTCTTCGTAAGAAGAACAGTTTCCATAATACTTGCCAAGATAAATTCAAATTAATATATATATATATATATATATATATATATATATATATATATATATATATATATATATATTAGAGCAATATCGTATGTTTTACTATATAATAGTTATGCATATATTAGTTTACGACGGATAGTCATAAACAGGGAGCGGGGAGTTAATGTCCGGTGGAAGACAATATTTAACTAAATAGCATCTCTGAATGCAAATAAGACACAGATACTATATATAGAGGATTATTAAGAGGAATAAAGCAGTTTTAATTCAGAGCCGGAGTGTGTTATTTCAAGCTCTCTTTTTCTTCTTTTCTTTATTTCATTTTTTTTGTTCGTTACGAGTCGAAGGAGCTTAACTGGTGCCAAAATTCGGAACCGCGAGTATCAGCATAATGGAGAGTAGAGGACCCGTTGTTTTCTTTCTTTTTCTTGCTTTTGCGTGGCAATGCCAGAAGGAGTGCTCCGACCAGCGACGTTAAACATGTCATCAGGATCCCACCGTTGCTGCAGGAAACCATGATGGAAGCCCACGCGAACGCACTGGCCTGGATGAAAATATGCGAAACAGGATATGAGAAGAGCGATCGCAGACTTAAAAAGGTTCACCACCGTGGAGACTGGCGAATTAAATCATTTTCTTAAAGGCGATGGCAGAGATCGAAAGGAAGGTGACGGAGAACCTGATAAACCAGGGAGACATAGAGTCACTAAAAGCGGCATTAATATGCAGAGTCGAATGCTCGGTACGGTTTAATATCGATATAACTGAAGAATTTAGCACAGAGAAAGGCATAAGACAAGGAGATGCCCTGGCCTGTTTACTTTCTAATTTAGCCTTAGAAAAATATTTAACCTTCAGACAACAGGAACAATATGCAATCATCTCTACCAGCTTATGGCCTATGCTGACGACATAGATATTGTCGGCAGATCATTAACAGCAGTAATGGAAGCATTTCAATCCTTGGTTGGACCAGCAAAGCGACTTGGATTAGAGCTGAATAGCTCGAAAACCAAGTATATGGTGTCTGGAGAAGCGCCCATGGAAGGGGAAACTGTGACCATCGGTTCTTATAAGTTTGACAAAGTAGCCGAGTTTGCATATCTGGGCTCAATTGTAACACAGGACAACGCAGTTGAAAGAGAAATCAAGAACACGATAATGTTGGCTAACTGGTGTTACTTTGGACTGCGTAGACACCTCGTGAGTAACCATATCTCCAGACAAACGAAGACACAGCTATATAAGACCATTATACGCCCAATACTCCTGTATGGGTCTGAGACCTGAACCTTTTCGAAGAACTGTCCTCCTTAGGATACTAGGAGGAAAGAGAATAGGAAAT
Source organism: Rhaphigaster nebulosa (assembly GCA_948150685.1). Lineage (NCBI taxonomy): Eukaryota > Metazoa > Arthropoda > Insecta > Hemiptera > Pentatomidae > Rhaphigaster > Rhaphigaster nebulosa. The sequence goes on from OX411307.1 coordinate 129,106,115, forward strand.
GAATGGAGAAGAAGAAACAACCAGGAACTCCTAGATATCTACCGAGAGCCTGATGTTGCCCAAGTTCTACGCACAGGAAGACTACGTTGGGCTGGGCATGTGGCCCGAATGGGAGGTGAGGAGATCCAAGGAAGCTGGTGATAGAGCAGATCTTCGGGCGAAGACGGAGAGGAAGGCCGAAGCTTCGACGGTCTGATGGAGTGACAAGTGACGCTCGAACTATGCTCGGCATCAGGGACTGGATGGTGGCTGCCAGAGACAGAGACGCTTGGAGGAAGCTGGTTGAGGAGGCCAGGACTCGTCACCGAGTTGTAGCGCCGAATTGATTGATTGAATATGCAGAGTCAGAAGAAATATTCTGAATCTAATTCAGGTGGATGAGGAAATCCTGTGGAGCGTAATAAAAGAACACGTGAAGAAAGCATTCGGAGGCGGCTGCTGGACCTCGGAGGAGGACATTTTCTACGTGTACATGGAGACAAAGCGGATCCATCAGACGAACGGACAGTACGCCGGAAACTATTGGCCCAGCACAACAAAATTACTGAGAAAATGAGAGAGACGATTAGCGCAGTAGAAGTGGAGAGTAGAATGGCGTTCCTTTAGACGATAATGACAGCTAGCGAAGGAAACCGAGAGGAAAGGCGTCTAGCCTGAGATTGCACTTTCCTAGAAAGCGCTCAATAAATGATAGACACGAGCGCCAGAGAAGAGGAGGTCAGGAGCGGAGAAGAAGACGCGGGCTGGAGCAGGATAACATATAGGAGACCCAGAACCACACCAACCACGTGGGTGAAAGGAAAACCCGAATACGCCGGAAAGCAACAAGCAATGACCGGAGAAAGGAGACAAGGAAGGTCGAGGAACTACGAGAGATGCGAGGACCGAAAATGCCATGGGTGCGGAAAAACGGAGCATTTGTTAGCACAATGCCCACGTACCAGATGCTTTGAGAGCGGAACGGAGGTGAACAACGCCAGACAATGGAGAAGATGGAGAAGATATAAATCGCAGTCTGAGTCAACCGCATCATAGGAGACATCCGAAACAGAGGAACCATAAAACAGGGAAATGAGAGGGGCAGGAGCATCAGAAGGAGCGAGAATTGTCGAATAACAGTGGAGAGGAGCGAAAGAGACGAAATCTGAGGAGAGTGGCAGCAGAGAGGCAACCGCGTGATAGTGAGGAATTGCGTGAAGAAGGAATGTAGCGGTCAGCCTATAATTAGAGTTGTGGGCGGAGGAAGATATCTAGTGGATACAGGAAACTCAAATACAATAGTAGGTAAGAGTGCACTACTGAGGATGTACATCAGAGAGAGGATACCCCAGATCAAGGTATGTTCATGTAAATTAACCCCCCTTGGTGGTCCCTGTAGAGTCGAGAAGCCAAGATGGGGCTGGATAGATGGGAAAAGAGGGAGGATAAATTGAGAGTACATGTAGTAGAGGAGATGCCCAGGGAATAAAGGGAGATTATCGGGTGCGATTTACTGGGGAAAGTAAGAGCGAAAGTTAAGAACATTGGGGGACAGTGGAACATTCGCATAGGAGGAATGAAGTGCCAGTGTCAGAGATTCCGAAGGGATGAGGAGGCGCGATTGGGAGCAATGAGGCAAGTGGGGGACTGGAGGAGTGAATTAAAGAGAGAATAAGATGACAGATTTTTAAAGGGGGCGCCATACTGGGGGCAATCGGGAAGACCGTGCACGAGATTCCAAAGAAACACGATAGGGTGAGCTATGTCAAAGAGCGACGATACCCGCAGGCGCTACGCCAGCACATCCGGCAGGAATTAGAGGACTTGAAAAAGCAGGAGATTATAGTCAATAGCACCTCAGCGTATAATTGCCCCCTATGGGGGGTAAAGAAAAAGATTGGGGCTGGCGAGGGTTAAGAGAAATATATTCGTGGCAGACTACCGGAAGCTTAATGAGAATACGGTAGAGGAAAGGTATCCCATCCCAAGATTTGACGATATTTTAGATAGATTAAGCGGGGCGACTATATTTAGTACGGCGTGATTATATATTATTATATTTGAAGGCGGGGTACCATCAGATAAGAATGCACCCCAGAGATCAACCTAAGACAGTCTTTACCTTCGAGAGAGGCCACTATGAATTCACACGAATGCCGTTCGGTTTAAAAAACGCCCCCACCATGTTTCAACGACACATGGACAAGTTCCTGAGGGGAGTGGACGAATCGATATGTCAGACATATATGGACGACTTGGTGGTATTCAGCAAAACCGAGGCTCAGCATAAGAATCGTCTGCGAAGAGTTTTCGACCAGGTGATGGCGATCCCAAGGTATGTGAAAGGGATCCGGAGACTATTAGGGACACTGAACTACTATAGAAGATTTGTCCCCGAGATGGCAGAGTATGACCTCAACAACCTCGTCAAGAAAGGTCTAAAAGTAGTTAAAACGCCTGTGATGGAACAGAACATTAGGAAGTACATGATGCGACTACAAGAGGAACCCGTGTTGGCATTCTCCAACTTTCAGAAGAAATTTATAATCACGACGGACGCATGTGACTACGCCTTGTGGGCGGTACTGTCGCAGGAAGGAGACACCGGCAAACGACCGGTGGCTTACGCCAGTGGGCGCCTCACAGATGCGGAAACAAGATATAGCGCGTTAGAAAGGGAATTACTTGGCATTGTGTGGGCCGTAGACCATTTCAGGGCGTATGTGGTTGGCAGAAAATATTGAGACCACAAACCCCTACAATGGGTAGGAAAATTGAAGGAATCTTCTGAAAGAATTACGTGTCGGAAGGAACTCCTAGGCCAATATAATATGGAAGTAGAGTACAAGCCAGGAAAGGAGAACATCGTTGCGGATTGGCTTTCCTGAGCGCTGATGGTGAATGTGATAGAACTTCTTCTAGGATCCCCTTATCTTCATAGAGGGGAGTCGTCGAGAGATTTACGACAGTTTATACGGGAATGGACGTCGGAAGGAGAAGGAGACTAGACCAAACCAGTGATGAGATACGAGGAACAGTCATCGAACGAGAGATCTACGGAGCAAAGACCTGCATATATAGAAGAAAAGAACAAGATAATAAACGATTAGAGCCGGCAGATTATCTGGAAAATGAGAACCACGGAGATGATCAAAATGGAATACAATACTTACGAGAAGCGGAAAATCATCATCATATGCTCATCACAGCCAAGAACGAGAGCAGAGCAGATTAGCAGTGCACTCAACGACGCTTCTAAGCTGAGAGAGACCCATTCATTACCTGCACATGGGAAATGAGACTATTGTGGAAACAATCAAAGAGCTATAGCGCACCGAACAAATCGGCATAGACAGAATGTTCATCCGATGCAAAATATCGGTAGAAAAGGTACGGGAGGAATATCGACAGAAGGAGGTGACACTCGCCTCTCACCTAGGAAAAACAAACTATCGCTAAGTGCGGCGCTCTTACAGTCGAAGTGGACAAATGTCGTTCTTGACGGTTTTTTAAAGAAAACTTCAAGCTGATCACTAAAAAAACATATAGTGATTGAATGAATAAAGCTTTTTATTACAAAAAGTAACAGAATTCTACTGATTATATTACTTTTACTTCAGATGCTACTTACAATGTTTACAATTTTATATAATATTATGATTTTTTTTTCTGTTAATTTATGTAGGTCTTCCCCTTAGGGAGTGATGGTCTAACTTCCCTGGAGACCAATTCCTACTGGGAAGTGGGATACGCTGTTTCTCTCCACAGTTCTTCCAGGCTTCTTTGTCTCTGGCTGTCCTCATCCAGTTTGGCCCTGCTATGGCTTTTATGTAGTCACTCCAACGCCTTCTTTGCCTTCCACGTTTTCTTTTCAAGTCATAAGGAGTCCAATCTGTTGTCGTTAAGGACCATCTTCCGTCCGTAATTCTAGTCAGATGGCCAGCCCATCTCCATTAAATTTCTTTTACAAGAAGATTTATGTTTTTGAAGCCTGTTCGTCTCTTTATGTCCATGATTTTGGTGCGGTCCTTTTTCTTAGTGTTTAGCACACTCCTTTCAATAGAATTTTGCCAGACTATTAATTTATTTTCTAATTTCTTTGTCAGAGACCATGTTTGACAACCATAGCTTACACAGGGCATTATGAAACTTTCAAAAATAATCTTTTTGTTTATAATTTCAAAGTTGCATAATGCCCTGTTTATGCAACTTTCAAAAATAATTTTTTTGTTTATAATTTCAAAGTTTCCTTTCATAATAGCCTTGAGGGCCCAATATTTTTTCCATCCTAAAGTGGTTCTCCTCTGGGTCTCTTTTGACGTCCTTTCAGAGAAAGAAATGAATTTACCTAAATAAATATACTCTTCTACATAATTTAATATTGTATTGCTCCAACTGATTTCAGTTTTTTCACTGTTCGTCATCATAACTGTCTTGTCGTAGTTAGGGGCCAGACTTACCTCTATGCAGCATGTTTCCAATTTCCTCAACATCGTGATTATTTCATCAGCTTTATCATAAATCAGAATAACGTCCTCAGCATACTTTAGGTTATTTAATTTAGATCCAATGCTTAGCCCCAAATTGTCGATGTCTGCCTTTTGAAATATTCTTTCCAGTAATGATATAAAGAGTATGGGTGAAAGTCGATCTCCTTGTCTAACTCCCTTGTCTATTTTAAACTTCGGACCTTTCTTTTCAGTTTCAATATCCTCTTTGATAATTCTGATGTACTTGTGTTCAATTCCCATGTCATCCAGCGCCTTCAGAATGCTGCTGTGGTAGACGCTGTCGAATGCTTTCCGGAAATCAATGAAAGAAAAGTAGACCGGGAAATTATATTCTTTAGCCTTTTCGGTAAGCTGGTTCACCACCTGTAGGCTATCAGCAATGGAAAAGCCTCTCCTAAAGCCTGCTTGTTCGCTTGACATTGAAATCGTTATGTAAGGTGTTATTCGTCTAGTGATAATGCTAGTAAAAACTTTTGCAATGGTTGGACAGAGCGAGATTGGTCTGTAATTTTCTATGTTCTTTTTATTGCCTTTTTTATGCATAAGAACTATTTTTGCTGTTTTCCATTGTTTCGGGACTGTTTCTTCCTCCAGGAAGGAATTGAACAATTTAAGTAATTCTTCGCATACTACTGAACCGCCTGCAAGGAGGGTCTCATTTCTTATATTGTCAGGTCCAGCCGCTTTATTTATCTTGAGAACATTGATGGCACTTTCTACTTCTGATAGTAGTATTTCAGGGTCTTTTTCTTCGGACTGAAAGATCAAAGAATGATATTTATTTTTATGCTGATAAAGTTCTGTAAAGTAATCAGTTGCCACACCTAATATATCTTCTCTGTTCATTACTAGTCGATTTTTATTATCCTGAATAGAATAAGACCATTGTCTGCCTGAAGATAATTCAGATAGTATTTTTTTGGTTGATCTGGTTGTATCCAGTATACTCTTAATTGTGTTCTCCCTTTGTTGGTTCAGGTCGGATTTGATCTTCCTCCTAATGAGTTTATTCAGCTCTGTTAATTCGACTTTATCCTTTGAAGAAGCTGGTGTCTTTCCTTTTAATTCTCGTCTTTTGCATAACAGTAACTTTGTCTCCTCTGTTAATTTGCTACTCCTGGACCCGCTTGATGCCACTTGTCTTGGTACATATGCATCTTCTAAAGCTTTTGTAAGATGATCGTACATCATCAGGACTCGTGGATGTTGGTTACCCAACGTTTCTGGTTCTCTAGCTTTTAGTTTGGTTTTAAATATATCAGTGTCTCTTTGGCTTACGATTTTCCAATTGTTTTTTATTACTTAGAAGGGTCGATTTTTCTTGAATTTATTTATTTCAATAACGCCTCTGATCATTCTCAAAAAAAACGTATATTAAGGGTCATTGAATAAAAAGTTTTTTTAGAGTTAACAAAATAATAATTAATATCACAGATTTTTTTTTACAATACATGAATTGATTAAATTACATCGGAAAATTATGAGTCGCTGCTCCTTGACGTACTGTCTTCGGAAGATGTAGACGGGGATAAGTTCTTCAGTTCAAATTGGAGTGAATTCAAAGAAGAGTCGTCATCGTCCAAAAGATATTTTTTTAATGTCCTCTAAATTAAGCTTCGAATTTGAGTGGCTTGCTTTCCTACTTGCAGAAATTAAAACGTCCGACGATATTAAAAGATGATTTAAAAGATCAGCATTTTAATTGGCCCTACTGTTCTTCTGCGTGTGATTCAATTCATTTTTTATGATGAATGGGTAGCGTCCAAAGTCTCCTCAGAGAGCATTCTAATTGGTATAAAATGAAAGAAATTTATTATTTTGTAACTATGGAATAAAACATTATGTACACTAGATGGCAGATAATACCAATCATAATTCTCCAAATACAATTGTAATGTGCCTTTTAATAAAACTCCAAATGTGTCAACATTCACGCGCTTGTCACGGGACAAAGGTCTCAAAATCGATTAAAATTTAGTTATCAGCTCTTCGTTAAAACCAGTAATTTCAGAGCTGACCACGGAATAAGCAAAAAATGTTCTGGCTGTAATCTCAGTCCCCACCTTCCTGTTTAAGGAACATAAAAGCCACTTCAAACAAAAATTCGTCAGTGGCTAAACCTTCAGTAAATGGGAGTTTGAAGGTGCTGTGGCTAGAACTGCCATCGAACCCCGATTTACAGATTTATGTTGAGTCAATATTCTCGGCCAATATATACGGCCACAACAACACCTATTACGAAAGTTGAAAAAAATTGTCAATTCAAATGACGTGTTTAAATTAAAATAAATTATTTTTTAGATACACGTATTTCTTTTTTTCCGTCATATTGAACGATAGAGTACATATCCTTAGTTAGAAATACGTGTGACGTTTAGGAAAATTGTAGATAATTAAGTGGTCAGCAAATGCTGGTAGTTAAAGTCTCTTGGAAATCTTGTTTTGACTATGTAATGACTGTGTTTAGAGTTGCCATTTTATTCTTCATAGATAGGTTATTATTAGGAACAAAAGGAGTAATTATTATATTTATATCGTAGATATTAGATTTTTTTTATGGGATCTTTGGGAGCATGGATGTACGAATTTCAAAATCGAAATTAATTATTGGGTACCATGATTCAAACCTCTGACGTATAGCTGGTGAAAGAATCCAAAAAAATCGTCCTGTCGTTCGACCCGTATGAAGGTGCGTGGTCAAACCACATACAGTTTTCCTCTTTTCGGAACGGTCGTTCGACCCGACTTGATCGGCGAATGGGCCCCGATACGAATTTCAGTCAAAATTCCGGCACGTCCAAATTTATTTTTGCTACGGTTTTTAAGGTTTTGCGCTCCTCTACGGCCGTATATACGGCCGTTTTTACAATACTTTCGCAAGTCTTGTTTAACACATCTTACAATTTTACATCTGCAGAGGTATCCGTTGCTGATACAACTAGCAAAAACGATTTTTTCATCTGACGAAGAACCTTAACGCATGGAAGCTGGTTGCCCAACGAACCAAACGATCGGAGAATATTCTATTTTCTTTCAGATAAATCTAAATCTAATATGAATGAAATTATTTGATGTGGTGCAACCCTCGACTGACAATCAACCGCGGCTGATTTGTTTTCATATCTCCTTGTTAGCTCAGCAGCGAATGCTAATGCCGCGGGAGGTCTTGAGAGTAAATCTTTAACTCTTCTAGTTTTAGTTTTTTGAGACGCTTCCTCGAAATGAACATGAGGTCTTCCCAAGCTTGAAGAATGATTTTCATTAGGAACGGTGTATTCCCTATTCGGAAGTATTCTTGACAGCTCTGCCGGCTTAAAAAAATCATTATTTAACTATATACTAAGGTAGCGTTTCAAATTTTTCCGCCGACGAGCACACGATTCCCATTTCCTTCTCAACACCCAGTCATATATTTCTGCCGTGTTTGAACTATCTGATGCATGGAATCTGAAGGTGCAAAGGTATAAACGGTCCACGATAGCCGCGTAAACAGCAAAAACTCTGTCCGGACCTTTTGACTTTATCCAAGTTTCCGGCACGTCAATTTCTTTTAGATTTATGATGTTTTCTGAAAGAAATAAACACAGAATCATTCAAAGCAGGAAAGATTTGTATATTTATGATGCATAATTGTTATCAAATCAAAATATTTCAGAAACTAAGAATGTTTTGGATCGAAATTGAAAAATGTTTATTTGAATTTTTTTCATTGAAAAATATTAGCGAAAAAATGTTACTCAAAAGTACTAACGAGAAAATAGATATTACTTACATTCTTCGATTCCTTCCATACTAAAAATTCATTTGAAGTTGACGTGCCCTTAACATGAAAGAAGGGCCTACTTAATTGAAATTGTTTCGTTGAGAAAGATATACGATCTGCTACTTGTTCAAACATGATTTCTATCCTTTGTTTTTATAATAATAGATAAAAAGCTCCTATTCCAAATCACTGAGGTCATTATGAAAGGATTACTAAAGCAAATCTAATTGGAAAAATATTTGCATTTTCGACTTTTGTCCATAGGCTACCGCAATGTGTACCGGGGCGAGCTCGAAACGACACATGCATTGAAGCACAAGTACTTCTGGGACGGCATGAAAAAGACGATTCAAGAGGTGATCGGAGGCTGCGAAATATGCGACGCTACTAAATATGACTGTCACCCGCCAAGAATTCAGTATGACGGAACCCCCACGGCGAGTATACGATTGAGCGATCTACAAGTCGATACCTTCATCTGTATAGGGCCCAAGTCACCATGATCGACTCATTTAGTGGCCAGGGCCTACCCAGTACACGAACGGTCATCGGAAGCAGTCCTAGGAGCCCTTCGGAGGTGGTTCCAGTTCTATGGGGTACCTAATCGGATCTCGTCACACTGTGGAAGAGAGTTCGATAACATCACCACAGAAACAACAACAGAAAGAGAATGAAGGCCCTGGACGTGAAATGAGATCTGAATATCCGAGGCCATCCCAAGAGCGGAGGAGGCATCGAGAGGCTGCACGGAACATTGGGAGAACACCTGCGAGTGTAACATGTAGACAAAGGTCTAGAACCAGATGAGGCGATGCCGAAGGCGGTTGCAGCGAATAATCATTCGATACACACTGTAATGGGATTCGCCCCATTTAAAATGCTCTTTGGGCTCCGCGGTCGACGAAGGGATACAGGAGAAACGGTGACAGACGAGGAGATGTCCGAAACATTGTTAAACAATCGCATAGCGCAGGAGAACTGTGGGAAAAAGGACAAAGTAGACCAGAGAGGGAAAAAAGTAGAAGAGTGGCCCGGGAGAATAGGAAGGTAAAAGATATAACTTGCGCCGGACTCTTTATATCGAGCAAATAAATCTCCCAGTGCAAAGCTTGAACAGGCTGGAGCATCCTCATCTCCGCACACGAAAACCGCTGTGTAATCAGGCGAAAGTCAGATTTTTTTTTGTTTTCTTGCAGTTGACAAAGCATTGTGTATAGTTTGTAAGTCAAAAGTGAAAATTTCAGTTCTTGTGTAGTCGTAAGTTTTCTTTTGTTTGTGTATTCTTTCTTCGTATGTCCAGTTATGCTAATAAGTCTATCATCATGTAGTTCCAATGTCATGTTATTGTGTGTATATATTAGAGCAATATCGTATGCGTTACTATATTATAGTTATGTATATACTAGTTTACGACGGATAGTCTGGGAAACTGGGAGCGGGGAGTCAATGTCCGGTGGAAGACAATATAGAACTTAATACCATCTCTGAATTTAAATAAAACACAGACACTATATATAGAGGATTATAAGAGGAAGAGAGCAGTTTTAGTTCGGAGCCCGTGTGTGTTATTTCAAGCTCCCTTTTCCTTCTTTTCTTTATTTCATTTTTTTTTTTTTTTTTTTGTTCGTTTCGAGTCGAGGGAGCTTAACTTTATATATATATATATATGTTATATTATTGTTACTAGCACCTATATTGTTGCACTAATGTAAGCTCGTTGATGTCATAATATCATTAAACTAAATGATGTTGATTGAGCTAATAACTACAGCATTTATGAATGTTGATTGATGAGGAAGAAGACACAGCGCTTACGTCCCTACCACTTCACCGCTGATAATGTGCATTTTCGAAGAAACCTTTTCGAATATTTAAAAAAAATAACTATTGTTTCTTAAAGGAGAATAAGTGATTGACATGTTTTATTTGAAGACTTTTTGGTTATTACTAGCCTATTTCAACTAACTTGTGAACGACTCGAAAAAATTGACTTTACTAGTGCTTATTAATAATGTCCAAGCCAGTTATTATTTTTTATTATTCTATATCATATGATTCTTTGACTATTCAGCTTTAAAACGAAGTCAATAATTGCGAAATTAAGCCAAATGCTGAATGATAGTAAGCAAAAACCCGTTGAATTTTTTATTAAATAAATCGATTGGCTTCTTGGGTGGTATGACAGGTGGCGCCGTCCTTTGAAACCAGATCATTGTCAGATCTATTTCTTCCAATTTCGGTCAACTTCTGAAGCATATGCCGGTAACGATCACCATTCACAGTATGGCAGCACCCGCCTTATTCCCAAAAAAATAAGGGCCAATTATGTCCTCAGCCCAAAATGCGCAACAGTTACTCTTTCAGAATGTAACGGCTTCTCATGAATCTCTTAAGAATTTTCAATTGTCCAAATACTACAATTTTGTTTATTTATGAAGCCGTTCAGCCAAAAATTAGCTTCATCGCTAAAGATTATTTTATGTGCAGTTCTTGTGTCAGCTGAACTTTTTAAGAGCTTAGACCTCAGTCCTTTCGTGAAATTTGTCAAATTGAAGTCTGAAATAGGCGGTTTGTTTGGAACGTCATGGAATTGATATTTTCGAAATCCTCACTCAATCTCGTAGCCTACGAAATGTTTGACAAATTGAACCACCGTTTTGATAATAACGTTTAATCATTTCAACGCAATGTTCAACTGAATGGCGACTAAACTTGACAAACACCGAACATTTACTGACTCATCTGTCAAAAATTCACGCCATTAGAGAATGAAAATGGTTGCCACAAGCTGTCAAAGATATCTTGTCACTGTTGAAAAACCCTTCAGAAGACACAAAGATAATCTAAAAAATTCCCTCTACTCTCCTGATGCTTACAGTACGACCTCATTCTGACATCCCTTTTAATTTCAAAGTCCTATAAAAAATTGATATTGCATGAAAACATAATTGAACTTAAATAGATAATTTATAATTTTTTCTGAAGTATGAAAGTTTAGGGACATTTAAAGCTTTGGTAAACATATCTGCTACAATTATAATAGTTAAATTGTATTAACACTATTTTTTTTTAAATAATATATTTTATGAAATTAGCCTTTATGTTTGGTGTCCTGATGATTTTTTTATAATGCAGAGAGCACCTAGATTTTCTGCCAATTAAGAACACTCCACTTTGTCACCTTCGCATAAAGGAGTCGTCAGTCATTTTAGAAACTGACGAACTGAAGAAATGCGCTATTTTATGAAATTAGCCTTTATGTTTGGTGTCCTGATGATTTTTTTATAATGCAGAGAGCACCTAGATTTTCTGCCAATTAAGAACACTCCACTTTGTCACCTTCGCATAAAGGAGTCGTCAGTCATTTTAGAAACTGACGAACTGAAGAAATGCGCTATTGCTTCTGTAACTTTCAGGATATTAAGATCCTCCAATCTGCAACTGCATAGGAGACTATTATGAATAACCCTTCCGTGTCTTGACTATTTCTGCACATTAACATTTTATCCATTATTCTATTTAGGTATCATGCAACTCTCTCAGCAAGATTCCATAAAGATTGTAGTTGGTCTCGTAAGAAACCTTCTTAGGAAAGATGTAGCAAACCTGATATCTGTTCCACTAGTTAATGATAAACAGATTAGGCTTCCCACTAATTCGCTATAAGGTAAGTACTTCAGTCACCTCATCTATATACGAAATTTCCAGTTTTTCTTCAATTAGTGTTGGTTGGACTCGGTCTAGCTTCTTGTAATTGGAACTTATTTATAATTTTTCTATTAGTGAAAATTGTATTTTGTGTTAGGAAAAGTTTATTTTGGTAAAATATATTGCATCAAATTGTTCAATTCTTTAAATGTTGCTTCAAATTTTACCCAAAAAGTAAAATATCAAACCATAATATCAACCAAATACCTTCGCTGATAAGTGAACACACGTCAAAATTCGATCTCTTGCTACCATTTGTTGTCTCATTGTGATTTGTATATTTTATTCCTCTAATAAGTTTATACTATTGCCGTTATTAAGTCTGGAATAACTTTTATGGTTGGTACTATCTTTCGCCCTGTTGATATACCTACTACAGTTGTTAGTTTTTCACTGAGGCTATTCTGGAATTATTGATACATTGAAATCTGAAAACGTATGTTTTCCTATCCCAACATGTGAACGAAAGTGAACTTAATCTTACCTTAACATCTCTAGTTCTTGTTTTTAGTACTTCCCAGAATTCATTGTTGGATGAGACTAAATCAAAGTTCCCGATAGCTATTAGTTTAAGCGCTGCAACGATCTGAAAATTACAGCAAGTGTCACAACAAATAAACATAAAGTATTTCAAGTCGCATAACCTATATTGTTATGTTATTCAATTTGTAGCATGCATTATATATTATTACTATTACTACATAAATTAGATAGTAGAAAAAAGTCGGTTCCTCTCTTGTTACTTATTATACCTAATAGTTTCTGTATTATTTTAACATCGGCATAAAGTCAAAATATATAATGGAAACCCAATAAAAACTATGGTAATTACGGTTTTAATTCAAGTTAATATATTGTATATCTCTATTTATTAAAGTAATTTAGGATTTCAGTCGAGAGGAGTTTCGGTTATAAAATAGCATATGAAGTACTCATGGCTTTTCAAAAATGGATCTGTATCAGTGTGCTCCAAAGATGGGGATTTTCCCCATTGTAGCGCATCGATTTAATCTTGGAAATACAGAAAACTAGTATACCCGGGCGAGAACTCTCGCATTAGATATCAATCCCAGTACATTAAAAGTATAAGCGATATTAGGGAAACATATTTATTCATAGAAACAATATAATATTTACCAAATACATTTATTAAACATACACATTGGCTGAAGCTACATTGTTTGTACCGACTATGTTGAAGTTACAGTTCATACTTAATAAGTATCAACCTTACCCCACTGGAAAAAATCTCTTCAATTTAGCAGTTAGACAATTGGATCCAGCTATAATATTTTCTATATGTAGTATTCTTATTTAGCAGTGCCCTTTAGGGTTGGACATGAGAAACTATTTATAATTTCCCACTCATTAAAAGTTTTTGTAAATAGACTCAAATTGATATAAAGTTGCCATGACAACGGCACGTACGCAAGATGGCGTGAGGCCCGTGTGGACCTATATCGTGCATTATCTCGAAAACGGTAGGTTTTTAAGCTTTAAAACGCTGGACCAATACGCTCCATAGGATACGCTCCATGGTCTAGAAGCCCGCGTCAAAATCTTTAAAACCCAACTTATCCCGTCTCGATCCGCCGACTCTCAGTCGTCAAAGTTTTGAAACCTTCCAGTTTTTTCATCATTTTTATTTAAGCCCTTGTAAGATTTTAAGAAACAAAATCAAAATTCGTCACTTCTCCATGAAATTCCCTTTCTTTTGATACCTCATTCGTCAAAATCCATCGCTCCTGAGAGCCGGAAAAGGGATCTATACTACCGTAATAATATATAGTAGTGATAATAATGATCGAAATAAATAAGCAAAGGCTTGGAATAAAAAAAAAAATGTTTTATATATCACTTCTGTGTATAATACAAACCATGGTTTAGAAGATATAACATGGTAACAATATTGTATTTCAATCAAAATTCTTCATCTTTAAGACTAGAAAAAGAATAATTCCTTAGATCAGGGCAATGGCGTACGCAGGGAGGGGGAAATCTGACAGATATTTCCCACCCTCCCAAATTTATAAAAAAAATATTATTTACATACCCACCAACATAAAGTTTGTATTATTATTATACTGGTTATACTTAAGACTTATACCCAATTTGGCGATTATAGACACTTAAGTGATTACTTGCCATATTCTTATCAAATCCCCCTCTGAAAAAAAATTTAGAACCCCTCCCGAAAAAATATTCTGCGCAAGCCCCTGGATCAGGGGTTCCAAAAAACGAGGAATAAACTTCTTCAAGTAAGGAAAGAAATTCTAAGAATAAATATAAATGTAAGAGTGACAGTTAGGTATGATAGAACGCGGTGTATGGATAGCAAATTACGTTGGAAGAAGAGCTGCGGCCTAGTAACTATGGAAGGATGGAGTGGGTCAGAGTTCCAGACGGTTCAACTAGGAGTGGATATGTCGCATTTCCTAGCAGAATAAGAAATGCGCATGCGCAATCAAAAATCAAATTCAAAAAATGGAATTAGAACCCTCGAAAACCTAATGAACACTCCCTATGTTATAGAAAACTTTAACAGTTACAGTAAATCGAAATGCGCATGCGCAATCAAAAATCTAATTAAAAAAATAGAATCAGAACCCTCCAAAACCTAAACCAAAGAATTTGGCAAACTAATAATTTATTGGAGGTGTTCATTGCCGAATAAAATTTCGATATAAGCAACTTCGAAAACCTATTGAACGGGTGTGAAAATAAATATAATAAGAAAAGTTTTGTCTTAAAATGGTAGAAATAACAATAAACATCTCTAAACAGGGGATGGTTGTGAGAATCACGATTTTTATATAAATACAAACAACCACAGTTGTTTTGTTTTTTTATTTAATGACGTCTTAACATTAATGATTCAGTAATTGTTAAAAAATTGAAACGACTACAGTCGATGATTATAAGTTAGTGTAGAAATCTCAAGATACTAAAAAAAACTTCGGTTTATGTAAACAGTGTAGAATAATTGATTCTTCTGAGTCAACAGACAATAGGAATCGAAAAGTTTTTTATCACGCTCTCTTTTGAGTTTGACTTAGCGTGTTTCAACTGTCAGTGTGATCCAGAGACCTAGGGAGCAATAACAAACTGAAATAATGTAAGTATTTTTACTAATTAATTAATTGAATGCTCAATATATATAAGCGCAATATATCTATTTGTAAAGAATTCTTCTCTAGAAACAAATATATATAAATAAATATGAATACGAAGTGTCACAGGTACTAACGATCATTATCAAATTTTTTAAAATCTATTTTTAAAATTTAGTGACTTGTAGAAAATTACATTATAGGAACGGATTGTGTAAGAAAAAAAATATTTTGTTTGTTAACGAAACATATCTGAAAAAAAAATTACTTAAATTATATGTTTTAAACATAATGTTGAAAAGGTGGATTTTTTTTAACAAACAAATATATTTTTTTTGTTGGACAAACATATTTTAGTTTGTAAAAAAAAAAAAAAGAAAATTAATAAATAAAATACTTAAATTATACCTCTGGAAAAAATTGAAAACGTGGAATTTTTTTTCTACTAAACAATTTGCATTGATCGTTTTTCCCCGTGACTCTAATTCTAGTAGCTTATTGTTATTATCCTTCTTAAAAACAAAATCAAACCCGCTGGCGTCCAAACGTAGTTAGAAGGTTGAAAACCTATGGAGGAGTGGGGAGGGGGTGTAGGGGGTAGGCTGCATGATCTCTGGTGTTAGCGACATGTAATATAAAATTGAAGTATGATGCCTGAAATATATTATTTTGGAAAACCATTGAAAAATCATATTGAAAAACCATTAGAAAAACCATTGATGGGATCTTAAAAAAATGAAAAGAAAAAAAAGAATAATGACGTCAAAGCGAATTATAACATATTGATATAGGGCACTTGTTAGAAATGGGCGTGTTGGGCATTGGCTCAAAGCGCCAGTTTTTGAGGGGCGGGAGAATTTGAATTGCAAATCATAGGGCAAACAAATTTTAAGTAAAGAAAAAATAAGTATCATATTTTAACGTAAGTCAAAGTTATTAAATTATGCTTGTAATTATAATATTTTCTGTAGGCACTGCAGACCATGAAAATATTTATCCGAGCATTGTGATCTTCTTACAGGCATTTATTGCTTGGTTATTATTGCTACAGATAACCTGGTGGAACAACTCACCCAACCACACGTTGCTACGAATCATGGTTTCCATTGTGCAGCGGCAGGCTACCCATAATTTAATAGTAGTACCTATATTTAGTAGTGCCTTTCCCACCGACTCGGATTCAAGGACAGTGACAAATCGGTCTAGATCCACGGCGATTCCGGGTCAGCAGACGCAGGAGGACCTATATTTTCCATGAAGCAAACTTCTGAGCGGCAATTTGGTATCCGGGAAGAGCACAACACGGTTCGCTATTTTGGTACAAAGAGCAGGTTAATCATTCCTACTCCCGATTTGTATGAGTTGCCTCTAGGCTGACGAGCCTGACATACCCCGAGTATACGCCGGGGAAATCTTGTTTGGGAAATCGGGGAAAACGTTGTTTAACTTTCAATACCTATTGAAACTGCCATTTTGTTTTGGAAACTTCCAATCCAATAATAACCAAATTATATTTGTTTATTTTTTGAATTTTTGTTTTAGTTTAGTATTTAAATTGCTTTTGATTTTTCAGATGATCTTAACTGACAAGGACTACTTGCTAAAAGGCTATCAAGGGAGTCAATGCTTTCTTTTGAGAATCGGTGCAATGTACGTCCTTCAGGATGAAAATGAAGTTTACAACTGGATATTCGTAGGGATTTTCCATATGCATTACTATGTCTTCTTGTTCTGGATCTTACCATACGACATTAGTTATACCATACCAATGGGCCATGTGACTGCTACTTTACAAGCTTTGCACTACTACTGCACATTTCTTGGTTATTCAATAGTTAATTATCTCTACCATTTTAACAGAAAAAGCGTCAATTACTGTCTGATACTAATGGGGAAAGGTTTCTTCGATTACGAAGAGGGAGAAACGGAATATAAAACGAAATCAGCCCAAGAAAGTGACAAAAAACAAAAAGAATATATACGGAAGTTGACGAGATACGTTATGGTGATAGTTTTCGCAACTGCTTTTGCGGTGTTGATGCTACCACCTTTTGCTGAGTTACTGACAAGAAATGAGCCGGTACCCGATGATGAGGTTATGAACCCATACTTACCAATACCTTTAGTTTTACCTTGGGACTCGTATACCATTGGTGGGTACATATTGATTTATGTATTGTTGTATTTGGTGTCATATAATATTACAACAGAACTGCTTGCATTAAGCATGGGCTACACAAGTTTTCTGATAATATACATAAATCAATTTAAAATCCTAAACGACTCAGTGTTAAAAATAGAAGAGAGAGCTACGAACCGGTATAAAAAGGTTGCGGTGAGGCAATTAAAGGGGATGGAAAAGTTTGATGACCCGATTTTTCAAGAATGTATGTATTTATGCTTGAAACAAAACATTAGGCATCACCAAATTCTTTTAAAGTAAGTATGTTCTGGAAAACTAAAAGATATGTATTGTCAGTAATTATTTGATCTGGCATTAGAATACCAGAACTGAATATAAAACAGTTAGGAAGAACGAAAGAACTCTTTTTTAAACCCACAAATAAACATATCTGTCTTGATACACATTCAGTTATAAAATTTACTTGTATAATATTATTTATTAGACATAATTATAGTTAAAATATATATTTTATTTAAATCATATTTTAAAAATGAGTGATATAGTTATCTCGTCCTGGGGCTTTCCCGGTCTTTATCTTTTCAATTGCTTGCTCAATTTCGTCCTCCTCTATGACCTCATCAAATTCAGCCTTTTAGAATTGCACCATGATCCTGGTTCAAGTTCTTCCCAAGATTTCTTTTTCGCGATTTTTACCGCCTCATTGGTCCTGTTCCTAGCTAATACATGTGTTTGCCATTTTCCTGGGGTTCGATTGCTTCAGTGATCCTCCCAATCTACTTATTTCTCACTAACTAGTACTTTTACTTCTTCGCTTCACCATGTATTACGCTTGCCTCTCCTAGATATCCTCTTTATCAGATATCCTCTCTGCAGGCTAGTGAAGTTGACTCTAAGATACCATCCTTGATATGCTTCCAGACAAGACTGGGAAAGCCGCAGGACGAGATAATATAGTTGAAGAATATGTGAAGTATGGTGGGATGGACCTAGTGAGATCTCTACAAATACTTTTTCAGAAAGCATAGGACGAGTAATGGATTCTTACAGAATGGGAATATAATGTTATTATTCCCATACACAACAAAGGCAGCCATGATGAGTTCTCCAACTACAGACCCATATGCCTATCGCCAGTGGAATAAAAAATATATATTATGTCCGTCCTAGAAAGTAGACTGATACCTCTAGTAGAGTCGCTAATAGGACAGGAACAAGCTGGTTTCAGACCTGGATGTCAGACACAAGATCACATTTTCTCCCTCAGAAATGTACATCGAAAATCCTGGGATCAGGATAAGAATATGTACCTCGCCTTCCACAACTTCAAACAGCATTCGACTCCGTCCCAAGGAATGAAATATGGGAAGCACTAAGAGCCCAAAACGTTCTAAGAAGCCTAGTAGAAGCCATTAAGTCCATACACCAAGACCCTAAGGGAATTGTTAGGCTGAATGGACAAGAGCCAAGGTATTTTAACATAGCTAGGAGGGTCAAACAAAGGGACAGTGTAAGCCCCTTGCTATTAATACTGTATATGGACGAAATTGCACCAATCTGTAAAAGACGAACTGACGGGAAGTTTCTGGGGCGAAGAAATCTACTTGCCGTTGTGATCCAGCTTCTTTTCTATGCTGACGATAATGTCCTCATTGTGGACTCCGTGGAGAAGCTGCAACAGACAGTAACGGAATGACACGAAGAGCTCCGGAGAAAAGGTATGCTTATCAGCAGCAGTAAAAGCAAGATCCTACCTGTAGGTGTACCGAAAGATGTCCAGGTGTATTGTATCGGAGAAGAGATGGAAGTAGTCACGCAATTCGCATACCTTGGAACGGTTATGGACGGACCTGAGAAGTGGATCCAGAAATTCTACACAGGGTAAGTAAGGTAAACTCGGTCTATAACCAGATTTGCAATACTGTGGTCGGGAAGCGAGAAGTGAGTAAAAATGTAAAAATCGATATCTTTAAGCCTGTGTTCCTGTCTGTATGGCGCTGAGAGCTGGGTATTGACAGACAACCAGGATAGTAGAGTGACGGCTGGGAAAATGAGGTTCCTCCGAAGGATTGCGGGGGGGACAAGAAGGATTGTTTCCGCAATGAGAGGATCGGTGAAGAACTAGGGCCCGTCTCGATAAAGGAGGTCCTAGATGCTCGTCAGCTGAAGTGGATTGGCCATCGTCAGGATCGAAGGACACTGAGATTCACTGAAGATCATGGACTATGTCCCTGACGGAAGAAGAACCCGAGGCCGACAGAGGAAGTCTTACCCGGAGCACGTTTATCCAAAAGGAGAGGAAAAAATCTGCACCAGACCAGGAACCTGGCAAGAGACAGAGATCAATGGCAGTCCTGGCTAGACGCTCCCTTAAGGATACTACAGGGTAATGAAAAAGAAGAAGAAGAAGTAATATACAATAGTTGACTATAAAACGAAAGAGCAAATGCATCACAATGATTCAAACAACTGAAAATAACCATGGAAATGAAAATATAAACGTAATTGCTGAATTTCATGAGGTATATCCACATTGTGCAATTATTGTTTCAATACGCTTATAGATAATAGAAAGGTTGGACTTATTTCTCATTTACCGGGAGATACAGTTTTTCAAATTAACAGATAACGAAGGCTAAAACGAATGAAGTGTTTGCTAATTACCAACCCACCAAATCTTCGCTGATTAGTATTTGCCAATTTCCCTTGAATCATATTTTTTATGCCAGTAAACATTGAGGATTCAAGCCTTCCAGGATGTGCGCCTAATTAGTAAAATAAATACAATTTCATTTACAATAAGTGCTTATTTTGAAATAATTCTTCTTAAAACCTTATTTGTACAATCTTAAGTGATTAATTACAGCTTAGAGGATGACTATGAGAGTGTTCTTAATTTTTATATCTATATCCAAAGGAGATTGGAGGGGCTGGAATTAAAGGGAAGGATATTTTATAATTATTTGAAAAATTTAAATATTTTGAGACAGTGCCATCTGTTAACTTGAACTGATTTCTCTGATTTCTCTGCATATTAGGTTTCTATTGTAATCTGAATCAGATTAAATTAGAAACCTTGTATAAGTAAACAGAAACCTTCTTGATATCAGAGATAGCATTGTCCTTTGTGAAAATCAATATTCAATATTTTATTCATCTGAATGGTTGAAATGAGAATGTAGTTATTATCATTACCCATAGTTCAATGGTTATGTTCTTTGCATAACTATCGTTAAAAGAGCCGACATAAGTTGTGGCAAATCGCAAAAGCAAATAATACCAGGATTTGAAAATGCAGCCCTTGTTTGTATGGAAAAGGAAATGGCATATGTTCTAATTTTGAACAATAATTAATAAATACGGTACTTACGTATTAAGCGGTCGACCATATGTTGTATTGGTTTTACCTACACTAACAGTTTATTATCTTTTCTGTTTAGTAATATAAGTTGTATTTCAATAAGTTCAGTGTTTTGCCATATTTCTCTTCGGTTTTATTGTCGAAAAATGATAAACATTTATGAATTACCATCTACGGAAGACATAGTATATATATATATATATATATATATATATATATATATATATATATATATATATATATATATATATATATATATATATATATATATATATGTATATATATATATACATACAACAAATTATTTTCAAAGTTTTGGACTTATTCCTTCGAAGATAGTCTATAAGAATGGGTATGATATTTCCATTATGTAAACAACTAAATTTAAATTAGAGTATTGTCCCGATCATAACTGATATTTCTTTTTTAATTTAGTTTAGAATTTTAATAATGAAAGGTAATTTAAGCGCAGTTTTTTAATACCGTCACATAAAGTCCCATAAATACGAAGAAGACGTTATGGTTTCAGGTTATAACCGACAAAAATCGAAGGTATAGTCGACCGCTTAATACCGAAGTACCAAAAATAGCTTATTATACAATGATGCTAACAGACGTCAGCGCCAGTCAATGATCGATCTTCAAAAATGAACAAATTAACTTTTATATTGTTGAAGTTATTTTAATGTACTATCAAGAAGATGAAATGTGGAACCCGAATGGTAATTATTTTTTAAACAAGCTATTAGCCAATGTGTAAACGCACCGTACCGTTGGCCTTGGATTTTTATCTCATTTGCATGTGTTTAAGAATATTGAGAAAATCTTGAATGATCAATCAAAATCAATTCATTGATTTAATTTTTTTTTTTTTTTTTTTTTTTTTTTATATTTTCATTGCATATTCCTACCTTTAAGTTTTAGTTTATGTTATTTAAAGTTCTTGGCATTTCCATTGACTAATAAATTTTAGTCAGCCTTTAAAAAAAATTAGGAAAAATCATATCCTCAACCACTTTCAACACTATAGATTAATTTTAATTCAATTATTAAAAATATTTTTCCTTTTTTTTTTACAAGTGTATTTAAATTCACCCATAATAATTTTGTTTTTAATTAATTTTCATTGTCTCTGGTATTCTTGTATTATTAAAGAATAGATCAGGGATTTTTATTGCATTTAGTTCAATAATTTCGATGAAAAAACGATGAAACTTAAACGATCAATTTTTTATTCAAAACCTCACTTAATGTACAGGGAGAGTTGGGTAGCTCAGTGGGTAAGCTACCGGAATCCCAACTTCCGGGCTCTGGCTCTAGTCCGGCTGTGGCAAATAATTATTTATTCCGTTATCTCACCCACAGATCGACGCTGGGGCCGGGAAACCTTCCAGGAGTACACCAAGCAGCTATAAAGTGGGTACTCGTAATTAAGGGGAATACTTGTCGGTTGAGAGTTATCTTGGCAAGATCACCTCCTTGCATAACCGTTGGTCAAGAAATATTAATTCCTTACAAGTACTGAAGACTCATTATGAGTTGTAAGAGGTACATTTTTTTTTCACTTCATTTTCAAATGTTAGTCTCATGAATCCAAAAAGGAAACTTAAGTATTGAGGGATAGACCATTTCTTCTATTGTTGTCTGTTATAACCTGGCACGTGTGTCTTCTTCGCAGTTATGGGACTTTATGGAGCGGCGTTAAAAAATAAAATTTAAATTACATTATATTAATAAAATTCCTTTAAAAAAAAAAAAAATAATAATCCGAAAACTTTGAATTTTCATGGTGGCATTAAAAAATTGTATTCATTGGAATTATTAAAATTAGATCACAGCTGTTGACTTCCGCTCGCTACGTTCGCTCAAGAGATAGAGGAACGGATCCTTTTCAGTTGAGATCGGGACCTTCCCATAAATGAAACTTAATTATTTATGAGATGGAAATATCACGGCCATTCTCACATAAGCTCTTCGGTGGAATAATCCGAAGACTTCGAAAATACTTTACTGCATTTTCTTACGTAAAAAATTAAATTATCATTTTTCGTAAAAAAAAAAAAAAAAAAAAAAAAAAAACAGGAGAAATTAATTATTATTATTATTAATGCTCAAATTATATATTATTTAATTAGATATAGTATATAAAACAGAGAACTGATAAGAAATGCTACAGTGTGGGCTATAAGAGAAACCATATGGTCGACGACTTAGTACGTAGTTAGTTTGGATTTTATTGTATTATATGAAGACTTTAGTAAATTTATTTGAAAAATAAAAGAGAAAAACACAAGAGGCCCTGATCTTAAGGAATCATTGTTCCAAAGATTCGTATTAAGCGCCAAAATCAATTCACAATGAGTTAAAAATAAACCTGTTCTATTTGTGGTTTCAGTCAGGAAGAGTTATGAATAAGGAAATAATTACTGTTTGGCATGTCTCTGTCTCATTGCATAAATAGGCGTGCGTACAGGTGCACTGGCATCAGCTAATCTCTCACAAATATTTTTTCTTATAAGACAGTAGATAGACGCAAAGTTTAAAGATTCAAGTTTAAAAAAAACATGATGCTTAGAAATAAAGTTCAAAAACTTTAACTAAACCTTTTAAGAGTGTTAAATTTTCGGTTTAATTTTAACAACAAAATTGTTTTAATTACGTTGTAGACAGCATATTCTTTAAACAAATTTCCAGGGGAGTAAATAATATCTCCGAACCCCCTGCCCGACTGGGAAGTATGGAAAGACCCCTCCATGGTACTATGGTTCGTGCACCCTCTAATAAAGCATATTGCGCACGCAAATGAAGATTGTTTTGAAAGTTATTTGATCTTAGGATAGCGTGATTTATTAAAAAGAAAACTAGATCAGGAAGATGTGTATGCAGGATACACATAAAGTATTTTATTTCAATTTGGATTGTTCTAGAGCCACCGCCCAAACAGATCTATACTATTAAGTGACAATGATTTATATTAAACATAATAATATCCATTTATGAAATAGCCATTTATTCCTTTTATTCTAATAGATGGATGGACGAGGCGTGTCATTTTCTTGGATGGGGAGTTCTATGCACAATTTTCACCACATCGTTTCTTCTGGCTGCTTCAGGTTTTCTAATCACTATGGTTTGTATTAAAGTTCCATAAACGAATACATATAGGTGAAGTAAAATAGTTACACCAACTCTTAACTCATTTCTTTAATTTATTTTATACTAATGAATTGCCTTAAATGGGATTATTTTGGCTGGAAAATAATGGAGGATTTTATATTTTATCAAAGTTAATTTTATGTATTATAAACTTTTTACATCTCATGCATCAGTCTAAACCCTTATTAATCGTAATTTAAGCAATGTTTGTTTAGCATAATAATTATTTGCTAATAATAAAAGACATGAGTGGATAAATGTGCTGTCTAACAAATTTTTGAAAATTGATTTTTTTCTAATGGATGAAGGTGTTACGTCCTTATCTTTGCCTTGTTAATACAATTTTACATTGTACAATTGTACATTAACAACCGACGAATCTTGGTTAATCGCATGCTTTCTGAGTGGATTGGATAAATCATATCTTCAAAAAATTACATTTGTCATTTTCTCAAAACTTTGCAGTTTTAACATAACACCTTCATCCATTCATGTCTTTAATTCAGTCCTTTTGTCCAACCATTTTTTTAATTTGACTTTTCACTTACGAGTTAAAACTCTGTCGGAACGTAGTCTAATCTCTTGACCAGCGTAAACTGTGGAGAAAAACAAAAGAAAATTGCTGGAGAACATTCGGAAAAAACAAGCTGGTAAGTCAATCGTTGATGACAACAGTATCGGTATCTGCAAAACGGAAGCTTGAATAAAAGACTTCCATGGATTGTCCACATTATTTTGGATGTCTGACCCTGTTGTCTCAACCCACCTCCTATCTAATTTTTTAATAGCTTTGGATAATGTATTTTTTTTAAACTATATATAAATTGGAAAGTAGTTATTTCTATACAGGGTTTGGTAAAGACCCCTTTAGACACTCCCATTATTTCAGAACAACAAAATGACAAGCCTTTATGGATAAATTACTTAACATCTAACGCTTCTTCGTGATTTACCTTGTTTCAGAAATAAGTGCAAAGGAAGAATTATTTGTTCCCTTAAATATCCGGGATCAACCCAAACATAAGAGATTTGTTGAAAAGAAGAGATGTAGCCAGGAGGCGTTTTCTTTATGCCACTTCATAACCAAACATATTTCCCTCTCTCATGCTCCAGGTTCTGAACCTACTTCTCATTTCAAACACATTTTCATTCTCTATAATTTATACTAAACTTTCGAAAGATTAATATACTCCTAGCTTACCTCTTTGAAAAATGCAATCTTGTTACCCACTTTCAATGTTTCCACTCAGGTTATTCCACAGAATACAGCTTAGTAGAAACCGCTTAAGACATTCAATTTTAATCATTTTTGGTTTCCAAAATATTTTGATTCTGTTGTCATTCATGTTTAAAACAGGGAGCTTCCCTTTCTCTTGTTTTAGTCCAGCCATTTTAAACCCCAGTAACATAAAACCCTACTAAAGTATAATTATTCTTGTTACCTCTTGATATATATAGCTTATTTTCTTTTTTGATAACATTTTTTTTATTGGTAATTCAATAATTGTAGAATAATACGTTTAAATTACAAACATGTCAACAAACACCCTCTGAAACTCATTAGCAACCAAAATAAAACGTTTTATTGATTATAGGAATCAGACAGTTCTCTACTCAAATCACTGATATTGGTCCAGGTCCAAATTCTAGAGCTTTTGCATGCCTACTTATTTTGTTGGTGGGGTGAAAACTTAGCCACAGAAGTAAGTAATCAATATTTTATCTTATCTATTCGAAGCACTCTTAGCATTATTATAGATATAGTCGATTTAGATGTAAAATGTTGGCACCACGAAAATTGAAGCTTGAGATCCTCTATGCATGAGAAGCGCTGTTACCGCTCCATGCACAACTTCTCTTCTATCCTTTTGACCCCTTTACTTCGAATATATCAATCATTAAGCTAATTAGTGTTGGTTATTGTTTAATAAACACTGTTAAGCACACTCTAATTATTTATACCGATGTTAAGGAAATAGTTGAAATTTAAAAATCAATAAATTAGGATGCATAGAATTTTTTGGATGCGAGCGTATTTGCAATAACGAATTAGGCTTTTGAAATGTAAAAAAAAAGATGATTTAGGGTCGATAACAACCACAATGGAAGATATTATAAGATAGACGTCCAAGCTCATTGTAAATAGCTGGAGACACTTACGTAATAATAATGAAATTATATTCACCACTGGTTATTCAAAATTATCATTTTTGTCTTAAATGTACAATAAAGCCCTTTGTTAACGCTCAAAAAATATTTCAGAATGTTTTTAATTTTATTGAAATTATTTATATTATTTTTTTCATATTCAATAAAGAACAATATTTCATTTTGACGAATTTATTTGAAATCATTCAGAAATAAATTTAATGCCATTTTGTACAATTGCTTAAACAATAGGTTTGGTGAATTTAGAATTATAATTTATCTGAGGAATCTTGTACATATTATCGGATTTGTTTGTATGAAGACTACTGCGTTTTAATAAATAATTTTTATAGAAGTCTTGGGTGGAAACTTCACTCCAGTGTTTTTCTTTTTTGTGTGGGCTACAATGCAATGTTGGCCAACAAAGTTTGGCCATTTATTCATAGAAATCTGTCAATGAACGAATTAAAGGTGTATATTTACAACATATTCTATCATTTTCTTTCTTATAATTCATCACATTATTTTGCATAGATGAATCAGTCTGCCAGGAATCTTTCCCAATTCTTTAATTAGAAATACAAATGTGGTAAAGTAAGCATAATCTAAAATAAACAAACTTAATCTAAATAATTTATTTATTTATTATATTTATTTATTTTATAATTAATTTGATATACCTTTATAATTATAATATATTTTATTTTATTTATTTAATATTTTGTTTTTATTTTTGCATCTACCCATTGTGGGTTTTTATCGTGCTATAATTTTCTTTTTTACAATTTGTGTACTTTGTAACACAAATCTTAATCTAAATAATGGTAATAAGCAAAATTCAACAATAAGTTGATATTATCATTAAAAAGAATTGATATAAAGAAATGAACAGATAAGAAATTAGATATATATCTGTAATATTAATACATCGGGATGAGACCCCGAAACATAAAAAAAAAAGAAATGAAATGTGTTATAAACGAATAAATCATAAAATAGAACTCCTAATTCATTAGTAATTAATGTAATATTAAATACTAATCAAACATAAACAATATAATTGCAAAGAAACGAAAACCAAACGGTGGAGATGCCATGCTATCATCCCTCTCGAGGAGGGTAGATTCAGAGCACCCTCCCTCACCCGCATCTGGCAACACCGCGCCTCATAACCCCTTCAACGCAACCTTCTAATTCGACGAAGGCAACTATCGTACTGTTGTTTTTTTTTAATGCAAATTTTCTTCCGTTTTGATTCTTTAGTCAGATTAGACTCAAGATACCAAGTAGTGACTTCGAGATGGACTTTTGCTGGTATATCTCGGTCTAGAGCTATTAGCAGTTTTATGAATCTTATAGGACAAGATGTAGTTTTTTTATGAAGGGTGTTGGATTCGTAAGTATCGAATTATGTTTTTCAAGTCAGTAAGATTTTCGGATATCAAGCATGTGTAGAAGTTTTTAAAAGCAAGGAAGAGTCCTACGTTTACTCTTAACAAAACACGTTATATGGTCAATAATATTCATTTTCCGAGAACACGGCATTTTGATACTGTATTACATTGTAAACAGAGATGGATTCAAAATTAGAAATACTTTGTTTTCTAAAAATGCCAAAAAAGCATAAAAAAAGGAGTATGTCAAAGGTCATAAGAGAAGTGACAAATTATTTTTTTACACAAAAAGTAAATGCAAGGAGATGCCGTTTTTCTGCCACGTGTTCAATACTAAAAATAATGTGTGCGTATTTTTGTTATAATAACTGTTACAAAGTCATTCCAACATTTAAATTGAAATACTAACCCATTAACACACACTTTTTATGTTAAATTATAGAGCGCAAAACTTCATCATTCACTTTACAAAACGCCTTGGTTTTACTGTGGGAAACGTTTCAATAAGTTAATGCAAATAATGATGAACAGCGCTTCAAAACCAGTTATTCCGAAGGATCCACTTTTCAAAATTAACGCTTCCTTGGAAGTTTACATGTCAGTAAGTAGTATATTTTTTTAAAAATAATTTATAGTTTTTTTTTTAAAGGAACCATGTTTTCTCCATTCCTTTACATTGTTAATTTATTGTAATTTAAGTGTAATTTATTGTACATTTTTTTTCTTTTTAAAGAATATATTTTCAATATTGGAAGTTTTAAATAGAAAAAATCAGTTGTGCCTGTTCCAATGAAAACTCATCTGTTTCGTTTATCACTTTCATATATATGTTATTATTTTTTTTTTTCAGATTCTGAGCACGGGTTACTCATATTTCAATCTATTAAGAAGCATGAATTAAATAAGAAACATTTCCTGAAAATATAATATGAAAAATCAAAGGCACATAAAATTTATCTCAACCAACTAGAAAGCAATAAAGACATTGTCTGTAACAAATGCGTAAATTCCATTAAATTCCTATTTTATATTATACAATTCTTTTTACATTTTATTTTTATTATTAGCGGCTTTGTAGAAAAAAAATTTGCTCATAGAAATCTCTAATCTGACGGGAGAAAAAAATTATTTGCCGAACTATCATTATGACTGCCAAATACTGGACCTTCATTACTATGAAAACTTATTTGTAGCTTGTATGCTCATAGTGGTAGATCAACACCTTGCGGGGCCTTGGATGATACGATACTGCGGGGCTCCTCTATGGTTTGGGGGTTTGGAGGGTACTGGCAATGGTGGGGGGAACGAGTCAGTCAATTGGGCCTTAGAATAACTCATAAGCGGAAGGAGGGGTTAGGGGACCCTTTCCTAGAATAATTTGAAAATTTTGAGGCAAAATTACTATATTTTATGCTATTTATGTGTTTTAAATTAACTCTCAAAATTCAGAAACCCAGTATATAATTTTACATTTTAGTTCCAATTTTCATGATATTTTTTTTCAAAAACAAATTTGTATAGTACAAATTATATTTTTGTATAGCATGGGACCCCGCGATCAGACAGTTAAGTGTTAGACTCTACTTTGTAAACTGCATTCGCCTGTATTTTGTAATTCTATAATTTAATTTTTGTATATGGCGCGAGTAATCTTCAAAATTAATAATTAATTCGTCTGTAATGTATAAATAAATTTTCTATGGCACCTCCCTCGCCGTCCCTAGATTCACTCCTGCTCACTGAAGCTTTTTATAGCAATCCTCTTCAGTGCCTCATAAGTAAATAATTATACATAAATATACATACTCTTTTAATATAGTAATGACTATGAAACAAATTAAGCATTGTAATAAAAAAAAATCCAAGTTCAGTGCTTTTTAAGAATATGTAGTTCCTTGACTAACGGTTACACTAGGAGGCAATGTGGTCAACATCCAGACAAAAAATTGAATCAAGCGCAATTTGTATGAAATGGATACATACTATTAGTCAAAATCAATTGAGAAATCCATACCCTATGGAAGGTATAAATAATATAATAATAAATAATCTCTCAATTTCAATACCTCAAGTCTGATTATTGAACTGGCGTCGCCCTGAATTTCTGCGATGTGAGTCATCAGGTCGTCGAAGAGTTCAGGCCAATTAGCCACAATATCTGCACTGCTCTTCACACACACCTTTCTCACTCTCGCATATCGGTCATAAAACCTGTATAAAAAGAACATTTGGTAATAAAATTCAATTAATAATGCATTTGTTATTATTTATTCTACAACTAATTTACCTCTGTAAGTAAAGCTCCCAAATTTCTGGTTCCCTTACGGCCAAGTTGATTGGACCCATACTGAATAGTTTCGCAAACATCGATACCGCCTTATAGCGTATTTCTTTATCGTTTATTTGCAGTTCGTACTATTAATCAAACATTACTTTATACGCAGAAATATATAGGATCTTATATGTACTTATGGAATTGAGAATATTGAAGTCCAATCAGTTTTGTAACACTGATATGCATTACACAAATATATAAGTTAATAATTATATTTTGCACTTTACCTTGAAGAATGTCAAATATCCATCCATTAAATCAGGAGACTGCTTGAAAATATCAATCATAAAAGTGTATTTGTTGCGACTGCCCAAATAGTGATCAAGCAATACGCTGTCATAAGTCCACTAAAATAAAAACAAAACATGTCATAGAATATATTTAAGAGAAACATGGATTCTAATTATTTACCGGAGCCTTAATGCTTTCACCAAGTTCATATAAAACCTGTAATATGCATTTGAACTAAAATATGTGTTTTAATTTTTTTTTTTAAATATGTCATCAAAAAGTGCTGCTGCTGCTAGCCAATGTCCTTGGCTGTAAAGGCATTTGGCGAGGCGCTGACCAGTAAAGACGGACTTCTGTGAGCACCGAACTCTCATTCTGTGGGGTGTGGATTATACGGTTGAACAAACCCTCAGGTGATTAACATCCATAGTCCAGAAACCACATAGTGGACACTCAGGAGATGACAGTACATTGATGCGGTGGAGGTGGAAAACAAAGTAGTCATGCCTAATTTTTAGTTTGAAGACGGCTACGTTGAATGCACAGGGGAGGCGGGGGTTATTGAGACCGTCAGACCAAAGTGTCCCATTTTTTACCAGCAGAAGAAAGATTACATATGAGCAACTCTGACCTGATTACGTTATACGAAGAGGTAAAGTGGCCCAACATACCTGCGGACCGACAAAAAGTTCTGGAATGAGCCTCTTGATCAATTTGAAATCTTCTGGTACAGAAAACGATCAGAGGCTTTCGTATTTGTTAGTTGACCACGAGTCAGAAGGAGGGCATTTTGCCGGTCCGAAGACATACTGGGTCACTTGCTTTGTTGCAAAAAGTTTTCAGGTCAGACTTGATCTTATTTGCAGTCTTTCCAGTTAACGCTTCGATGTTTGTAGGATCAGCAGATTTAGATGCAAGAAATGCTCTTTTTGGCTGCGCAACAAGAACGTACATGGGACACAGGATTTCGTCATCCATTGACACTTCAGGCATTATCCTCTAAGAATGTGTAGTCGCATAATCTTCCAGTTCAGTGCGCCTCGCTTCAGGAATACGATTCGATATCTGTTTCACAATTCAGTTAATGTGGGCGAGGAACCGGAAACATGGATCGTGATTTGATGCTCTTTAATTTAATATATATATTATTTTTTTCAATAGAATGCACCGATTAGGAATTACAGATAAAAAACCAAAATATGTTCTAAAAGTTCGAGTTAACCAAATTATTATATTTAATCATGAGGTATTAAATAATTATATACCATCATGCGGATGTCAACCAAATTATTATGTTGTGGTACTCATTAGACGCAAAATTCGATGTTCTTTAATTTAATATTCCATAGCTTTATCGATAGAATGCAACGTCTAGGAAGTATGGGTTTAGACTCACTTTACATAAAATAATACTTTAAAATCAAATTCTACTTTTAAAATAAAATTTTGTATATTGGATTAACCACTTCAGCATGTAACTGTTTGTCTATATTAAAGGCCAATTATTACTTTAATCCACAGTCCCCAATTCCTGTCCACAGTAGACCAACAGTCTCCCACTCTCTGCACTACTCTTGGGATTTACTCTGGGACGATTTCGGACCATCTCCTTGAATCAATCCTGGCTACATGGCCAGCCCATCTCCATTACAGTAGACGTGCTTCTAGTGGTAAACGTTTAGCTTCGATTTGAGTTAGTACTTTTCTGTTGCTGTCATTTCTTTTGATTCCTAAAATGCTTCTAGAAAATTTTAATTGCATTATAGCTAATTTTATATAGTATTATCATGTTGCGGTCCAAGGCTGAGATCCATATAGGATTACTGGACATATACAAGTTTCCAATACCCTTGTCTTTTAGCCTTTTAGGGTATTTGACTTTTAATTTTTTTTTTTCATGCAACATTATTTTTTCCATCCCATGTTAATCCTTCTACGCAATTCAAAAAACAATCAAATGTTTTTTTAAGATCAATAAAAGCTAGGTAAAGCGGTAGGTTATACCCTTTACATAGGATGATATTTTTTGTCTTTATTTTCTGACAAGCGAGTCATTTGGAAACTGCTTTGAATTCCATTATTTTGTTTTTTCATTACTGCTTAACAATAAAACCCAGTCCAAATTGATCATTATCTACACCTGAGTGCATAGAAATATTTTTCTTTGATGTTTATGCTATTAATTCATTTTTCCGCTTAATTTCTGCAAGCACAATGATATCCCATCTGATTACCCCCAATGCCTCTTCTAATTCCCATAGCCTATCTCGCCCGAGGAGTGTCTGGGTATTTAAACTGCCGATATTCAATCTGATTTTCTTTCTCTTTTGCTATGATTTTGTTTATTGGTTATTTTCTTCAGATGGATCGTTTGTGATTTTTTCATTGTTTTGAAAATTCGTTCCGCGTCTATGAATAAATCTTTCTAGACTCTGAGATCAATTTTTAGCTTGTTTCTATTTTTATTTTATTTTTCTTGATTTTGGAGAGCCATTATTTCTTTACTGATAGCATCCGGTGATTTTTCGGCTTCTTGTGATTTGAGTTCTTCTAGACTGAAAATCTGAATATTTATGATTAATTTATCATATCTTTTAGTATAGATAGGAATTATTGATGAAAAACCAAAAATAGTCCTAAAATATCGACTATTTTGGCCACCATTTTGTATGCCAGCGGCAATAAGCTGGCAGACGTACATCTTTCATGTCACGTTTGTGGAAATGTTCACTTTATATGCCCAAACCTTTTTATGAAATGATTAACTTTTTTTGTCGCGGGCTCCTGGACTGTAATGCCTTTGGCCTTACCGCACGTCCGGAGGGGGTTTGATAAACCGGCTTCGGTTGATGCTGTTTGGCGTTGAGGTCATGTGAAGGGTCGATGTTTGCTGCTGCGGACGAAGGAGTGGGTTGATCCCTGTTATCGGTGGTTGCTGCCACGGGCGAAGTAGTGGGTCGATCCCTGTTGCCGCTGTCCTCTGCCTTTACCGGAGAGGAGATGCAGCACCTTTAGGTGGATTCCATCGCTGAGGGTTTCCTCAATGCGTCATCCTTCAGGAACACGTGTGTACAATCCTTTAGGTCCCGATACATAAAGGTCTGGCTCCTTTTGGGGCTAGAGTCTAAAGTTAGGCCTTCTACAAAGAGGGGTGACTTCCGCCGGAAAATTGTTGAAAATGACATTCCTGTAAATATCCACTATTCAACTTTAAAAAAAAAAGAATTAACTTAGAAATGGGTTAAGTTCAGAAATTTCAACTAAAATTTTTTTGTAACCGAAAAGTGTTA
Source organism: Rhaphigaster nebulosa (assembly GCA_948150685.1). Classification (NCBI taxonomy): domain Eukaryota; kingdom Metazoa; phylum Arthropoda; class Insecta; order Hemiptera; family Pentatomidae; genus Rhaphigaster; species Rhaphigaster nebulosa. The sequence continues at coordinate 129,139,244 of OX411307.1, forward strand.
AATTTGTGGTTTAATTTCAACACAAAAATTGTTTAAAATGCGTTTTAGACAGCATTTTTTAAAATAAATTCCAGTAGAGTAAATAAAATCCCTAAACTCCATACTAGAGAGTATGTAAAAACTCTCCATTATCAGTACAGAGAACTAGTATCAGAATTCCCCAGTACTTTAGCGCATTACCTAATAATAGCGCACCGTAGTTCGTGCACCCCTTAACAACTGTGGTGCACACGCCTATGTTTCAGAATAAATTTGTTAAATTTATAGATAATTTGTTTGTTTGTGATAAATTAAAGTTTATAAAAAAAAAATGAAATTATGTACAAACATTAAATAATTACTATGAAAAAAAATGTCAATTGTTATTTATTGAGGTAATGAATTTCGTTTAATGGTGTTTGAAAGGTTACGAAATAACTAAGTCATAAGTCTTAAGTTTTACCTCAATATTTAATATTTATATTTTTCCGCTAGAAAAATTATAGCATTATTATCCTAAAAATGGTTTAAAAAACGATCTCGTTAATTAGGGTGTTGCATTGATTTAGAAATGGTAGCATCTTTGAACTAGTAATCCTAAATGTAGCTTTACTATTTTGCAATATTTTCGTAAACATTATGTATTAAGTCCACTAAGGAGAATTAATAGAAATAAGTTCCTACACGAAAGGAAAAGCCTTCAAATCCTTATTAAAGTCAAATCTCCTGGCATTTAGAAAAAAAATATAAAAAAGCATTTAAAGTTTAATGACTTCTTAACATAAAATTTCAACAACCTGAACTCTAACCCCTTCACCATCTTCTCAAGTGGTTTGATTAGTGTTTAGGAATATCTTATAGTATAGCTATAATAAGAAAATGTTTTAACAAATGGTTATTATCATGTATAAAAAACGTTTTTGTAATATTGTTTATAACCAATATATAACCAGATACAGTAAAAGAATAATTTACTGTAACATTTTAAATAGTTACATACTAGGGTTTAGAGAGAAGTTAAAAGAAAAAAAAAATTAGAAATATATGAAATGTAAAGTACAAATTTTTAAAATGTATCTGCGATATACTACACATTTTTAATGAAACAAATAATTGTTTGATTGATTTAAACACATTATATAAACCAAATCTCGCTCGAACAGCGTCACCCTGAAAATCCGATATAATCTAACCAATAGAAAATAGTATAGTATTTTTTTTTTTTTTTTTTTTTTTTTTTATAAATAACTAAACAGTAGATTATAAATTACCAAAAACATAAGTGAACTGTATTGTATTTGTTTTATTTATTTATAACAACACTGAATAATCGATTAAAAGCATTATCATTTAAATTATTAAATTAATTAATACGAATGACGGCTATGGGACTTCATCGGTAATTATCTTGTGGTGCATGGTACATTGCGTGATCGCTCGTTTCGACGGCAATTAATGTCTTGCATGCGGGAGGAATACAAGACATGCAAGCCTACGTCTTTTTTTTTTTTTTTATCTTCCCGAAGTTATTCATGTTGAAAATATAGCGAGTAAGATGCCTTGTTCAAGTGGGATATCGCATAACTAATATTCTACTTTGCGACTTGTCATAAGCAATAATTTTAAAGTTGCAGAATGAAGAATATGAATTAAAACATTTTAATAAAAGGAATAGAAAATTCATCGCCTGAGTCATCAAACAGAAAAATAAAACTTCATTCACGACAAAGAGATAATCTCGATGGTTTCTAAGAAGTGTAAAAAAAAAATAAATAAATAAAACGCGAGATGAAGCCACGTGAATAATAAATGAATTTGTATTACTGATACTATCCTTGAGACCTTAAGCTCTATCACGTATAATATCGCGTTACATTCTTTTTAAAAATCACCTATTCTCCTTAACTTGTTGGTATAAAATTACATAAAAATAAGGAAACGAATTTTTATAAAACCAATCTGTGGTCATACAATGTATGTCCGTTTTAGTTTTTAGTGCACATGCAATATGACTATTTGTCATTGTTTATAAAAAAACAAAAGAGAAAAAAAAACGGTACCACTACAACCCGTGAAGGGTCTTGGTTGCAGTACTTAGTAAGGACTGTACTGTTTCTCAGCCAACGGTTGTTCAAGGAGATGATTCGGCCGAGATCACGCACATCTGCCAGGTCTTTCCTCCAATTTAGGGTACCCACTTTATAGAGGCTGGGTGAACCCCAGGAGGGTATCCTGGTCCCACAGGATCGATCCACGATTGAAAACAGAATAATTATCAGCCAAAGCCGGTCCCGAATCCAGGATCTTGAGATTAGTAGCACACTGCCCTACCCCACTGAGCTACACCGCTCTTCGTATAAATGAAAATATATTTTAATTTCAAATATTCAGACTAATTATTTTAATTAGCAAATCATTCCTATTTTAGCGTATATTCTAATGTCTTTCTACTCGCTAATATAGTCCGTTCCAATTTAATAACTAGACAGGATCTATCGAAGCCTGTATCAATGTTAAAACCGACTATTTTTTAAATAAGGACCTTTTGAAGGACCTCTATCCTCGCCAGAGCTAGTATTATTGATAGAACGTTACAAAATATGTATACATTTTCTACTCCTACTCTCCTCTTACCCAGCCCATCATATAGCTATTAGCAGGCTATAGCGGATTAAAGGTTGATAGTAGAGAAATATTTTATGGGTATATCGTGTAAAACATTTTGTTTACTTTAATTTGGCAGAGAATGGTCTTGTTTGAATAAATCAATAGTTACCAAGATATAGATGGAAAACAAAGGTTACGGGCAAAATATCAATCAGAAAACCTCAGATTCAAGTTCAGAGACCCAAAAAACTATAATGTACTTATATTTTTGTATACAACATACCTTTTAAATGTAATTTTAGTTTTAGTGTATTTTTTTTCTATTTCTTCTTCAAACAACCTCCCCATCCCCTTAGAAAACCCAAAAAAGGCCACTTTCGCCCCTCCCCCAAGAATTTTTACGACGCAGCTTAACCCCCCCCCCTCCCAACAGCCGTAACCCCCTCCATCCTCTGTGGGCACCCCTGGATTACAATATCCAAGAAAACGAAATCTGTAATTTTTTAGGATTCACTCCATTAGTTTGAACTGAAAAAAATAAAACTGTTAATTATTAATTCATTAATTATGGGATTTAGTTTAAAAAAGAACTTTTTAAAATTGATTTCAAAAATCATAGTTATTTGAATGATGAAGATACTGATGCATTTACATGAATATAATTTAACAATATGAAATTATATGAATTACTCAAATTGTTTTCAAACCAGTGTTTTTTTTTAAGTAGAAAAACTGTAAAGGAAGAAGTGTATCTGAAACATTCATAAAAATAATCGGAACTTACGTATTAAGCGGTCGACCATATCTTCTATTGTCGGCAATACCGGTCCTAGGGGTCCCGGCGCCCCGATGCAACATTCTGCTAGGCACCCTTTCATTTTTTTGTTTTTAAATCTTTCAATTTGTTTTAAATTGATGGATATAAGTACCATATTATATACATATTTTTGTATGTATAATAAAGAATACAATAAGTTGTAATATTTTTTTAGATAAATAGCTTAGTTTGGAGCTCCCCATAGGACGCCGCCCCCGTTGCGGCCCGATTAGGGCCGGCCCTGGTTGTCGGTTATAATCAGACATTTTAACATGATAACGTGTGTCTTCTTCTTCGTATTTATTCGAAAATTACATTTATATTGCATTTCATTTAATAAAATTCCTTTGTTTAAATAAATAAATAAAAATTAATAATCCTAAAACGTTGGCGTTAAAAATTCGTATTAATTGGGATTATTGGTGATTATTAAAATTATTACTGCTTTAATTAGATCACAAATGTTGACTTTCGCTCACTCAAGATATAGACGAATAGCCCAGTCAAATTAGGTTTTTTTGCAGCTATAAACCACAAAGTTCCAAAAGTTTCAGAAATGTGGTGGGTGGTCCCTGAACAACGCCCAAGAAATTCTCATCGATTTCAGTAACCAGGGGGGGGGGGAGAGAGGCTCAAGGCTCAAAGGTCCCTTTTTTCAGTTTTTGGCGCATATCTTGGAAACGGTGAGTCGCACAGAAAATTTTATGATCTACATAATTAAACTTTATTAAATTCCCTACATAATGGTAGAGTAACATTTATCTCATTGTGTTATTGTCTCAGAGATGTGGACCGGCAAAAATGGAATATTTGCAGACAAATGTTTAACACCACACGTTTTTTTTCAATATGCTCTTCCAACTCTTTTGCCTTGCATTTTACGAGAACCTTGTGAGAAAAGAAATTGTAGAGCGTTAAATTTCCCTTAGTAATACATAAACTTTTTATAATTTATCTTAAAGTAGTTAAAAGTTAGATTGTTTTGAAATTTTGGTATTGATTTCGAGATTTCGCTAGTAAACCATTCATAATTTTATTTTCGTTTTCTTGTGCTTTAACATTATGCATCAAGTTATTTATTATATATGTAAATATAAATAGTATTTATTGCCCTTATTACTAACAATATATATATATATATATATATATATATATATATATATATATATATATATAAGTTAAAGACCGGAGCGTGGCAGGATCAACCTTAATACCATCCTGGAATGTAAACAACATTCCGATTGTATATAAGGAGGATTACTTCTATGAATAAACAGTCTTGTTTCAGAAGTCGTGATAGTTATTTCTCAGTCCTTTTCCTTTTTTTTAATTCTATTTGTTCGCCGTCGCATAACTGGTGCCGAAACCCGGGAGATCGTAACGCGAGGCCTTTTCTTTTCTTTTTTGGAAAATTTTTTATATCTCGTCCTCGGTTTTCTTCTGCTACTTTTCGAACCAGGTGAAGACGAAGAAAAATCGAGATGGCATCAGAAGGCGTAGTAAGACCGGCAGTGCTTAATGTACCGGACTTACCTCCACTACCACGAGAAACCATGGCGGAAGCTCATGCCAACGCTCTGGAATGGATGAAGCTAAGGACAGCGACATCGCAGGACCTCCGGAGGGCGATTTCTGATCTGGAGCGCTTCGGCGGCGAAATTGGCGAGTTAAACCATTTTTTGAAGGGTGGTGATCGCCTTATAGAGAGGATACAAGCCAAGACATCAGAGAATCTGGTTAACGCTGGGGATGCCGAAGCACTGAAGGCAGCTCTGGTGTGCAGAGTAAAAAGGAGCGTGCTGAATCTAATCCAAGCAGATGAGGAGACACCGTGGCCGGTAATTAAGGAGAGGCTGAAGAAAGCTTTCGGAGGGGGCAGGTGGACCCCGGAAGAGGACATCTACCAAATGTTTAGAGAGAGGCGTTCTCCTCGACAGACGAGCGGTCAATACGCAGGAGCGCTGCTAGCACGATTCAATCAGATCACGGAAAAAATGCGTGAAACCTTGAGCATAGGCGAGGTACAAGGTAGGATGGCATTTTTGGCGACCATCCTCAAGGTCCAATTGGCTAAAGAGACTGGAAAGAGGGAAGGCTTGCCAAGAGATCGCTCATTCATCGAATGCGCCCAGGAGATGATCGACTCTAGCGCAAGAGAAGAAGAAACCAGGATGGAGGTGGAAGAAACGGGGTGGAGCAGAGTGACCGATAGCCGCCCCAGAACCACACCAATGGGCTGGAGGAGGAAAGAACCCGCGTATACGAGCAGAGAGAGAGAGACCCTCGGTAGGCGAGAGAAGGTCAGGACAACCGAAAGCGAGGAATGGTCCTCGAAAAGAAGAGAGGAAGTGCCATGGCTGTGGGAGGCCCGGACATCTGGTGGCCCAGTGCCCTCGCACTAGATGCTTCGAGTGCGGCACAGAAGGGCACGTTGCGAGGCAATGCCCATACATCTACCGGAGGAGGGAAACACCACGGGCAGAGCCGATGGAGGTCAACACCCAGAAGGTGCGGAGGAAGAGGCGACGGAGACCTCGGGAACTTCGGAGACAGATGACGAGGAACCAGGGAGCAGCGGAGACAGGGGCCGTCAATGGGGTGAGCGACGACGAGCGGTAGCGGAGAGGAGGAAGCCAGCAGGAATCTGAGGGGAGTGCACGCAGAGAGGCGACCGCACAGCGATATGCAACAACATCAGAGGTAAGTCATGCTGGTTGCCAATTATTAAGTTTAAAGGGGGAGTGAGATGCCTGATGGACACAGGGAGCTCAAACACTGTTATGACCCGAGGTGCGCTGGAGAAACTGTGTGGCAGAGAAGGGGCACTCCGGGTTCAGAAATGCGATTGTAAATTAATCACACTGGGAGGGCCGTGCAAGGTAGAAGGAGAGGCGGTAATCGGTTTAAACCGGTGGGTGGCGAAAAAGGGAAAGATAAAAGTGCACATAGTGGGGGAAATGACTCGGGAGTACCAGGCAATAGCGGGGTGCGATCTGTTGGAGCAGGCAGGCGCACGAGTAAAGAATAGTAAAGGGAAGTGGAGTATTAGGTTAGGAGAAACGACATATAAATGCCAGGGGATTGCAAGGGATAAGAAAGCGCGAATAGGAGTGGTAAATAGGGTCGAAGACTGGAGAGAAACGGTACAGAAAGAGTTTGGGGATATATTCTTTAAGGAGGGCAGTACGTTAGGAGTGACAGGGAGGACGGTCCATGAGATTCCGTTAAAGCAAGACAGAGTGTCTTATGTGAAAGAAAGGAGGTATCCGCAGGCTCTGAGACAGCATATTAGGGAAGAACTAGAGAGCCTGAAGAAACAGGGAATTATCGTTAATAGCACGTCACCGTACAATAGTCCACTGTGGGAAGTAAGGAAAAAGAGCGCGCCAGGAGAAAATAAAGAGAAATATAGGGTAGTCATAGACTATAGACGATTAAACGAAAATACAGTGGACGAAAAATATCCTATTCCCAGGTTTGAGGACATTTTGGACAGGCTTAGTGGGGCGATGATTTTTAGCACTCTAGATCTCAAAGCGGGATATCACCAAATAAGGATGCACCCACAGGACCAACACAAAACGGCGTTTACTTTTGAAAGGGGGCATTACGAAATTACCCGAATGCCATTCGGATTAAAAAACGCCCCAATCACCTTCCAGAGACTGATGGATGAATTCTTGAGAGGTATAGATGAGGGGGTATGTCAAGTCTATATGGACGATTTACTGGTTTTCAGCAAAACCGAGGCCGAGCTCATACAACATTTGAGAAGTGTATTCGAGAGGATGCGGCAATTTGGGTTAAAACTGTCCAGGGAAAAATCGACGTTGGGACAGGGACAGATCAATTTTTTAGGCCATACCATTTCCGGGGAAGGGGTAAAGCCCGACGCGGCGAAGGTAGAGGCGATTAGGAGGATGACGGTGCCGCGAGATGTAAAAGGGATTCGCAGACTCCTGGGAACGCTAAATTACTATAGGAGATTTGTGCCCGAAATGGCGGAATATTTGGCGCCGCTTAATAATTTACTAAAGAAAGGGGCCAAACTAACCGTGACACCGGTGATGGAGGATAATATCCGAAAATGCATGGAGAAATTGCAAGAGGAGCCGGTATTGGCGTTTCCGGATTTCACCAAACAATTCACCGTTACCACGGACGCCAGCGAATATGCGCTAGGAGCCGTTTTATCTCAGGAGAGTGTGGGAGGAGAGCGTCCCGTAGCATATGCTAGCAGGCGCCTAACCGACGCGGAAACTAGGTATAGCGCCTTGGAGAGAGAGCTACTGGGGATAGTATGGGCTATTGACCATTTTAGACCATACGTTTTCGGAAGAAAGTTCCGCGTTCTCACCGACCACAGACGGCTTCAATGGGTAGGAAGGCTAAAGGAATCCTTGGCGAGAGTCGCGAGATGGAAGGAGTTCTTGGGACAATACAACATGGAAATTAGTTATAAGCCGGGGAAGAAAAATATAGTGGCAGACTGGTTGTCAAGAGCCATCATGGTCAATGCCATCGAAGAAGATAGCGGCGAAACATCAAGAAACGTACGGCAATTTCTGAGGGAATGGACGCCAGGCGAAGAGGGTGACCACGGAACGGCAGAGACGGAGGGAGGAGAGGAGTCCCCAGAAGAAGAGAGCCCTGCGGAAGAGAGGCCGGTAGAAATGGAAGAAGTCGAGGAAATCGTTAACGATAAACGGCGTCAGGTGATCTGGAAGACGAGGACCTCGGGTATGATGAAAATAGCATATAGCAAATATGGGAGGAATAAAATTAACACGATCTGGTCACAACCAGGGGCGCGAGAAGACGAAATTTGTAGGGCACTAAAGGACGCGTCAGAACCGGGAAAAACCCATCATCTCTATGTAGGAAATGCCACTATTTGGAAAAAAATTAAAAGAATTTGGAGAGCTGAAAGAATTGGCGTGGACAGAACGTTTATCCGATGTAAATACATGGTAGAAAAGCTAATGGACATAGAGCAACAATAGGAAGTGACGTTAGCCTATCATCAAGGGAAAACAAATCATCGCGGGGTGCACGAGACGCTACAAGCGTTGCGGAGGAAATATTTCTGGTGTGGAATGAAAAAGACCATCAAGGAAACTATAGGGGCGTGTGAAGTTTGTATGCGCACGAAGTACGACCGACATCCGCCAAGAGGGAGACAAGAAGAGACACCCACAGGATACACGCCATTAAAAGAGCTGCAGGTCGACACGTTCACGTGGAGGGGATTCAAATGGGTCACCATGATAGATCTCTTTAGCAAAGTAGCAATGGCGTATAAGGTACGCGACAGATCTTCAGAAGCAGTGTTGGAAGCTCTACAAACATGAGTCCAGTTTTACGGGGTCCCCGACAGAATTTCGCCCGACGGTGGGAGGGAATTTGACAGCGTCGCTATTAGAGAGGAAGCGAAAAGATTGGATATAGCGTGGCATCTCAACACTCCGGGCCATCCCAAGAGCAGGGGAAATATCGAGCGATTACATAGTACCCTGAGTGACCATCTACGTGTGTATCAAGGAGAGCAGGGAGATGAAGCAGATATAGCTATGAGAAAAGCCGTAGCTGCATATAACCATTCAATACACTCGATCACAGGGTATTCACCCATCGAAGTTTTGTTCAGAGTGCGAGGGTGGAGACGAGATTGCGGGAATACGGCCGCGGATGAAGAAACGGCGGAGGCAATCGTTAGTAATAGGTTAGAGATAGCGAAGGTTTGGGAGAAAGTACGGGGGAAAATAGAACGGGAGAAACGGAAGAGGGTAGAGAGAGAGAACCTAAAGGTACGAGACAGGATGGGAGAGATACGGATAGGGACAATCGTCTACCGGAGAATGGGGTCTAACAGAGGGAAAGAATTGACGCGGTACGAGGGCCCGTTTAGGGTTATAGTTATAAGAGAACATAACATAGTAACCATTGAGAGCGTCAAAGAACCCAGAAAGAGACGAACGGTTCACATTGAACAATTGAAACTCCCTTTGGTAGAACCCGAAAAACCAGTGTGAACGGGAGTACCCCCGTCTCTGCACACGGATTTTTTTTTGTAACCATAACACAATTGTAATTGTACCAGAGCATAAGAAAGTTTTTTTTTAGTGCAAGTGTAGCTGTAAGAACCCTTTTTTTTAATTTCTGAGAATGGTAGTGTGTAAATAGAAGAAGTTTTTTGTGTTTTTTTTTTGTTGTTTTGTTTTTTGTAATAATCAATAGTAAGAATTGTGAGCCTTACGTTAAGTATAAGATAGTGATAATAGATTTTCTTTTTGTTTATTGTATATGCTGCAGAAGGACGTTTGAGTTGTTTTCTTCTTGTTGTTTGTTTTATTAAAAGATCAGATGTAAGGTAGTAAGGTTGACTGTCCGCTCCGCTCTGTGAGGAGATTAACAAGTTAGGGTTGAATATAAAGTTTACGGAGATCCCCGTAAACTGGTGGGGGGGAATTAAAAACCGGAGCGTGGCAGTATCAACCTTAATACCATCCTGGAATGTAAACAACATTCCGATTGTATATAAGGAGGATTACTTCTATGAATAAACAGTCTTGTTTCAGAAGTCGTGATAGTTATTTCTCAGTCCTTTTCCTTTTTTTTAATTCTATTTGTTCGCCGTCGCATAACTTATATATATATATATATATATATATATATATATATATATATATATATATATATATATATATATATATGTATATATATATGTATATATACTTATATGTACAAAAGCAGAAATATGTATGAATGTATGTATGAAGAGTGAACTTTTACGTATGTTATTTCTGTGGACAGATGGCAAAATGTTATAAGTTTTAACATGTCATAAAAAATCACGAAATTGTTTTACATCAGTAGTTGACTAATGCTTACAGTCACTTCACATACAAAATATTGCTCCAATTTAATTAATAACAGCTGTTTCCAGATGTATTCCGATTCACTACGTTTTGCCATCTGTTTTTGGTTTTTTTCAGTCTTTGCACTATCTTCATGTTGTAGAATAGTATTTTAGAAAGGTAATAATATGCAGGCTTAATAAGATTAGTATATTAGTGGAGGTGATGGAGTCGTTCAGGGTAGACATCCTGGGAATAAGTGAAGTGAGGAGGAAAGACCACGAAGATGTGCGCCTAAACAAGAGTCATGTGGTTTTCTACTCAGGAGTGCCAGCTGGTTTTAGAGCCGAGGAAGATGTTGGCATCATCATGAAAGAAACCCTCTTCGCTAAAGTAGTAGATTGGGAGACCATCTCTTCAAGAATTATAACAGCACATATGGAATTGTCAGCAGGAAAGATCGCCCTCATGCAAGTATATGCCCCGACAGAGGATGTTGATGTTCTGAACAAAGAACAGTTCTATACAGATCTCGAGAGAGAAATCATCAGAGGACAAAACAAGAAAAGAGAGATTATATTAATGGATGATTTCAATGCCAGGACAGGAAGAGACCATTCCAATACTCATGGTGTTATAGGCCCACATGAAGTGGAACACAGAAGAACTACGTCAGAAGAAGAAAAAAAAGCTAAAACGGTTGTGAGAGTGGCGAAGAAGAAAAGCTGGTAGGAGTTTGGCAGAAGCCTGCAAAATGGCTATAAAGAACACATGATTAATGATTAATGATTATCATTAATGATTAATCATTAATCATTTTTTCAATCTTTTGAAAAATGATTAAAGCGTTGAAAGAAAAGATTAATAAACTTACTAGATATGTAGATAGGATGAAAGAATACGATTAATCACTGGAGATGTGGAAATATTTGAGAGATGGCGATGCTATTATGCTGCAATATTCTCCGGCGGTGCTGAAGAGAGTGGACATGAGAATGGAAGAAGAGCAAGGAACAGGAGAGGAAGAGTATGATAATGCAATCTGGGAGGAAGATATCACATGGGCTTTAGAGAAGATGAGAGTTGGCAAAGCAGTATGTAGAGACGTTATTGCGCCAGAACTTGTTTACAAAATATTTTTGCTGCTGAAATTATACCCAAGGAATGTGAGTGCAATATTATCATAGCAATCTACAAAAAAGGAAGCTCAAGCGACTGTGAAAATTATCCGCCTATATGTCTCTCCCAGGTAGTGTATCAACTTTTCTCCTCTATTTTGGAAAATAAGCTCAGAGAAATTGTTGAAGGCGAGTTGGAAGAGGAGCAAGCTGCATTTAGACCCCACCGTCAGACACAAGACAGCATCTTCTCCCTCAGGTCAATTATTGATAAGGCAGCCTTCGATTAGCTTGTTAGACAAAAAAGACGACCAGCTTTAGCCGCTAAAATTGTGCCCACTGAATTAATAAGTGCAATAAAATCTACCTATCGCGATTCTAAAGGCATCGTTAGAATAAAAGGAACAGAATTCGGGACTTTAAACATGAGTAAAGGAATTCTTTTCATCATATTCATGGATGAAATTTTAAAAATATGCAAGCGGAGGACAAGGACAGCTGGCAATACTGGCCTAAGTTCTGGTTTTCGCAAACGATATTGTCCTCATTGATGATTCCCCTAAAAATGTCCAGCAAGCAGTCATTGAATGGGAAGCCGAGTTGGAAAGAAAGGGCATGGCACCATATGCAAAAAAAAAGCAAGGTGATGCACATTGGTCGTGAGGAAGAAGAAGTGATAGTTCCGCTGCAAGGAGGAGGTATTGGAAACAGTAGAGGAATATACTTATCTTGGAATAATGCTTAACAGAAATAGAAAACTTTACAAAGGACGCAAATAGTATATATTACAGCTTCGCAACCCAGTGATAAGGAAAAGGGAGATAGAAAACAGTGTCAAACGACACATTTTCAAGATCAGCTACCTACCTACTCTTCTTTATGGAAGTGAAAGCTGGGTCTCGCTGGACCGGCACTTGAGTAGAGCTACAGCCGCTGAAATGAAGTACCGCCGGAGAGTGGCAGGCCGAACAAGGAGAGATCAGATCAGAAATGAGCGGATAAATAGGGACCTTTGAGTACCAGCCTTGAGGGGCACTGTCGAAAAGAGGCTGCTGAAGTGGTTCGCTCATCTATGCCGAATGAATGAAGATCAGGATCCACGAAGGTTTTTTGAAGCCAGGCCCACTGGATGTCGCCCTCGAGTAAGACTCCAACTATTATGGACCGATCATATCTTCAGGATTAGACAGAAATAGGGAAAGAGAATCTGAACTCCAGGAGAGCACTGGCTCGGGATCTTGATACCTGGCTGGCTTGGAGGCGCCTCCACCCTGAGAAGCACAACGGAGGAAGAAGAAGAAAATTATGAATAATTTTTTTTAATTTAATTGAGTACTTAAATATTTCTAGCACCTGATTATATAAAATTGCTAATATTGAAGTGAACTTAATATCTGGGTACAAATTTAAAATGCGGTCCCATTATCAGTGTCTGCACCCCAACTTACCCGAAGGTCACCACGGTCGCCGCACTAGCATTCTGTAGCATCATTTGAGCTAACTAACTGCTTTGTATTAAATTATGAAAATTATTACTGCTTTAATTAGATATTATTTAAAATTATCAGTGCTGTCGACTTCCGCTCGCTGCGCTCGTCCAAGAGATATACAAACCAACAAAACATCCTTTTCACTTGAGATTGGCCCTTACCGTAATTTAAATTATTACGGCTTTAGATAAAACTTCCCCAAACCACCGGAAGTCGACAGCACTAATAATTTTAAATAATATCTAATTAAAACAGTTATAATTTCAATAATTCCAATGAATACGAATTTTAGGATTGAATAAAAAGCAGTTAGTTAACGCAAATGGCACTAGAGAGTGCTAGTGGGGCGACCTTCGGGCAAGTTCGGGAACAGACACTGACGATGCGACCGCATTGTAAAGTTATACGAAATCCCTATTTATTTTTAATTATCTATATATGAGATATATAGTAAGGGAAAGTATTGTGTGTAGTGTGAGTGTATGCTATATTTGTGTCTGGTAAGTCTAGCTCAAAATCGAAAAGTTTTACGAAACTGAAATTCCTGTGTATATATAATCCGGTATATGCCTGTGATGTTACAGCAATTTTTTCTCTAAAATTGACTGACCAGAAATGCCACTTTTTAATTATCTATTTTACACGTTTTTACAATTTTCTCGAAAACGGATCTAACGCTTTCAAATTGAACTCGTAATATCAATGTACAATCAAATGGTATTTAATATCAGCTATGTCTTATTCTCGTTGAAATAGTCTGACAGGGCTTAAATGCCGAATTTTAAAAATTTCTTCCTTTAAAGTACCTTTAATTTTGATTATTTGAAATAATTAACCACATTTACTTGTAAGAAGTCATGAAAAATGGATAAATAGAAACTATGAAAAAATTCGATAATTACCTGAAGGAGAGAAAAAAGGAAAAATATTTTCCCAGGTTGAAAACAAACTTCCGGAAATAAGATTAGTAATATAGATTTATAATATACTAAAGCTAAAGGTTTAAAAAAAATTAATATCTAATCTATAGGCGGAGAAGGTAATGGAGAGTGATGAAAAACGCATAAACTTAAGTGATTGTTGTAGATAATAATTTCTATTGTTATATTATTTAACAAAAACTATATGTTTCCATGGATACTAAATGTAAACTTTTAAAATTTATTTCAAGTCTGGAGGTAAGTGAAAGTTGTATGATGTGTGCTCTAGATTTTCTTTTAAGTCTATTATCCACTTAAAAATAAAAATTATTACAGTTTTGAATATTGTGAATTAAAATAAAATTATTTAGCATTTAGCAAACATAGAAGTATGCACTAACAATTAGGGTTTTCAAAATATGTAATACAATACCTTGTAAAAATATGTTTCCATAACGCACAGTGAATTAAAACTTAACAAGGTTGTTTACAATGACTCAGGGTTGTTCATATTCTGAATATAAACACAGCATTATTATTATATAGCAAAAGATTACGACCTATTGTGGTGGTAATACCACCAATAACAATAACCTATGTTTCTATTAAAACGTTCAGTTTGTATTTTATATTAGTGAGATCGGGTTATTATTAAGGTTACTGTACTTTAATCTTTCATTTTGTCAGTAACAAAATATATTTCATTAGTCATAATGACAATCTTGATTAGATAAGCTGTATTCGTTTAGTTTCTCAGTAAACAGTCAGTACAAAAAAACAAAAAAAAAACTTGAATTTTTTACAGTTTTTACCTAATGGTATATTTATTACTAACAAGGTTTGTTACACAAATACATTGTACCTAGACCAAGCTGTTCCCACTTAAACCCTGGCTGGTCCCAGGCCAACAGTGTTGCCATATTCTGGTGCATAGGCGTAGTCTTAAGGTGACGAGAGGAGCGATCGCCGTCTCTCTCCAATATTAAAAGAGAGGGGGTGAGAATATCACCCCTCCTCCTCATAATTTGATGTACTCAAAGTTTAAAAAAGTAAAATAAAAATCAATAACAATTAATATACTAATCCAATAAGATATGTTAACTAAAATCAATTAAGAAATAGGAAAAGTCGAATAGTTGGCTAAAGTAAGACTGAAGTAGTATTAAATTTGAAGTAGATTCGAATTCTGTAAGTTCAAATCAGCACGCCGTTCGTTACTTCGTTTCATCAGTAAACAATTCCAAGAAGAAATAGGACCTGGATGGCCTACCAGAGTGGGGAGTAAGCTGAAACTCAATGGCTCCAGTTCACAACTGATGCTTGCTGAGACTTAAGGGGGGCGATCGCCATCCCTCGTCTTCTACAATCAAAATGGGAAGTCTGCGCCTATGTTCTGGTGTATATCACATTAAAAATTTGATTATAAATTACAATGAACATGAATATAATATAGATGACAGATTGGGTTTGGAATGTTCATTTTTTATTTAGTATATGGGTGATTCTCAGAAATAGCTCAAAAATAGGCCTTCAAAAAAGTGAGTCGGCGGACTTTTTCTAATAAAATTTAAAAATTCACGAGTGATCTCGAGATACCAATTACTGATTTTTAGGATAGCTTTGAGCTCAACTTCAAATTTTGGGCCTGGTATTCAAAAATTTTATTTTTTTTTATATATTTTTTTGAAGTGGCGCTGATGATAATAATTTTTCTGTTTGTGAGGTGGTAATGAGATTTATGGGCTGTAATGAAGAATATACCTAAATTTTTATTGAACAGTGTATGGTGAGGACCATAATTAAAGTAGTATTTGGGCGATTCTCAAATAAAGCTTTATTTTCTGGCCAGAATTTCGAGCAAGTGAACCATGTTTCGAAATTCCCGATTTTTTCATGTTGCTTCCTGTGATCATAAATAACGATATGCAACACAAAATAGAGCTCAAATTGCAGAAAGTTAGAGTTAGAGTGGCAATAATGAGAATTGATTGATGAGATTAATGAGATTTTTTTTCGGAGAAGGGGGATTTAAATTTTTTTTGGGGGGGGGATTTAATATGAAGAAGGCAAATAATCACCTAAATGTCTATAATCACCAAATGGGGAGCAAGTTTAAATGATAAGCATGAAAATTGGATAAAAAATTTATATTAAAAAGTACCAAAAATATTACTTAAAATACAAACTTTTTTTTCGTACATCTCGGCGGAGGGAAGCGGATATATCCCCCAATCCCCTGCGTACGCCATTGATGGTCGAGGATGAGAATTTTAAGTTTTCGAGCATGCTTATGGTTTTTCCCGCTTAGGTAGAGATGCCCGTACAGTTATCACTAACGTTGGATGAAATTTCCTCTTGGAGATTCACTAGTAGAAAACATCAATAGATTCGCATCAAACAAACCGAAAACATCGGTAATAAGAAATTTTCGTGTTACAATTCGAATAAGCTATTGATGTAACCAGTTGCATTAAAAATAATTAAGAATTTATTTGTGAAGAGAACGTGACACGAACTTTTATTTTTATAAGGTTTTCACAAGAAGACCTAATAGAAAAAGAGTATATCCCGAGTTCTCAGAAGAGAGGCTTTATCCGAATTTGACACCGTTACAGGTAGTGGTAATGATAATCGAGGGTTTAAGATAAAAAAAAAAAAAGGTTTATTGAAGGAAATGGTATGTTTTTTTGAGAGAGAGAGTTAGCAAATTTGTGTTCATATTTAGTTATACATTGTTAAAGTACATGTATCTCTCCGGTTCAAATTAAAAATAAGGGGGGTACTAGCCGCATTGTAAGTAAGTAGTTTTAGTGACATAAATAAACTTGATATTTATACGAAGGATCTTGGATACTAAGGATGGTGATGGTCCGAGTGTAATAAGCCTCAAAGTTCAATATTGTATTCAGAAATAGACATGGTTACCCTCGTGTAGTGAAATCAGTATGCGATCAGTATTGGGTAGTTAACGAAGTACAAAGGCGACTACTGTCGTACAGAATATATCTGGCCTTAATGTTTATTCATTATTAATTTGTTTCTTCATTCTTTACCTTAACAATAACTCTTTTAGCTTAGATAAGGTTCTCATATTACAATGCTATACGATTGGTGCAATATTTAACAGTACATCGTTGCTTAAAATAGATTCTCTGCTGTTTCTGAATGTCATAAAGGATATAAAGATAAAACCCAGTATGTTTGTTGGTTGAAGATTTTCTTGAAAATTCATTTGTAAGCATCAAACCAAATGTGCAATTTGAAATTTAATAATGTTATTTTTAGGTACCACCGTACCATTGTATTATAATGTACTTTTTGTATTTTATAGGTCTAATATCACGAAATTTAACTTAATTTATTCTGTAACTACGAAATGTTACTTTTACTAAAATTAAGCTTTTTAATTAAAATTTACAAATCTTGAAAAACCAAAAATGTAGTTACAATAAAAAATGAGAATTATTACTAATTTGCAATGAAAAATTACGCAAACATATTAAATTATTTTTACATAATCTGATAAACAGAAAAGTAAAAAACAAACATATCATGTTTTCAGTAACTTATTAACTCTTTGTTCATACCTTGACGTAAGAAGGTTACAATGCTTTATAGAAATGTGCTGTTAGTTAGGTTTGTTGACAAAATTTTGAAATGGGGGTACCAGCATTTTTTAGGTGGTTGACAAGAAAATATCCATCTGTTATAGTAGACTGTGTCGAACAAGTGGTATATTGGCTATCTACACTATTATTATTAGTTTTATTAAATATTTGACCATTTTTTTCAAATAATTTCCATAACATACCTCAAAAACTTTTTTATATTTCCTTTTTTTCACATAGAATATTATTGATTTTGATTATCATATAACCTTAGATATTATATGCTTGTATTTTTTCTATTTGACAATATCCTTTTGAGTATGACATACTATGGTGTTGGTCTTGCTATTAGGAAACCCATAAAAAAATGTCATTTGTCTTGATATCTAAAGGTTTCTTTCTTATTTGAGCTCCTTATTGCAATTTGTATATTTATGTATGTGTGAGTGATAAATCATATATTTATCTACAAACAACCTTCTTTGGACAGCTCAGGGCTCATTCAGTAAATTTGGAGTTGAAAATAATCAAATAAGCCGTTTGGTTATTTGAGCATACGAAGGAAAAATACACAAATTCAGTATCAGTATTTATATTTACATGAATTGATATTATTTACTTCTCATTGAAATAATTGTATATCACAATAATTATGGTCGCTAGTAGAGATTTAGTCTTAATAATATTGATTAGTATTGCTTTTGAAATTTCTGAAACTGTGCTAATGAAAGATTCACTTGTCTTCCTGCATACTCCTGTAATAACCAACTGGTTGTGTAGGACTGGTAAAATATCATGCTAGCATTGTATTTTCTCTTAACTAATTTACTTTAATTTATTAACACATTTCCTTACTCCAGTAATGACTGTGTTTTTTTTTTATTTGTACACACATATTATCCTCTCTCCCCAAGTTGTTTTTCCAATATACTATTGTGACTACTTAAATCTTCATTTTAAGCCATCTCTTTGTTCTAACAAAAAATAAAATAAACTGCTGTTTTTAGTGTTATTCTTGAGCTTTGGAACCATGTTATCTGTTATTCTACTTTTAAGTCTGACAGTTTGTGTTTACCTCACTATGTCCAAGTTGTCATACTTCTCATAAAGCTTTGTATTATCCCTTCTTCAAATGCCATCCTCACGTATTGGCCCATAAATTTTCCGTCAAAGACATGGAGGTCTTGGGCATCTTGTTTTGTGAAGGGCTAATACTAAGGCATACATGAAGACTGGGAGAATCAGGTTCGTATAAATAAGCGTTTTAATTTTCCTCGGAAGCAAATTGCCATTGTTTCATCACCTTAGCTAGTCCATAGCTACACTTATTAGCAATTAGGATTCTTTCTTTGACTTCTGAATGGTTTTAATTATTTTTAAAGATAACAGAACCAAGGTAAATAAAACTGTATCCTTTCAAACTTGTGACCTCCTATACTTTGATGCGCCACTTCAATTTTTACGTTAACACAGAGGTACTTGGTCTTCTCCTGTCATCAGCCCCACCTCTGCTGAACCTTCAAGTGCTATAAAAGCTTCTTTTAATTCTTCATCTGACCTGGCAACATTCAGCACAAATATTTTCATAACAAAAGTAGAATTACTTAAATCTGAAGAAATTGTGAAAAAACAATATATTTCACCTCAAATATACCTAAGCATAAATATCATGGTTTGATTTGGTCTCAAAGCATTTGAACATCTTTCTTTCCTAAATTATTATCATTGTTAGCATTTATATAGAATTTATTAATGTCATTTGGGTAGTTTTTCTATATTCTCATTAGATTAATAAGGGGGGAATTTATTAATATTTTGATGTATTATTTCTAATAGTTTAAATTGGATGTTTTTAAAATTGCAAAGTTTTTTATTCTTTCCTTTGTAAATATTTAATTATAGAACACAACTATAACTTACCTTATTGAAGAAAATCAACCTATATACATTATTCATAAATACTATGTACCAAAACAGCATATTCGAACAGTTAACTTTAAAAATATCTAAATATTTATATATGGACTCGTTTCCCCTGCTACTGACTACAGATCTGCCATTTCAAATTAAGATGGCAGCACCATCTTATATCAAGCAATATCTTAAATTAAGTCATATTTAACAGATAGTATTATTATTACTAGATATTATATATCTATTTAATTCAATTAAATATTTACTTTTTACTGATTTAAATTTTTTCTCCTTGTAGGCTACCCAATTTTGGGATTACATTAATGTTAATCCTATTTTTAATCAGTTTTTTTTTAAATTTATAATAATTAGAGTGGATGACCACTTATATATCCTCCATTTTTTTTTTCTAAACTCATTTATTAGTTACGTATTGACCATTGGCATTGAGATAAAACCATTTGAAACTTTTCAGGTCAAATAAATAACATTATACTTTTTATTACTGAACCCTTTCTAATTGGTTTGTGACTATGTTTTATAAAAAAATGATCATAAAAGTACTTTTTACCAAGAAATGAAAAAATCAAGTTTTTAGTTGAAGGTTTGATAATGGCAACTGGTGGATCAAAACCTTTGGAAATAAATGAAAAACAAAATAAAAAGATTGCGGGTCTTATGATGGTTTTATAACCATCCCTGTAATTACTTTAATTTGAAAAAAGGTACAACTACAGAGGAGTGGCGCACTATCAGAAGAGTCTAGAGACTGAATCGAGTGTCGTCTCACTAGCGATCTCTGGGTCCATTTTGTTAACAACGTGCCTCCTTTTTCAGCACTTTCTTATAAATTGGTTTTATGCTCACCGCTTAAAGCTGTTTCACAGTTTGCAAATTGATTCTTATTTTGATATAACTGTTTGTTTGTTTTTTTAAAGAAAAAAGTTACTTTTTATTTTAATGTACTTAACATCTTCCCCTTTTTCACATAAGAATATAAGTATTTCACTTATTTTTATACAATTAAATAATAATTAATCAAGTTATGTTTTTTTAAAATGATCTTCATAATTCAAGGCCAAAATTAATAAACATTTGTAATAATTAATTTCATTAATTTAGTTCTAATTTAATTATCTAAAAATAAGGTAAATATATATGTTCATAATTAAAAACCATAAAATTACCACTTTACTATCGCAATTGAATTTTTTAAATAATTAATTTAATTTTCTACAAAAATAAATACTGTTAATATTATCCATTATGATTATAAATGATTAAATTCATAATTAAAAAACATGAAATTACCCATTAACTATCATAAATAGGTGCAAACTAGAATCTAACAAAATTAAATCACAATGGGTGTAGCAACTCCGAATAAAATTTGTGCGACGTAACAAAGCGGGGTAAAATATTTTTTTTAGGGAGAGACAAAATTCATATTCGTTTTTTGCACCCCCCAAAACTACTAAATACGAATTTTCATAGCAATCGAAAAATTGCTTGTAAAAAAACAGCTTTAAGCGGTGAGCATAAAACCAAATTTATAAGAAAGTGTGGAAAAAGGAGGCACGTAGTTAACAAGAATGGACCCAGAGATCGCTAGTGAGACGACACTCGATTCAGTCTCTAGACTCTTCTGATAGTGCGCCGCTCCTCTGTAGTTGTACCTGAAAAAATATTAAATCATATATACATTTATATTTATACATACATGTGTGCAGTTAAAAAATAATAAAATTAATACAATCATCATTTATCCTTAAGGCCTTTTAATACTTGATATAAATTAATTTTTATGAGTTTTATCTTTGATTAGTAAAAAGTGTAATTGTTTTAGGGAGAAGATGGAGAAGAAGTTGATTCCTCTAAGCCTAATCCTAATGGATTGGAATTTGATAACCTATATATTGATATGAACGGAATAATACATCCTTGTACACATCCTGAAAACAAGTATGTAGTTAATTTTTTTTTTTAATTAATGGTGTATTAGTTAGCACTTTATCTACCATTCATGATTGAGGTTGCCACTCATGAATGACCGGCTTAGTAAGGTGCTTAAATCCTTTTGGACGGTAAATATTGACTACCGAAAAAAATATAAAATAGCTGATTAATAGGCCACCAGTTAACAAGCATTTGCCATCAAAAAGCCTATTAATAGTCTATCGTCCAATAAAGTGTTATGAAAATCTGTCCAATTCATTTATATGTGTGTGTGTGTGTGTGGGCGTGTGTGCATGTTTTTTTTTTTGGTTGGTACTACAGACAAACGCAAGAAGAACTTGCAGTTACATTAGGAACGAGTCAACAAGCAATTTCACATCGTTTAAAATTGTTGTGAATGATACAAAATGAAGGAAATGAAGCCAAGAGACATTGTACGCCGATTGTGCTCATCTGAAATGATTCTTGCCAGGCATAAAATAAATGTTTTTTTGCAATGTATAGTCACTGGTGATTGAAATGGGTAGTCCTACCCCACCTGCAGTATTCCTCAGACGTTGCGCCTAGTGATTACCACTTGTTCTGGTCGATGGCACATGATCTGTCTGAGCTGCCGTTCACATTGTATGAATACAGTGGAGCATCGATTATCCGAACATCGATCAACCGAACGTCCGGTTAACCGAACGCGTTCTAGGAGGCAAAATTCAAATCTCCGCGTCTTTCACAGCAGGAGTTCCGGAGTGAGAACTAGGAATTTCTCAGTTGGGACCAGGTGTTTCCTCCCGCCACCGCGCAAGCGCTTAGCTTTCTGCCTATTTCATCAGTCGTCCTGTGAGCCCAGTTTAGAGTGACATGTAAATATGTAAGTGCAGTTTGTCGTGCCTCACAAAATGGAATAAAAACGTAAACATGTTGTTCTCAGTGTTTCTGATAAACTTAAAATAATAGATCGGTTAAAGAATGGTGTTAGTGCATCGAGTTTAGCTCGTGAATATGGAGTTGGAAAAGCAATGTTATCAGATATTAAAAGAAACAGTGACGCCATTATGAAATTCGCGGGTGTGCTTGACAGTGAAGATGGAAGCTTGCACAGAAAAACAATGAAATTAGCTGAAAATCAAGACTTAGATACTGCAGTTTACACATGGTTTATGCAGATATGTAGTCAAGGACAACCGATAAGTGGCCCCTTGATTTGCGAAAAGGCCATTGAAATGAACAGGAAACTAGGAGGTAACCCTGATTTTAAAGCGACTACCGGCTGGCTCATGCGATTCAAACCCAGGCATGGGGTTAGGGAATTGGACATCCAAGGAGAAAAACTGTCAGCCAACACTGAATCAGCTGAACATTTTAAAAATTTTTTTAAGAAAATGATTGATGAGGAGGGCTACGAAAAAGTTAATCTACACAATGCAGACGAAACAGGTTTATATTGGAAAAAAATGCCAACAAAATCCCTAGTTTCCAAAAAAGAAATGTCAGCACCTGGCTTCAAGGCTAGCAAATCACGCATTACTACTATGGTATGTGGGAATGTTACTGGATCGCACAGACTTCCTTTGTTTCTCATAGGAAAATCTAAAAATCCGCGGTGTTTTAAAGAGAAAAAAAATCTGCCAGTTATCTACAAAAACCAAAAAAACTCATGGATTGATGCAAGCCTTTTTGTAGAATGGTATGGCACCGTGTTTATCCCTGAAGTAAAATAGAGTCACCGTGCCACTGGGAATACAGGAAATGTGTTGTTATTGATCGATAACGCTCCAAGCCATCCAGCAAATCTTTCGCTAGAAAGAGAAAATGGCAAATTTAAAGTTGCATTTATACCACCAAACGTAACTTCTGTCCTCCAACTAATGGACCAGGGGGTTATCGAAGCCTTCAAAAGATATTACAGAAAGGCATTGCTGCGCACGGTTTTGATCAGGCAAGACAACGAATGCAGTATCCAAGTATACAGACAAATAAATTTGAAGGATGCTGTGCACATGACAGCAGAAGCTTGGGCCTCTATCAAAGAAACTACCCTTGCTAAGGCGTGGAATAAATTCCTTCCATCAAATGACTCTATCACTGCACCTGAAGAGCCACCGGATGAATTTGCAACAGAACTGACTGACATGATCAAAGAGTCTTCTGGTTTTGAAGACTGTGGCCAACAAAACATTCAAGAATGGCTTGAATGTGATGTTGGTGACCAACATTTCTTGACAGATGATGAAATCCTGGCTACTGTCACGGAAGACCTAAGCCCTTCAAAAGATCATGACATCGAGGAGGGCTGAAGATCGAGTTGAAAAATGATCATCCGCCGAGGAAGCTTTCCGGTGCCTAGAGACAGCCATGAAGTGGGTGGAGCAACAAGAAGAATGTGATTCTGTTCAATTGCTTTCATTAAAACGTATGAAAGATTTAGCAGCAAGGAAACGAGTTTCCTCTCTGAAGCAAAAGAAAATATTGGATTTCTTTTCTTAAAATGTAGACCAACAAATTTTATGTATGTATATACATACTTTTTTATTTGTTTTTTTTTTTTTTTCTACATTTCCTTTATAACTTTATTTCTTGATATACATAATATTCCATTCTTCTTGATGTAAGCATCGAAGTTCAAAATACATACACATTTGTGTTTATTACTATTTTCATTTGTTTTTTATGTTCATTTAATCCTAGTTGTAGGTTTTTCTAAAATGATCGGTTATCTGAATTATCATTTATCCGAACACCCCCTGTCACCTATTAGTTCGGATAATCTATGCTCCACTGTATATGAAAAATTGGATCGATTCATGGATAACCTCAAAAAATGAAGAGTTTTTTTCGACGTGGTATCCGAATGCTTCCAGAAAGATGTGAAAAAGTAGTAGCTAGCTAGCAGTGGACAATATTTTAAATAAAATAATGTACCGTTTTTTTACAATAACTTCTTAATTTTTATTAATAATGGCAGAAACTTATTTTTACCCCTAATATTTGTGTATATATATATATATATATATATATATATATATATATATATATATATATATATAATTTCAATTTTTTATTTCATTGTATTTATTCATGATTAACACTTAAGTGATACTATTTTTTTCAGTTTCAATGTTTTCGCATAAATTTAATCACTTTCAATGCTTGCTTTTTAAATTTATGTTTATTTTATTTATTTAGTTGTAGCACACTTAGATTAAATCTATGCGGTATAACCAAAGCTCTTAGGCTTGCTTATTTTTATCCACTTGAATCTCCTGTAATCCCTCAGAAACTGCTAATAATGCTATAATACTTATGGAGGGATTGTTAAATAGATGACCTTTCTGGTTTTGTCCTTAATCTTTTAAGGATTATGTCTGTAAATCATTGCTATGCTTCCAGTGCCCATGAAAAATTATCATTTTGCAGGCTGTCTTGCTTGATTTCCCTCTCTTTTTTCCGCTCTCATAAATGCCTAATGCTCACATTTTGAGTAAATAAAATTAATCACAGACATAAGCAAGTGTGATAAATAATGTGATTTTGAAGAAGTAAAAATAGAGTTGCAATTGCTGGGAGGTTTGATTTATTTTCTTCAAGGATGGGTGTGGCAGTGCTGGGGGTTCAGAATTGAACTTACCTTGACTTTACGCCTTCCAAGGGCAGGTTCAAATTTCATACCTAAATGTACCTGTAAACCTAATGATGTTCAGGCAATATTAAAATAAATGCTGAATAGCTGCGAATAAATATAATCTTTTTTTTTTTAAATAATGGCTAATGAATTTGTTACAAATTAAAATGATGAAATGGTACACAATTATCATGTATATATAGCTATATATGTATATATATATATATATATATTCACTATATACATATATATATATATATATATATATATATATATATATATATGTATATATATATTGTGAAATAGAAATAATGGTACAACTACAGACTAGGGGTGCGTTATCACTTGTTCATTCCGAGGTCACCCGAACGTCGCCTGACTAGCACAATCTAGCGTCATTTGTGCTAACTAACTGCTTTGCATTCAATTGTAACGTAACATTCGTATTCATTGGAATTATTAAAATTGTTCCTGCTTTAATTACATATTATTTAAAATTACTAGTGCTGTCAACTTCCGGTGATCTGGGCAAATGTTTGTAATAATTTAAAGGAGTGGTATTTTAAATTACGGTAAGGACCCGTCCTCAACTGAAAAGAAACTTTGGGGGTTTATTTATCTCTTGAGCGAGTGGAAGTCAACAGCTGTGATCTAATTAAAGCAGTAATAATTGAAGTTATGGTAAGACCCCGACCTCAACTGGAAAGGATCCGTTGATGTTTTGTTTAGTTCTTGGGCGAACGTAATGAGCGGAAGCCGACAGCACTAGTAATTTTAAATAACATGTAATTAAAGCAGGAATAATTCTAATAATTCCAGTGAATACGAATGTTAAAATTGAATGTGAAGCAATTAGTTAGCACAAATGACGCTAGAGTGTGCTAGTCCGGAAACGTTCAGGTGACCTCGGAATGAATAAGTGATAACGCGGCCCTAGTCTATAGTTGTACCGAAATAATAAATAAAAAAGAAAAGAAAATACTTGTAATTCTCATTTGAAATAGATGAAAAAAAATGTTGACAATAACCTAATGTATATTAAAAATTATTGCAAGGAGATATGACAATTTATATATGACTGTTTCATCAAAGGAAACATTGTAAAAAAGATATATATAAAATAAATGATCATTTACTCAAAACTTATTAATTATTAAATTCATTTATTCAAATAAGTTGTCCAAAAATTCAAATAAAAATAGTAAAAATATTTCTATTTTTGAACTAAATATAACACTGGCACTATTTAAGTGCATAAGTTAAAATTAATATGAAATATTTCCTTGATGTAAAGAGAGGAATAAGAGTATTTATTTAGAAGTATTTATTAGAGTATTTGGAAGGAGCCGTGATTCCCATTCTCAAAACAGGTGAACCAAAGCATGAGCTCTCCAGTTTCAGGCCTATTACTCTATTAAGCTGCCTGAGCAAGCTTATGGAGAGAATTGTCAGTAAACGACTTACTTGGTTCCTGGAAAAGAACAATCTGATGGCTCCTGAGCAAGCAGGATTCAGGAATTACGGGTCCACAGAAGATCAGGTTGCATATATAACTCAGGAAATTGAGGATGGATTCCAAAATCAGGAACATATCCTTGCTGTTTAGATAGATATGGAAAAAGCATTTGACCGAGTTTGGATAGAAGGTCTGGTCCTTAAGATAGCAAACATGGGAATAACAGGCAAGGCACTGATATGGCTTCACAATTTCCTGAAAACGCGCAAGGCCAGAATACATTCTAGGGAAATAAAGAGCCGGGTCGAACTTATAAAAAATGGAGTTCCCCAAGGTGGAGTTCTATCCCCAACGTTATTCAACATATTTATTAATGATGTATTAAATAATCTTCCAAATAACGTTAGCGCCTCACTGTATGCTGATGATATAGCCCTTTGGTGCAAAACTTCATCAGTTACAGCTGCTAAATATCGGATGCAAGACGCACTTGATGGCCTTTTTTATGGACTGAAAAATGGGGACTGAAGATAAACACTGGGAAAACAAAGTACACCATCTTCAGCCTATCCAAAAATGCCTCTGAATGCCTGAATTGCTGGGTGCAAGATTGATTACGAAGGAAGACAAACCCAACTACCTCGGAATCAACTTAGACCCAAGATTAACATGGAAAGGCCATATTGATAAATGTGTTGTAAAGGCAACAAAAAGAACCAACCTTATGAGGATATTGTGTGGCTAAAATTGGGGAGCAGATCATAAGACCCTGAAATCTCTTTACACCGGATATGTCAGGCCCACGTTAGAGTATGGGATAACCATTTGGGGAGTTGCAGCGAACTCCAATTTCCAAAAGGCCTCTGTAGTCCAAAATCAGGGACTTAGGATAATTACTGGAGGTCTAAAATCTACTCCGATAAATAAAATGGAGTCCATTACGAGCCTGCACAGACTGCAGGACAGGAGGGATATAAAAATGCTTAATTTGGACTCAAAAGCAAAATGCATTCCTAACCACCCACTGAAGGATCGTGTAGGTCAAAGGATTCGAAACCGTATAAAAAGACAAAGCTTCCTACACAAAACACGTTCAATAAAAGCAGAACTTCAGTTGGCAGAAATTCAACCTGA
Organism: Rhaphigaster nebulosa; assembly: GCA_948150685.1. NCBI lineage: Eukaryota > Metazoa > Arthropoda > Insecta > Hemiptera > Pentatomidae > Rhaphigaster > Rhaphigaster nebulosa. The sequence continues at coordinate 129,166,716 of OX411307.1, forward strand.
AATAAAGAAGGCAACAGACGACTCCCCACCATGGTCGTCTCCTTGCAGACCCTCAATCTTTCCAACTATTCCAGGGATTAGAAAGAAAAGCGACCAGGATCAATTGAAAATTAGAGCTCGCGCACTCGAATATGTGAACTCAACCTACCCAAAAACTTGTGGACCAGAATCTATACGGATGGTTCAGCCGAAAATGCTACTAGAAATGGAGGCGGAGGCATTCACATGGAATTTCCAAATGGTCATGTGCTTGAGAAGGCGATTCCTACGGGGTTCAGCTCTACAAACTACAGAGCCGAGCAAGATTCGTTGCTGGAGGCCACGAGAATTCTAATAGACCTCAAGAGAAGCCAGAAATCAAAAATTGTTTTTCTGACCGATGCAGCAGCAGTTCTTTTGAACCTGAAGTCCAAATGGAAAGCGGGGCTGATATTGCTTGCCTCTGAGTTGGAACGCCTTACAACTGTATATGAACAAGTCACCCTGCAGTGGATTCCTGGGCACTGTGGAATACAAGGAAACGAGCTGGCTGATAAACTTGTCTAGGAAGGTTCCAAACTTCCTCAGATCACCTCCATACCTGAAATGGAGGAAGTTAAAACTATAAATAAAGCATCAATTCAGCAGAGGTGGAACAATCAACATCCAGACTTTAAACCCCAGGATCCTTACTACTTGCTTTCCAGAAAAGAACAGGATTTTATTTTCCGTCTCAGAACTAATAATCGGCTCAACTCTCATCTCCACAAAAAATTTAAAATTGGCCCAACTCCTTTGTGTGAATGTGGAAGAAGCGAACAGACTACAGAGCATATTCTACAGTCATGCATAATTATGGAGGAGCAACGGAGGCAGAGGTGGCCTCAATCTACTGACTTGGTGACCAAGCTGTACGGCGACCTGGAGGATCTCAGGAGTACTGCCGACTTTATTCTGTCATTCCCTGACTTGGCCATTTGAATGGGAAGATCGAAGAAGAAGAGTATTTAAAGGGTCCAGCTGGAGTTCGTTTACAGTTAACCACCTCACCACACAGCTATCATCAATATTTGTATTAAATGGTAGAAAATACCTCCAATTGCTCCTTCCTCTATCTGGAGCATGTTGAATCTCTCGCCTTTTCAGGATGGCGTGAAGACTAAGATAATGTGTAATAATTATGTGAGTACTCACAGAGGCATGTTATAATAAATTGATAAACCATTCTCCAGTCACACCGTCATCTTCCACAGAGGCCAATAAAGTGAAATGTGTGTTGCCCTGCTGATGTTTCAAATGTGGATGATGCATAATGGCAGCACGAAGAAAAATAAATAGCTTGAACTTTACTGCCGTTCTTCTCTGAACGATGTATTTTGCTGACTGAGTAAGCCGAATCCCTGACGGAATTAGCCGATGGCATCCAATTAATACATCTCTCACAGTTTTGTATATAAACTTAATACTGCGCTTAATAATATACAACTGCAGCATGTTCACTTGTTGGCCACAACAATTGGTTAAATATCACTTAATGTACTATAAAGATAAATCATCGATTTATTTATAATATTAATGACTATTTTTTAAATATTATTAACTAAAGTTTGTTTTATCCTTAACTATTGGAAAATATAGTAAACATGGAATAATGAGGGGAAATAGAATTAGGCTGATTGATTTTGCATTAGCAAGAGGACTTAGAATAAATATTACGTGTTTCCCAAATAAAGAAATTCATTAAGAAACCTGGATGTCGCCAGATGAGAACACAAGAAATCAAATTGATCATGTATTGATAGATGAAAGGCACAAATCCCATAAACGAGACATCCGTAGTTTTAGAGGGACGGACTGTAACACCAATCATTTCTTGGTAGGAGCCAGGTATAGAAAAAGGATTGTTAACGAGTGCAAAAATAGAGGAGAAACCAGGAGAGTGGTGAGGACTGAAAGATGAGAAGACACTTAGAAGGAAAAATCACTGAAAGATTAAATTAAGGAAATATAGAAGAAGCAACTGTGGAAGATCGATGGGGAAAAATAAGAACCATTCTAAAGGAGGTTGCGGCAGAAGTGCTTGGATATAAGGAAAGAAAACAAAGAAACGAATGGTTTGATGGATAATGTACTTTGGCAATAGTTAAGAGGATCGAAGCGAGATCCAACTTTTTGAAGAGGACAACAAGAGTGACAAAGGAAAATTATATGGTAAAAAGAAAAAGAGATATGTCGAAAGAAAAAGAGAGAATGGCAGATAAAATAATAAAAGATATACGAGAGCAATATGCAGCGAATTTTAAGTTTAGGCGAAGAGTTCAGGAAATTTTACAAAGGAATAAAAAAATGCAAAGATCGGTTTTAAACCGCACCTGGGTTATTGTAAAGATAAACTGCAAAACTTATTGGGATCAAGAAAAGAGATTTTAAATAGATGGACAAAATAGTTTTCCAAAGTATTTAATCCAGATGGTACAGAACCGATTAATGAAGAGGGAGTACAATTCTTAGAGTTCCACTTCCATCTTAGAGTTTCTCTGGTCCCGTCAAGTGCTCAGTTGCCTGTCTCTATATTATTGTTCTATTTCAATAGTTATTCACCTACTTTCCGGTAGAAAATTTACGTAGTTATTGAATGTTCTTATGTGTGAACTATTAATGCTCTATTTAAGTGATAATCATTAGAAAAAGTGATAAAACATTAAGAAAATTATTACTTAAGGATTACTTCGTCAGTTGAAGCAGTGGGGGACAGTTTGTTTGGCAAGCTTAATCCTCTCAGTCGCTGTATAAATATTCAGGTTTATATTATTATTATTATTATTAATTTCATACGCCCTTTAAAGTTACCTATTTACTAGAATGGTTAGTTGTAAAATTTGTAATAAGTCAGCTGGCCGAGATGACAAAGCGAGATTAGCCTGCGTCATCTGTCAAAATTTTTTTCATATAAAATGCGTTAAAGCCGAATCTACAGACTTTGACAGCTCGAAAAACTGGACGTGTGCCGATTGCGAAACTTCATCACGGATACCGCCTACCAAAGAAAGCAGTTCAATGATTGACCTATTAAGGGCTCTCACGGAGGAGGTAAAAGAAATGAAGACGAAGCTTCAGCCGATAGATGAGCTGAAAGAAATAAAACAAACGCTTCAGAAGCAGTCAGAGCTTTCCTACGAAAATATAGAAAAATTAGAAAAAATAGAAACACTTTTAGAGGAACAAAAATGCCTAGTGGAAAAATTAACCTCTGAAAACAACTTCTTAAAATCGAAAATTTCAGATCTAGAGGGCCGTCTAAATCACACTGAGCAAAATCAACTTAGAAATACAATAGAAATAAGAGGTATCCCGGAGAAGTCGGGAGAAACTATTGTAGGCACAATACTCAGCGTCGGTGCAGGCCTGGACGTCAAGTTGAGCCCGGAGGATTTGGACCACGTCGTACGGCTCAGGCCCAAACAAGAAGGCACCCCTGGCCCTATAATCGCACGGTTTGTGAGACAGACCATGAGAGACGAGCTCGTGCGACAGAGAAAAACCAAAAGGGACTTCTCTACTCGTCACCTAGGCTGGACTGATAACGAGTCGCACCGCGTCTACGTCAGTGAAGCGATGACCCCCACTAACAAGCACCTTTACTGGCTGGCGAGACAGAAAAAGGTGACATCGAAAATTAAATATGTTTGGTTCAGTGGAGGAAGAGTCAGTTGCAGGCAATCCGATGGCCACCCGGCGGTGATTATAGGTAAACCTAGCGACTTGGACGTCTTCAACTGACCCTGGTATGCACGTCACCTTCTCAATGATACAAATATTTTATTTTTCTATATCGAAATAATTCTATTTTTTTATATTGAAGACATTTTAATAATTTACATTGAAGATATTTTATTTTTTAAATTAAAGATGCTTTATTTTTACATATGGAGGATATTTTACTTTTTCAAATTGAAGATATTTTATTTATTTTTATTTACTACATGTATTGTTACTTTATTGTCACAGATGAAATGCTATTTTTGGTTTGCTTATAGTCTTTTTCTATTTACTTTTTCTTTTTTTAATCAATGTTACTCATATTTTTTCTTTTCATATAATTTTATTTTCGTTAAAAATTTATTTTTATATTTAATTCATATTAGAATTCCATTAGTATCTTTGTTTCAATTGTTAATATTCATATAATTGTTGTAATATTTACATATATAGTTGTTAATAATCACATTCAATCAAATCTTAAAATTGAATACTGCATAAAAAGTTGTTATATCCTATTACTCAACCTCGATCCATTTTCCTGCTATTCCACTCCTCCACACCCACAGTTTTGACTAATATCCTGAATTCCTGTCACGTTAATGAACAATCCCTAATTGCCCACTATGATGAATTTCAACAATATTTCCTTGATAATTTTTATCACATAATAGCTGTATCAGAAACCTGGCTAAAACCTTATATCCCTTCCTCCCAAGTATCCCTTCCTAATTACTCTTTCCTACGACATGATAGACCTGATCGCACGGGAGGTGGTGTCGGGCTATATGTTCACGACAGCCTTAAGGCCAAAATTCTACTTCTATCCATTTCTCCTTCCTTTCCTCACCTAGAATACATGTTTGTCGAAATTTCAAGCATCTCTTCTCCTCTGTTATATGCCATTGTTTACCGACCTCCACGTGTCCCATTCGACAACACCTTCGAGTCCTCCCTTGTCCAACTGGTTTCTACCTATTCCAATATCATTATCTCCGGTGATTTTAACATTAATATGCTATCAGAATCCAGTGATAAATCCTATCTTACAGACCTAATGTTTTCCCTCAATCTTTACCTCGTTCCCTATTCTCCTACCCACCACACACAATTTTCTGATACCTGGTTAGACCTTCACATTTCTGATTCTTCCATGAAAATCCTCTCTTCTTCCCAGCATCCTGTTCCTTTTCTTTCATCACACGATCTTATCCAGATTTCATACGACCTACCCGTCAAATCCTTTACTCCAAAAGTTGTTTCATATCGTAGTTTAGACCTCCTTTCATATGAATCCCTTCAACCTGACCTGGATACTTTTCGCTGGGACATCATATATTCCTATAATTCTATAGATCCCATGGTTTCCACCCTTACCTCAAACCTACAATCCGTATTAGACATTCATGCTCCCCTTAAAACCCGAACCTTACGCCGTCCTACTGCTCCTTGGCTAACCCCAGAAATAAAGCTAATGATAAGAAGAAGAGAAGCAGCAAGACGCAAATTTCGTCGCACTTGTTTTTCAGCTGATTTTGCGTCTTTCAAACAGCTTCGCAACGAAACCCAATCTGCAGTCCGACGTGCCAAATCCCTCTATATCCATTCTGCCCTTTCCAATGCTCCTGATTCCAAATCCAAATGGAAAATCCTTCGAAAACTATCCGTACCAGAATCCAATAACCTGAGTTCTTTCCCAGTTACCCCAGATGTTCTCAATGACCATTTCTTATCCTCTGCTTCTAGCCCTTCACCTACTGCTGATATTGAACATCACAGCTTCAACCCAGAAAACTTCTTTTTCTCCCACGTGTCATATGACGAATTACTTTCCACTATCCTAAAATCCCACACCAATGATTATGGTCCTGACGATATCCCAGTAAAGCTAATAAAATCCTGCCTCCCAATCCTTATACCCCATCTCTATCATATTTACAACTTTTCTCTACAAAATTCCACATTCCCCTCTTCTTCGAAAATTGCTCTAGTCCGACCATTAAATAAAATTACAAATCCCGCCTCACCCCATGATTTCCGTCCTATTTCTCTCCTCTCTAACCTCTCAAAACCACTGGAGCGCCTTGTACAAATTCAACTTTCAAACTTCCTAGAAGAACGTTCCCTCATTAACCCTCTCCAATCTGGCTTTCGACCTTGTTACTCAACACAGTCCGCTCTCCTGAAAATAACCCACGACCTCCAAACCGCCATTGAACACCAAAACCTAACTATCCTCATCCTTTTAGATTTCTCCAAAGCTTTTGACACAGTTGACCATAACATCCTCCTTAACAAATTACAAAGTCTACCTTTATCCAACAGTGTTTTACGCTGGTTCCAATCCTTCCTCTCAGATCGGTCACAGTATGTAGTCGTTCCAGGACAACCTCCATCCAAGACACGATCCCTCTCCTCTGGTGTCCCTCAGGGCTCCTCATTGTCTCCTACTCTGTTTGCTATTTATATTAATGACCTTCCCCTTCTTATCCGTCACTCCCAATACCATATCTATGCAGACGATTTCCAAATATACCTGTCCTTCCCGCCTTCCGAACTATTATTAGCCACCAAAAGACTTCAAGAGGACTTGAATCGAATAAGTCACTGGGATGTTGCCAACAAGCTGAAGTTGAATACAGAGAAGACAAAGGCAATTGTAATAGGTTCCCATCACCTCCTTAAAACTGTTCCTCATATCCCAAACTTGTTCCTAAATAATAATCCCATTAAATTCTATCCAACCATAAAAAACCTTGGAATCACCTTTGACCAAACTCTTTCCTGGAAAAATCATGTTTCCGATATTTTCCGTCGTACCTTTTACACATTAAAGCGACTAAATTACCTCCGTCACCTATTTCCACTTGAGACCCGTAGACTCCTAGTTACTTCCTTAATATTTCCCCACTTTGATTACTGTTGTGCGGTGTACGGAGGCGTCTCTGGGGACCTCGAGGCAAAAATAAAACGTTTGATAAATTGCTTTGTACGATTCATCTTCGGGATCCCGAGGGACGCCTCTGTCTCCCGATATTACGAAGAGTTGAAGTGGCTTTATCCTTCCTACCGTCGTAAGTATATCCTTGCATCTTTCCTCTACCAAGTTATCCAATCCCACCGTCCATCCTATATTTTCGATCTCCTCCAATTCAAATCCTCTGTTCATTCTCGTCATACCCGTTCTCGGCCTTCAGATTTATATACAGCGGCCCACCGATCCGCAGCTTTCGACAGATCTTTTCTTGTCCGATCCTCATCCTTATGGAATTCCATTCCTCCTTCCATTCGTCGCTCCAATACTCTTATCACCTTCAAATCCCGCTTGTTCAATCACTTATTTTCTATCCAGGTCCAAAAAACACTAAATAGATTTTCTATTATGTCAATCAACATTTGTGAATATGTTCCTTCATTTATAATTTTGTCATATCTTATTAACATACGAATTTCGTGTGATTTTTGTTTTAAGACATAATCAATTAGAGTATTAATACCTATTTCATATGCTAGTAGTTATTGCATTATGACTTGTTATAATTTTCATTTGTATTTATTTATTGACTATTCTTTATTTATTTATTTTTTTTTTTTTAATTATCTGTTAACGCATATGTTCCTATATCAACTACTCTAAGGCTCTGAAGCCCACCTATCATTGCCTGTAATTGTTATTCTAAAGGGACTTGTCCCAGAATAAATAAAGAGTTTATTATTATTATTATTATTATTATTACAAAGAGGTGAAAGAGAAATATCTGAGGAAGAAGAAATACCGCCGGAAAAGGAAGAAATAATAATGGCGTTGAAGAATAATAAATCTCTGGTGGTGGACGAAATACCAGCTGAGCTATTGAAGAATGGAGGAGAAGAGCTAATAAAACAGCTGTATGACCTCATATATCAGATCTGGGTACAGGAAACTATTCTGGAAGAATGGAATACGACAGTTTTGTGCCCTATTATTAAAACAGGGGACAAATTAAATTGTGATTACTATACAGGAATAGTGCTGCTGCCAACCGTCTAGAAAGTCCTCTCAATTGCTTTATGTAAAAGGTTAACTTCATGGGGAGTAAAAATTTGTGGGGAATACCAATGTGGTTTTAGGAAAAATAGATCCAGAGTAGGTCACATCTTTTCTGTTAGACAAATGTTGTAGAAAACATACAAACATAACGTGGATCTGCACCACTTCTTCATAGATTTTAAGCAGGCATATGACTCTGTAGACAGAAAGGAGTTAAGGAAAAGATCGAGAAATCTTGGAATTCCTGAAAAGTTGGTTGCCTTGACAGAGATAACACAAAGAGCTACGAAATGTAAAATCAAGGTACAAAATGCACTCTCAAATAGCTTTGATGTAAGGTAGGGTTTGAGGTAAGGAGACCCGATATCGTCAGTTTTATTTAATCTAGTGCTGGAGCTGTTATAGCAATAAGGGTCAATCCTGGAGGGACAATTTCGCCTAACCCAATGTCTTGCGTATGCCGATGATATTCTTATCAGTGCCAGCACATTACCGGCTCTGGCAAGATCGATCGAAGAATTCGAAAGGATAGCAATTCAACTAGGCCTGAGGATAAACAAAGGAAAAAGTATGTATATGAAATCCTCAAGGAAAAATGTTTTCCAATGGTAATGAATTCAAATACCTTGGAGTGGTAGTGATAGACCATCACAAAATGCAGGTCGAAATAAAAGCCAGAATTACAGCAGGCAACAACTGTTTTTATGATCTAGCAAAAACACTAAAATCAAAGGAACTGTCATGGGATGTGAAGATAACAGTTTATAAAACTATTATAAGACCAATGGTTACCTATGGGAGTGAAGCATGGGTTTTGACCAAGGAAAGCGAAAAGTTGCTGACAATCTGGAAAAGAAAGGTCTTGAGAAAAATGTACAGTCCCAAGAGAATGTATGATCAGTGACGAATAAGGAAAAATGTTGAGTAATATGAGCTCTACAATAATAAAGATTTCGTGGTCACTATTAAATGGTATCGCCTCAAATGGTTAGGCCATGTAGAGAGGATGGAGAAAGGGAGGTTGTCAAAGAGACCACTCTACGGCCGCCCAGGAGGAGCATGCCTGGGGAAGATCCCAGCGGCAGTGGATCAATGACATCGAAGACGACCTTAGCCGTATAGGTATAAGAAGATGGAGAAGAATAGCTGCCGATAGGGAAGCCTGGCGAAAGTTTGTTCCTGAGGCCCAGGTCCTTTAAGGACTTTTGTGCAAATTAATAGTAATAAAGTTTGTTTATAAGCTAAAAACTAAGGACTGGGTATTTCAAATTTTTGATTAATCAAAAATGTTGGCCTCTTTTCTTTTTTTAACTACTCTTGTAAGACCTGACAGATGTTTAAATGAATGGTATTCATGGTTCCGTATCTGCAGACATGTCACTTAGTGGATACTGAAGGTGTTAAATAGGTATTTCCTACACTTCCTGATATACGGATACAATCAACAATGAGTATTTGCATTTTTGTTATTATATAGTAATATTTTCAGGATTAAAACTCATGATAAAAAAAAATTAGGCTTTAGTAGTTTATATAAAAATGAATTGAAATACATTCTTAGATTTGCATATTATAGATATATCTTATACTAATATAAGTTATATATTTTATTTATCTTTATGCATATATGCATTGGTTCATGTTATAAATTAGGGGACCAGATGAAGTAATGCTTATCTATAAAAAATATATTTCGTGTTATGATGGGGAAGATTAACATATTTTTATCCGTGAATATTAATAAACAAAAAAAAAGCAGGAAAAATTAACCAGAACTTAAATTATATTTCAATGAAAACACATTATTTTAACATAATTTATTATTGTTGGTTTTAGATTCGTTTTTTAACAAACTTTATTTCAACTTGTAATAATATTTTTGATTAAATGAAGTTTTTTCTTTTTCAAGGCCAGCTCCTAAAGATGAAGATGAAATGATGGTAGCCATTTTTGAATGCATTGATAGACTTTTTAAAATTGTAAGGCCCCGTAAACTTCTCTACTTAGCTGTAGATGGTGTTGTAAGTATGTTGTTGAAGTACTACTGGCTTAGTTATTGTGAATTAAATTTTTAATTTACTATTTAATACCTTGCATAGGCCCCAAGAGCAAAAATGAATCAACAACGGTCAAGAAGGTTTAGAGCTGCTAAGGAAACAGCTGAAAAAGTTAACCAGATTGCTTTGATTAGGTCTCAGCTGGAAGCAAAAGGTGTGAACTTACCCCCAGAGAAGGACAAATCTTGTCATTTTGATAGCAATTGTATAACTCCCGTAAGTAAATAAATTTCATTACATATTAGTCTATTTTTCTGATTATCAATACACATTATGTCTACTCCAATATCTTTTCTGTCTTTGAGATGTAGAAAGAAAAAATCTATAGATAAATATAAAAAAATGTTTTTTTTTAAGTGGACTGTAAAAAAATCAATTACAGGAACAGCAATAAAGGGCTATCTAGGGAAGTTTATATTTTTGAGGTTCTTGATAAGCCTAAATGGTTTAGGATCAAGGTCTTGGACTTGTAATTGTTGCAGTAAAAATCCTATATGTTTTAAAGTTTTTTTAACCATGATAATCAGTTTTTGGAATGGCTTCTAAATTAAATTTGTATCAGAATCTGTATTGGTAGGTAATTTTGATAAAATGGGATAGCACTTACTGATTTGATTACTATAGACATAGTTTTGATTAATATGAGATTAATTATGATTCACGGGCTTAAGTCTTGAATTTGTTTTAAGGCTATAGCTGAGTAGTTGCAGACCATTTTGGGTTGCTGTTTAGCCTTCTTTCACTTACACAAAATAAAATGGAAATCTAGTATTTCATAGCATGATAGAAGTGGATTGGAAAGAAACTATTTATCTAATAAAGTAATATAGCATTCAGTAATTATTCTTATTTTTTAAAGGGCTTAAGTCTTGAATTTGTTTTAAGGCTATAGCTGAGAAGTTGGAGGCTATTTAGGATAGCCTTGTTTCACTTACACAAAATAAAATGGTAATCTACTATTTCATAACATGATTGATGTGGACTGAAGAGAAACTATTTATCTATTAGGGACTTGAATAAGTTCTTGCTGTTTTTTCGTGAAAATAAATGCTTTATTTTAAAAAATTAGTGCAGAACATGTTATTGAAAGTATTGTCCATCGCTAGCCACTACTTTCTCACATCTTTCTGGCAGCATACGAATACCATGTCAAAAGAACGACTCATCTTTTGAAGTTATCCACGAATCGATCCATTTTTTGGCATCTTCATAAGATTGGAAGTGCTGCTCAGCCAGGCCATGAGTCATCGATCGGAACAAGTGGTAATCGGAAAGAGCAATGTCCGGTGAATACGGCGGGTGGGGTAGGATTTCCTATTTGAGCGTTTCCAAGTAGGTTTTGACCGGTTTTGCAACATGTGGCCGAGCGTTGTCATGCTGCAAAATTACTTTGTCGTGTCTTTCCTCGTCGAATTGAACTATGAAATTAATATTGGACTGACCTAATGTTTTAAATATTTTTTTATTTTCCTGAATTATTTTTATAAAGATATGTTTTTGTGTAGTATTTTAAAAATGCCAGATCAGATGTGCAGATTCCATCACTTGAGAATATAGCAATATTCTGACCTGACTACTTGTAAAATTTTGATTTTGTATTGCTATTTCGACTTCTTCTTTACTATGTTATTTTGGTACAACTACAGAGGAGCGGCGCACTTATCAGCGGTGTCTAGAGGCTGCCCCCGAGGTCGACCGAACGCTTCCGATCTGCCTTCGCTCTACTTTTTGGTGATCTAGTTAACAAATCTGACTAACATAGAGGGCGTCGTATACTCACTTATATATGATGATGCTTCCGATCTCCCTTCCCTCTATTACTTGGTGATCTAGTTAACAAATCTGACTCTAACATAGAGGGCGTCGTATTCTCACTTATATATAATGTTTTAGGTTACATCTCCGCTATTTGAAAACACCGCGTCTCCCCTCTATTCAGCCACTTTTACAGCGCTATCATGTCTTTAAGTTGTGTACTCTATTTGCTTTGTTTACTTTATGTAAGGTTAGATTTAAAAACTACAACATTGTAAGACCCATAATGGGTGAGATGCTATGGCGTAGGGGCAGGAAGAGGGGGTTAGCAAAAAGTGGAAATCTAATTAAAAGCATCGTGAATAAGTGAGAATACGACGCCCTCTGTGTGAGAGTCAGATTTGTGAACTTGGACGCCGCCGGGTACGTTCGACAGGCTTCGGTTGACCTCGGGGGCAGCCTCTAGACGTCCACTGATAAGTGCGCCGCTCCTCTGTAGTTGTACCGTTATTTTTCCAACAGTTTATCTCTGGTCCATGAAAGGAGGGAGATATTATTTTTGCTACTCTCCAAAATATTCTATTTTTAAAAGTATTCTGTATATCTACCATCACATTCACCAAGATATGGTTAATTTTTCTCTGATTCCAGTTATTCCAGATCCAAAATATCTATGCAATCTATTAATGCCTTTTTATATGCCTCTTATGTTGCTTTAGATTCTATAAATTTCAATTTTTTTTATCTTATTTTTAAGATGCTCTCTATTTTTATTTTTAGTAGGAATTTAGATTTTTTGTTTCTTAAGCTTTGGATATAAGTTACATTATCATCAGTTGGATTATTTAGAACATTTAATTTAGCCATATTACTTCTTTCACAAATCTTTAGATATTCTTCATTAAACCACTGGTTATTCTTGTTATTTTCCCTTGACCCCTGGCCAAAATTACTATAAAAATTAAAATTAAGCAAAAATTATCCTTCATTTCTACCCATAGTAGGTATTCCATTGTTTCCATCCTCTCTTGTAACTTGAACTTCAAATCTATTCTTAACCTTTAAGGCAATTTTTTTTTCATATTAAGAATTTTAAATTTTTTAATTTCAAACTTTTGTAATGAATACTGTTTTCTTTAAATTGAATTTTTTTTTTTTTCTGTTTTGCAACTACTAGTTCAGTAGGCCTAACTAAAATGTTGCTCCTAATTCTAGTAATTATAGCTACTTTGCCATCTACTTTGTTCTAAAACCTAATATATTTGATTATTGGGTTGTGGCCCTCTTAATTATATAAATATTCTTATATATAAAAGTGGTGGTTTTGATTTGATTTTTCTAATTTAAATATATGTATGATATTTAAAATGAAAATACGGGGTGTCCAGAATATATATCACCCGAAATACTTTTCATGATCAAACGGATAATCTAATCAAAAAATGCCTGAGGAAAAAGTTGTTTGTCTACTTCTGTAGTTTCACCAACTGCTATTGCTTTGTAACTTGTCCCTTGCTGTGGGCTGACTTGCGGCGAAAACTTGGGGCTTGCAAATGACACCTATTTCTTAATACTTTTATTTATTGCCAATAATAAGTTATAAAAGATCCTGCAAAACGTTTTCCAATATTTTCCAAATTGAATAATTTATGCCATTTTAAAATCTTGTATTCTCAAAGTTATTTTTATTACCTCATGAACTGGAATCTTGAAGACATGATGACCATGACCTTTTTTATGTTTTATGTTGTTTTTTTTATCGTCTTTATATTTAAAATATTGCCAGACCTGTAGGTGCCATATTTTTTTTTTCTGAAATGATTTTTCCACAATTATGAAAGAGAAATTGATTGTATGAATTCAAAATGTTTATGTATTTAACAATAGAAACATTTCCTCACATTTCAGTCATTATGGCTTCCAAAGTTTCAGTTTTTTTTTCATAGTGCTGTTTTCCTTAATACCTGAAGAAATGACTTTACTTATGAAATTTCTGCTTACCAACTATTAAATTATATTTTATTGATTTTTTAAATGGTTCATTTCAAATTTTCTTTTTATATCATTATGAAAAGAAAATACCTTTATATTGCTGATATGGTTTGTTTCTTTTATCTGTCCCTAAAATAAATGAATGTATTATTGTATTAAACTAAATATAATCGCTTAGAATAATATTAATTTTTTAATTATCTATTGTTTTAATAAGTATATAAAACTATTTTTTTTAATTTAAAGCAACCATTTTGTTATGAATAAAATTTTCATAATATCTATGTTAAATTTAGAAATGTAACATCTCAATTTTATTTTTAAATTTCATTTTGACTGGTATAATTATATATTTTTTTCAATTGCAGGGTACATCTTTTATGTCCCGTCTTACTGAATGTTTAAATTATTATATACATGACAGATTAGCCAGTGATCCTGGTTGGAAAAATATTAAAGTGATTTTGTCAGACGCTAGTGTTCCAGGAGAAGGGGAACACAAAATTATGGATTTTATCAGGAGACAAAGGGGTAATTATTTTTATTTTTTTTAAATGTTGTTTTATTTGCTTTTTTAGGTCCTGAAAAGAAAAATTATTTCATTGGTTTGAAGTTGACATACATTTAAATTAATAATCATGAAATACAGACCTACAAGGGGTATCTTTTGTATTACATATGTACAGGCTCTTGGATAGCATTGCCCCCACAGGTTACCTCAGCTCAGTACACCATGCAAACTCACTAGAACATTATACTTAAGCACGTAGGCACTGACACAAGCATATATACAGTACACACCTCAGGGCTACTCCCCTAGGAGACCGCCCCACAGTTTGGGGTAGCAAATCCAGAGGCTATGAGGTAGCAGCCCTACCACCGGACTTAGGTGCTGTGGACTAATCACCCTCTCACTTTAAATAACCCGTTTACGAAACCTCAAGAAGAACAGAGAAATATGGATGGTCTAAATGGCTACGACTTGGCAAATGTCTATTAATTAATGGATTTTAGAATTGCGACATGCGATGTATTATCCCTGTACAGACTTGGAGCCCTAAGCATGTTCCTTGAACAAATCAGAAAATATCAGACTGACATTAAGGTTATTCCCCGATGGCAGGACTCTGCAAATCAGATTGATCATTGTCACGCGGACTCAGATCACTAATTAGTAGTAGCCAGCCTCCGAGCACGGATATCAAACATTAGGAAAGTTAGGACAGAAAGGATAATTAAGTATAACACAACCAAACTTGAATATCCCACATGCTTTGAAGCTAAAATTTTGCTAAATAGAAGATTTGGAAAGACTGAAGGAGCAAAAGGATATCAGAAACTTCTACAAAAATGTTAATGAAGAAAGGAAAGCGTACATGCCTAGGATAATTCAGATTCAGAGTAAAGATGGAGTTTTTATTTCAGATAAAGCTGGCATTCTGGATAGATGTACAGAACACTATCGAGCTCATTTCAAATATAAAGATGATGATGGCTTAAAATATGAACAGCCTGCTGACGATGATATAGAGCTCCTAGACGAGGAAGAGGTACTGGATGCCAATATGCTACTAAAAAATAACAAAGCCCCAGGATCGATGGCCTGTAGGCCGAACTCCTTAGATACAGCAGATCAGAAACCATAAAGAGATTACATAATCTTATAATAAAGGCATGGTCTGAGGAAATTATAGCAGGAGAATGGAGGACTGTTATATTATGCCCCATATTGAAAAAGGGTGATGCCCTGGATTGCAACAACTATAGGGCTGTTTTGTGACCAGTGATTTGAGGTGTAAGTCAAAGTGCACTGATCACATATAATATTGAATATAAATTAAATGCTTTAACTGGTTCTCAATTGATAAGTGTTATAAATGAGTTGAGTGGACTGTATTGGTATGAACAAGCAAGTTTATTGGAAAAAGTAACATTTATCTATAGATAGGCCAAAAGTATTGTATAATAGAGTTTATGGGTTATTGGATTTTGAGTCTAATGTAATTTAGTTCTTATCAGTTAGATGGGCATTTCTAAGCATGTGGTATCTTTTAATTTCTGTTAGGTTTCTGCTAGTTCATTAGTCTGAGCTACTTCAGAGTTATCTTCTTCATCTTCATCTCTCTCTGCTTCCTCCGCAGGCCGGTGGGTTACCTGGAATTTACTCGCTCATAATGATAGACTGGACTCAGGTGAAAGATAAGGAATGTTGCATGGGTTCGGCCTGAACTCTCTCAGATCTAAGGCTCAAGCGATTAGGTTAACCAAGTTTTCCAGCTGTTCAGGTATGTTCCCTGAACAGGGCTATCACAGCGCTCCCAACAGCATACAAAATCTTCTCTAACATGCTCAATAGCAAGCTCCATATATTGTTATGTTATTTACAACTAGATATTTGTTAGGTATTTTAGACAGTGAACAAAGTTCGTCTGTCGAGGTTTCTTTATTGTTTATTAATACAATAATAATAATAATGTGTGAATATAAAAATAAAATAACATGTTTTTCCACACATTATTTTTTACTATCACATTCCTATAGTCCTTATATTTGTGGTCATAAAGTACCTGAAACTGGTTAACGAACTCTACTAGAGGTTTGTAGTCATAATCGCTGAATCCTTTTTTATTAAAAGACATTGTTTTAAATGGCAAGCGGGAACCGTTACGTCTGAGACAGTATGACTTCTTCTAGAACGGTCAGGAACGCTTCAGTATAGGAATGACGTCGCCGGGCAGTGCCAGCGAAATATGTCCCTACCTATTCAGTCAAAGTAGTAGTAAACTGCCTGCAAACTTTGCCGGTCGCAACCGCGGGCAGTACCAGCGAAAGTCTACCTTAAGGCAGATCCTTGAGAAGATGAAGGAATTCAACTCCAATGTACATATACTCTTCTTGTAATTTAAGGCAGCGTATGACAGTGTGTAGCAAGAATAATGATATAAAGCAGTGTAGAAACTTGGAATACTGCCAAAATTAATAAGACTAGTATACCCGAGCGAGAACTCTCGCATTAGATGTCAATCCTTCTTCTAATCCCTAATACATTAGTAGTATAAGCAATATTAGGGAAATATATTTATTCGTGTAAACAATATAATATTACTAAAAAAGTTTATTTAGCACACACATTTGGTATAGCTACATAGTTTGTAATGACTGTGTTCATACTTTATTAGTAATTAGCTTACCCCACTAGAAAACATCTCTTAAGTTTAACAGTAAGGCAATAAGATTCAGCTACACCGCTTTCTATGTGTAGTATTCATATTTAATAGTTAGGGTTGTATATGGGAAACAATATGTAATTTCCCACTCATTAAAAGTTTTTGTAAACAGACTCAAATTGATATAAGTTGCCATGACAACGACACGTACGCAAGATGGCATAGGCCCCGTGCGGCTATATCGTACATTATCTCAAAAACGGTAGGTTTTAAGGCTTTAAAACGCTGGACCAATATTTTATTTTCAAAACAACGTTTACAGTTATTAAGTTGCCATGACAACAGCATGTATGGAAGATGGCATGAGGCCTGTGTGGACCTATATCGTGCGTTATCTCAAAAACTGTAGGTTTTAAGGCTTTGAAAGGCTGGGCCAATATGATCCGAAGGATCATATATGATCTTGATGTCCACGTCAAAATCATTAACCCTTTCGCTGCTATGAACTCATATAGTAGTCGGGCTGTTGCAGTGCCCCGTATGCTATGAGCTCGTATAATAGTCCGGCTTGTTTAGCGTCTGACTGCTACTAGCTTCTGTATTAGTTCTTCAACTATCGCCATCTGTAGACTATTTAAAGAAGTAGCAATGTCCTTCAAAGCTGATACAGGGCATAGGAATTCATTTTTGTCATTTTCAGCTTCCTTCTCCTCGGCCAACCTTTATACAACCAGCTCCGCCCCTTTTTTTACGCCCAAATTCGGTTTCTCTGAAATTCACCCTGCATTTCTCTTTAGTATATTTTCTGCTTTGCTAGTGAATAGTTTTGGATTAAGTACGTAAATATGTCGAAAAAAAATTATTCTTAAGAATATAAGGCGGCAAATAAAAATATAATGCCAGGAGTACGATACAGCCCTTTTTTTTTAGATATACCACAGAATCAGACATTTTTAATTATTAAAAATAATACAATTTAAAATATTAAAAAATAAAATAAAAACATTAAAAAATTTTTTTAAATAACAAGAAAAATTTATTCTGCCCGTGCTGGTCCACCGTCCAAATCTAAAAGGAGGATGGAAAATATTAGAAAACATAAAATGGAAAAAAAATGATAACGCTAAACGCAAAAAGTATTCAGCACACGGGGCACTGTAGGCGCTAGACTATCCCGCACTAGTGTATCCTCCCACCGCACGAGTATTACGCAGTCAAAGGGTTAAAACCCAACTTATCCCGTCTCGATCCATCGAATCTTTGAAACCTCCCAGTTTTTTCATCACTTTTATTTAAGCCCTTGGTAGAATTTAAGAAACAAAATTGGAATTCGTCACATCTCCATGAAATTCCCTTACTTTTGATACCTCACTCATCAAAATCCATCGTTCCTGAGAGCCGGAAAAGGGATCTATACTACCGTACTAATATATAGTAATGATTGGTCAGAGCGACTATGATAGATGCCAGCTGCCGTGTTAGAGTGCAAGGAGACCTGTCTAATAAATTCAATTGCGAATGAGACCTGAGACACTCTAGCTTGTACCCTGTTTAATCTAGCCATAGAAAGTGCAGTGAGAGAAGCTAGAATACAAACAACAGGCACTTTATATATAAAAAGCATGCAAACCCTATCTTTTGCCGATGATATAAGCATAATTGGAACATCCTTGACGGACATGACAGATGCTTTCACCTCACTAGAGGCAGCAGCATTGAAAATGGGACTTGAGGCCAACAAAGATAAGACCAAGTATATCTCAGCTGGTCCAACCATCTAAGTTGGTAGATACAACTTCAAAATAGTTGAATGTTTCAAGTACTTACTTAGGATCAGTAGTGATTGCGGATAATAACATTAACCAGGAGCGAAGACTTGTAGCTACAAATAGATGTTATTGTGGTCTCCTGGAGCATATGAAAAGCCGTTCGCTATCGCAATCTACAAAGCTGCTCCTCTACAAAGTACTCATATGACCAGTTCTGACATACAGGTCTAAAACATGGACGATGACGAAGGCCAGCGAGAGAAAACTACTAGTTTTCAAAAGGAAGGTACTCTGAAAGATATGTGGCCCAGTCAAGGAGAATAATGAATGGAGAACAAGACATAATCACGAGCTGGCCAACTTATATAAGGAGCCAGATGTAGTAAAGTATATCCGGATAGCAAGACTCAGATGGGCATGCCACGTTGTGAGGGAAGAGACCTAAACCCCAAAGAAGTTGCTCAGCATAGGACCAGATGGAAAAAGAAAAGTGGGAAGGCCAAAGTTGAGATGGATAGATGGAGTGAGTGTCGATGCCTGAACTCTTGGAATCAGGAACAGGCCCGGGACAGAGAAGAGTAGAAGGTGACTCTTGAGGCAGCCAAGATATAGTTAATGGATTGTAGAGCTCAGGATAATGATGATGATTAACCATGAAATAATGTATATAATAATCTCTCTATAGTAATCCCAGTCCAGCAATTTAGTCGAGCAAAGACTTAAAAAAACAAAAACATTAACACGTTTTGTTTATTCTTGTGGCGAACTGGTAACATTTCCCTTTCTATTAATTATTTTAAACAATAGGATTTACTTTTCTTTCTCTTCACTTTGAACAGTTCTGTGTTGTTAAAAAGTGAAAATGTGCACTGATAAAGTGTTTAAATTTAAATCGTTAATGTTAGACATTTTAATGAAAATTTTAAACCGTTTAGAGACAGGACCACAGAAGTCAGTCGTGAGTTTTACCTGCCAGAGTCAACAATAAAAAACAAAGAAAAAATTGTGCTATCCCAGCCAGTCCGCAGGAAAATCTACTGCTGCTACAAAAGTAAATCGATCTGGATCCTCAGTTATGGAAAAATGGAGCACCAACTGTCAGTTTGGATTGAAGATATGAACCAGCAGCGCATGTCTTTAAGTCAGGATGTTATTATGACATCAAACAAAAGAAGGAAGAAAGTTCGAATGTTGGGCTCAACACAAACCGAGGTTGGTTTGATTGATTCTAACGTCGTTCAAATCTTCATAGCATTTGACTTCAAGAAGAATCAGCCGGTGCTGATATGGAAGCAGCCGATATATCTATCTACATTTAAGTATTTGGTGAACATCTGAAGCTATCCCCTTAATCTAGTTTTCAATGTGGATGAGATAGGGTTGTTTTGGAAAAAGCTACCTTCATGAACTTTTATTTCTAACAATAAGAATGAGCTGCCGGGCCCCAGCTTTAAAGCAGACAAGGATCGGCTTATTTCTTTTGTGGTAGCTAGGCTATTATAGACTCCAAGCTATTGAGGTTAGAGAGTAAAAAAATAGGAAACCCCACTTAGCACGATGCTCGTTTTATGCAAATTGCTGAGGAACGTATCACTCTCATTAAGCGGTGTATGGCTGTACTTAAATCTCAAATTTTTGACTTGTTCCATGGATTTCCTGAAGTACTCCTCACCTGGAGAACCAAATAGGCGACTAGTTTATCCCCAAATTAAGAGTGGTTTACTTTGAAAATATCCATGACTGTTTATAGTCTGTGTTGAACAAATAGACAGAGGGGATAGTTGAATGTAGTTTTTACTCTTTGTATTAGCTTTAATGTAGTTCATTCATTGAAATTAAGTAATGAAATTGAAATAAAGATATGTAGGATATTTATTAATTTATGCGATGTTATTAATAATAAAGTAATGATATTACTTCTGTTTATAGCTCATCCTGATCATAACCCAAATATTCATCATTGCTTATGCGGTGCTGATGCTGACCTGATAATGCTTGGTCTAGCAACTCATGAACCTTACTTCACTATTATTCGGGAGGAGTTTGTTATGAATCAGCCTAAACGTTGTGATCTCTGTGGTCAGACTGGTAATTTACAACTTTCATTTATAACATAATCCTGGACATATTGTGGTGTGTAAATTTAGTCTACACAATTAAAATTCTAATTAAGATTTATGGTTGTATTTTTTAATAATGATTATAATTTAGTCAGATGCGATAGTAATTAAACTGAATGTTTATGTTATTCAGCTACTTTTTATGCATCTTTAATTCCTTTGAATATTTTGATTTCATAGTTCATGATTATTTCCCTTTAATGATCCTGAACTAGAAATGTTTTTATTTATATTTAATTGAAAGTTTTTTGTTTGATTCTACTTTTTCTTGGGTTTTTTTTTTTCATAAATATTCTATTATCATAAATAGTTTTGCTGTAAATTTTCATCACTATTAAAAAATAAAATATGTGGTTCAACTTATTTTTGAATGGCTGCCTCAAGCCTTCTTGGCATACTTACAGTAAGATTTTCTACATCTTGTATAATTCCCTCTATGTCTCCATATTTATATCAGGCTTATGAGCTGGTCATCCCAAATACTGAATTTCTGTACCACTGAAGTTGAGCAGATATGTGAGAATAAGAATTAATTCTCTTGATATCTTAACAGGAGCTAGGGACTACATAAATATAGACATTGAAGAAAATCAATATGAAGCAAATCTTTTTGTTACGCTAAGAAGGCTTGGGTTAAGGCAATCTTTCAAGTAAGGAGAAGTAATGCCCAATTTTCAAAGATTACTTTCTTTTTAAAAATGTAGAGGTGTATTGTTATTTTTAGTTATTTATTTTAATGTATTTTTCCCAAATTAATTTTTCTCCATTTTATAAACTGATTTATTTTACTTTTTTTATCAATATAAAAATATAATACTAATGTATTAAATAGTAATATAATTTCACAGAAAATTTGTAAATGAGTTTTTCTAATTGCACCTCTTTTTTTCATAGAGCAGTTTATATAAATAAATACATTTATATTTTTAGTTCTTATCGAGTAGAAACAGCAGTATTTTATGTCATTGTTTTTTCTAAAAAGCAGGGTTTGGCTGTATCAGAGGCACATGTATGTCTTTGATATGAGTACGTCAATGTTAATGGAATTTTTTTTCTTTTAGAACTTTCTATATTCATTCTATATTCATTAGAACATTCCTTCCAGAACAAGCAGCTGCATAATTTTTGTGGCCATAGACAGAATCTGCTCGGGTAGGACTCCACAAGATCACTTCTGCATATCTCGCTTATTGTGTTTGTAAACAGGTTGTGAGCACATCCAAATTGAACTGCCTGCTGATACCATAGTATAACGCAAGAAATACTAACTAGTAGGGTGTACATGTTGTAAATAATGTTCAGTGATGTTGACTGCTGGCCCGGAGATAATTTTCTCCATTCCACAGCATGGAGTGCCTTGCGAATAGAACCTTTGACTCCGGTGCTCCACTGTCACATTTTAGATTCTCAATTGGATTATCATCTTTGGCAGGGACTGCTACATAACTGGTTACTATGTTAGCAACAAAAAATCCTAGTCCACTGGGATCTCGTAATGCTAGTACAGGTCAACAACTTAAGGAAGATTCTTTTAGTGTGCATGTGCTTAACAATAACCTTTTGTTTTTCCAAAAAAATTTCAATAACAACCAACTTACGAATTAGTGCATGCAATTGAAAGAATGTATAACAAATCAAAATGTTGAGAAAAAAGATTCAATATGGTATATTTGATAAAGTAACTGTCTAAAGCTATGTAGAGAGAGAATAGCCCTCCTTGAGCATAACCTCCTTGCCTTTGCTTCGCCCTCATGATTCTTCCTTAAGTCGTTTTTCTATACAATTTTTGATCTAACTAAGCTTTAACCACAAACGTTTTGAATAAACCACTAAAATACAAAAATTTATACATCATATTTTTCTTGATGTCGAGATTAAACACCTGATAATTCTCCAATTGACATAACAGGTGTTGCTCCATTGTGTCCACATAGACGAGCACATTAACAGTTCTTGTAATTTTTAACTTGAACCTTATTTAAACTCAGTATAACCACTTTACGCTAGGTTCTTACATTCTCAATAGATTTATCTTGATAAGAGCTGTTAAATAAAACTTAAACTAATGCTGTAGCCTTACCTAGTCAAAAATTATAAAAGCTAGCAAAACAAACTCAAAATGGCAGCACGCCCACGCCCCCTTCCGCCAGGCATGGTATTTGACTGTGGTGTGTATTTTCATAAATTTTCTAGATCATTGTGTTTAATATCCTATTGCTCTGAAGTAATTGATTCGCAAACCAATCATTCATTAGGTTTTTTTCTATTGATGTTTACTTGATTCAGTTTTTTATAATTATTTTGTTTTTATTAAGCCATAATTCTGTGTAATCCATTGAATAAAATTTTTCATTGATTTTATTTTAATTTGATTATTATTTTTACAGGACATGAGATAACTGAATGTAAAGGTGTGGTTGACGATATGGATAGCTTAAGTATGACAAGCCCAATGGGTGCTCCCACTAGATATATTTTTGTTAGACTTAATGTTCTGCGAGAATATTTAGAAGAAGAATTAAAAATGCCAGATTTGCCATTTGAGTATGACTTTGAAAGAGCATTAGATGATTGGGTATTTATGTGTTTTTTTGTTGGAAATGACTTTTTGCCTCACTTACCTTCCCTTGAAATTCGTGAAGGGGCAATCGATAGACTTGTTATGCTTTACAAGAAGACTGTTTATCGAACAGGTGTAAGTATGATATACTTTTTTTTCCATGATTTTATATGATTTCATAAAATTAAATGTACTTAAAAAAATTATTTTATAAAATTTAAAAAAAAAAATGAATACAAGCAACAAAAGGAAAGAAGAAAAAAAATGGAATAAGTGAATATAAATTAAAAATAATGAGCTGTAATATTACTTCATTAACATTTATTTAATTACTTTACGATGATTCGACTGTACGTGCCATCATCAGGTACATCTAGAAGGACTCATAAAATTTTGTTTTCCTAATAAGGATTATTGTCAATTAAAATTTTGAAATTTATCTTTATCTAACATTTAGTGAAATAAATGTCATGAAAATAAAAATTATAAATATATAAGATTATTATGCATTACATAAAATCAGGTTGATTAGTATTCTTTGCTTTATTTTTTGTGATAGTTGTTTATTAAATATTAAAATATTTCCAAGAACACTTACTGTATGGTGGAGCTAAAAAGTATTTTTTTATAAGGGTTTGTTCATACTCAAAATGTAGAGAGGTTATTTAGGTCATTTGCTATGTATTATTAGGACATTGCAACTCTCTCTCAAGTTCAATACAAAAAATTGCCCATTTGTGTATTTTACCATAAAATGACACAACCCACAAACCAAAAGATTTATGCGATATATCAGGGACTTGAATAAGTTCTCGCTGTTTCCCGACAGATGGTGTTATCTTAGTCTTTTTGCATCAGGCAATACTATAGCCAACGTGAAGCTCCACCATTAGACTCGAAATCACAGTATATGTTATTCCGCCGAAGTTTAAACAACATACTTTTTCATAGCGTTATACATGTTGAATTTCGTACCAAAAAAAGAGTATTTGCGGGAAATTTTACTGCATTCCTTTTTTAAAAAAAAATCTGCATCTGAAGCACATAGAATTCTTGTGGAGACTTACGGCGACCATGCTCTGCCGGAAACAACATGCAGAGATTGGTTAAGACACTTTAAAAATAATGATTTTAATATTGAAGAATTGGAAGCATTACTCGATGAAGACCCAAGTCAGATGCAAAATGAACTTGCAGAATCATTAGGAGTTGATCACACAACAGTTTCCAAACGTTTAAAAGCATTAGGAATGATTCAAAAGCAAGGGAATTGGGTGCTGTACGAATTAAAGCCGATAGACATCGAACAGCGTTTTTTCACATGTGAACAGCTGCTCCAACGGCAGAAAAGGAAAGGTTTTTTGCATTGTATCGTGACTGGTGATGAAAAGTGGATACACTGCGATAACCCGAAGCTTAAAAAATCGTGGGGTAAGCCCGGCCATGCATCAACATCGACGGCAAAGCCGAATATCCATGGTTCGAAGCTCATGCTCTGTATTTGGTGGGATCAGCTGGGTGCAGTGTATTATGAGCTCCTCAAACCCAACGAAACCATCACGGGAGATCGCTATCGACTACAATTAATGCGTTTGAGTCGAGCATTGAAGGAAAAACGGCCTCAATACGAGGAAAGACACGACAAATTAATTTTGCAGCATGACAACGCTCGGCCACATGTTGCAAAACCGGTCAAAACCTACTTGGAAACGCTCAAATGGGAAGTCCTACCCCACCCGCCGTATTCACCGGACATTGCTCCTTCCGATTACCACTTGTTCCGATCGATGACTCATGGCCTGGCTGAGCAGCACTTCCAATCTTATGAAGATGCCAAAAAATGGATCGATTCGTGGATAACTTCAAAAGATGAGTTGTTCTTTCGACATGGTATTCGTATGCTGCCAGAAAGATGGGAGAAAGTAGTGGCTAGTGATGGACAATACTTTAATGGCATGTTCTTTACTAATTTTTTTAAAGAAAGTATTTATTTTCACGAAAAAACAGCGAGAACTTATTCAAGTCCCTAATATATTATCTGTGTTAAAATTTTAATCTGGATATGATATTGGTGTATCAATTGTTTAAACCATTTCTTCTTGTTGGAAATTGCATACTTTCTCAATATTTTTAGATTTATAAATCGACTAATATTTTACGTTTGTTATTGTTTTTTTCTGTGGCTATTATTTGTGTGTTGTTAAAATCAAATTTGTGCTGTGAGTTGATAGGCCAGTTACCTTATTATATTTTTTTTATTTTTGAATTGCAGTTATTTATGTGTTGGCATATTCTGTTTTTTTTTTTCAATTCTGTTTACTTATAAATTATAACTTACATTATACTGTATTATATATGTTATACTGTATATTATACTTATTTATACTGTATAAATTATTTCGTTGTTATTATCATTATTTATTAGTCTCATCATCATTATTAGTACCACAATCCAAACATTTAATCTGATAAATCATATTAGTTTTATTTTATTTCACTATTTTCTCTATTATTGGAGTATAAGGACACTAGTTTATTTATTGTTTTTTTTTTTTTTTACCAAATCTTAAATCGCCTAAATCATATTTTTTTAATGTTCCTTCTATTGTTTCTGCTAACCCTTCAATCAGTGTTACTGAGTAATATTTTGATATGTTACATCTATTATTTTTATTATTGTTGTCTTCTATCTTATTATATGTGCTGGTTACTATTTTATTCAAAGTATCTGGTTTTAAAATAATGTGTGATTGTTTTTTTTCTATTTACCTTGTTTGATGGTTTTTGTTGTGGCAGAGTATGACTCATTATGTCTATTTTGTTTTTATCAATTGTACCGACATTTTTTTATATCATTATCTATTTGTGTGGCTCTGTTCACAGCTTTTTATATATTTTCATTTATTTCCAATTTTTGCTTGGTATTTTGAAAATATTTTCTTTTGTTTTTGCAATGTGTCTATTACTAGTTAATTTGATTGATCTATTAATTAAATTGTATGTAGTTTATTGTTATGATTGCTACAATATTTTATAATTCTGTTACTCTTTATCTCTTTTTTTTTAGTCCATTCTGTGAATAATTCATTATTATCTCTATTTATATTCATGCCAAGGAATCTTATTTTATTATCTTTTCTATTTCAACTGTAAAACTAAGTTTAGATGATGAGTTTTATGTATCCAAAAAATCATGGACATCATTATTGTCAATGAATGTTATTAGTATGTCATAATTTAGGCCATTCACCTTCGTTGATGAAATAACAATTTTTGCAACATATTTTGATATCTTCAAGGTTACTTTTATTTTTAATTTGGATGTAGGGCTCTATGAATTCCCAATTTTTCTATATCATTTTTATTATATCTTGTAATTTGATGTTACTGAACAGACCCATTATTAATAACGAAGGTAGCATCACAGAAAGGTAATACAAATATCTAAATCTGATGCTAAATAATTTAAAAACTAATAATTTGTAAGAACTTGAAAGAGAGGTGCAGTGTGGTAATAATACATAAAAAACAATCTAAATAACCTCCCTATATTTTGAGTATGAAGAAATTGATGTAATAAAACACGTTTCAGCTTCACCATACAGTAAGTTTTCTTTGCAATATTTTAATATTTAATAAACAACTATGACAAAAATTCAGCTATGACAAATACGAAATTCTTCCATGGACCAAACATTAATGATGGAAGAAAAAGGCACAAATATTGTATGTGTGTATACACACTCATGGGTATTAAAGAATAATACGAAGAAATAATAATAAAAATATGGCAGATAATCTCAGAAAAAAGAAATTGTTACAGTACATTTGCATATATTTAGATATAAGAACTTTGGGATGGGGAGGCTATTTTCAAAGTCAGCAAACTGAATTGAAAGTAGATGGTTGATGAGGTGAAATTCAAAATTAGAAAGAATATTGAAATGACCGATTGAGGGTTCATTGGAGTTCCAAAGGGATTAGGATCAGATTAGAAATAATTTGTTAATAACTGCAGTACGGTGAGCCATTTGGAGGATATTGTGATCAACAGTATCAAACACTTTGTAAAAGTCCAGAAAGATAAGGATGGATAACTCTACATTGCATTTTAAATTGTAGGTCATGTGATATTTTCAAGAAGGCGGAATGGGTTGATTGAATTGAATTGAGAAACCAGAAAGGAACAGGTTAAAATGAGTGTTCTACGAAGAATATTGTGAGTTGGGATTGAACAATGTGTTCAAGTGGTTTTGAGAGGTTAGAAAGAAAAGAAATGGGATAGAAATCATTTGATGAGGCAGGGTTTGAACTTTAATTCAGTTATAAAAAAAAACCTTGTACAATGACAATAATTTATTGCCAATAAAAAATATAAAGTATACCAAACCAATTATATAAAGATTATTTAAACTAATTAATAAAAAATAAACAAATTTAATGGCCAGCCTAGTAGGTTATGTTGTTATTTAAATCCTTGAATACAGATCTTTAAAATTAACTATCACAAAATTCACTGAATAACACTGGACTTACTTTGAACAATAGTTAACTGTGATTGGCTCTGAAACTATCTGACCAACAACTTCGTAACAACTGAACTCATTATTCTTATATAGGGTTACCACAATGTGGAAGGTTCCTGAACTATGGAGGCTATTCTGGACCTATGTAAATTTTCTTTAGATTGTAAGTTTAGTAATTTATACAAACAACTCCATCCATTTCCTATTGAATTTTTATAAACTTATAACCTGATTTCTTTATAAACTGTTTTAATAAGATATAAATTAATTTATTATAATAAATTGTTACCTTTATTATTAATACCAAAACAATCTAAACTGATTGCTAGAATAAACCAATGATAACCTAATTAAAACATTCATTCAATATAAATCCAAAATAACATCTTTATATTGTATAGACTATCAAAAAATAATTCTATTTACTTCTAAATAAGAAATACCATATATGTACACACACACACATACATATTATAACTATAATAATAATAAAATCCTGCTTCTGAACCTTCATTCAATCCTGTTTCCCATAATAGTATAAATGTTTCTGACTGTATTTGTTGTATTTTTTACTTTAAAAAAAAATTAAAAGTCAAAAATGCACATAATTTACCTCTATTTCTTTTTTTAGGAAATGATTATTAAATCTCAATGTCCTGATTGAAACAAAGGCATAATCCTTTTGACTGATTCTTTTTCGTTTCTTATTAAGATTTTTTTTTTAATCAACAATGCATGAATCAACTAAACTAATGTCATTAATTGAAAAATATTATGAACTTATGTGACAGCCCAATTCATGCTTATGGTCAGTTTTAATGTATGTTTCAAATTGATATTATATTGCATTTAAATTCTAATGAACTTGTCATTGAAATAGATTTTTTCTATTTCTCTTTATTCCCTTCATGCATTTTAATATTTAAATGGAATACCATTCACCATCAATAAAATTTTATGACTATGACTACCATATGCATCATACGTTTTATTAATTGATCAATTAATTAATTATTTCCTTTTTTTATTTTTCAGGGATTTATTACTCATAGTGGTGATGTTAACCTTGATAGGGTACAGCTAATTATGACTGATCTTGGCCAGGCTGAAGATCAAATATTTCACAAGCGACAAATTAATGAAAGAAATTTCAGACAGCGTTTAAAACAGAGAAAAATTATGGAAATACAACAAAAAATTATGGATCATGGTTTTAAAGATGTATTACTTTTTAGTATTCTCAATAAATTTTTGTTTTTTCACAATCTCCTTAGTAATTGTTAAGCATGAACTAACCCGTTTTTCCAATAAAATGTCTGTAAAGTTCTTCAAACATACCATTTGCCTTTTTCAAACTATTGAACACCTGGCCAATTGTACCATTGATGTATAAATTTATATATTATCAGGGTCCTGTTAAAATTAACAAATAAATGCTAAGTGTTAATTTTTTATTTAAAGCAGAGGTTTTGGTTCAATCTTGTGGGCCTTCTTCATAGCAGAACAATTTGTAACAAAAAATATATCTAAATATCTATTAAGAGTCTCTTTGGATTACAAATAACTTAAATATCATCAAATAAAGCATTTACTAAAATATAGTGGAATTGTAAGATAGATAATATATGGTGTGGCCCTTGGAATTCTTTTATACATCTAGGCCTCCTCCATAACTATGTTAAAAAGGAGGGGCTCGAAGTATCATCTTGGTCCTTTTCTTTATGAAACTGAAATAGGGCTAATTTTAAGCCATTCAGTCAAATAATCCCTTTAGCCTTCTGCTTTGTAGATTTCATTGCATTTATCAGATTAGTGATATTCATTTTTCTTGCAGTCTTTACTAAATTTGTTACTGTAGATCAGAATTAAAAGTTGGTCACGGATCTAGGAGATCAAATAAATATTATTTTCCTCACACCAAGCCTCTTCTCCATAATTTATGGTTAGAATTTTTTATGTCTGCTTTATAGCCTACTTATCTCCTAATATGTTTTTATGCCCTTGGTTCTGAAAATTTTATATAAGCTTGAAATATAACCATATAGACTAATATGTCTATAATAGTCACACTTGGCCTAGCATCCCTTTGTGTTCTTTAGCAATTTTCTTATTATTGATTATGTATCCTTTTTCCATCCCATAGTTTCTAAAAAATGTTATAAAGCTTTATACAGTCTATTCCCTCTAAATAGAACCAACTGTGATACTATATCATCATTCTTAACTTTTTTTTTTTGGTTTGACTCTTTCCATAGCTAGATTTTCACTGACTTCTCACTTTTTATCTGATATTTGCCGAAATAGGATCTTTAATTGCTTAAAAAGTAAACTTCCGCACTTATTTTCTCCTAACTTTTAAAATTCCATTCTCATCACCGATCTATTGTGTAGAAGCATTCTTTATATATATATATATATATATATATATATATATATATATATATATATATGTGTGTGTATGTGTGTGTGTGTGTGTGTGTGTGTGTGTGTATGGATATATACGTATATCCTCCTTTTTTTTTTGGTCCCTAAGTACTTTTATTGTGTTTCAGAATTTTTCAATATTTTCTTGGGTATTCTGTTCAATATTCTTATTAATTTCTTTTCAGGATATAATTTTTTCCGGTTGTTGGGGCCATTTTATTTTGTATATATTTTCCTAGCAGTCTTTTATGCCTGGTAAACCTTTGAGTTACACCATCTAGTCTTCTTTATTGTTCCTAATATTTTTTTTCCTCATCTCAGCAGTTTTTAATTCACTCTCATTTCATGAATATTCAGTATGAGTTAGGCCCTGATTTTTTTTAAACAGATTTAGAATGAATGAAATGCATTCATGTAGTCTATCTTAAGATAAAAATCTGATCAATAGTAAATCGGTCCAACTGGAATCCATACTCATAATGCCTAGCCTTCCATTCCACAGATGGTAGGAGCTTGTTGTAGAGGTTTATGGCCAGCGTCAGTGTCAAGAGAGATGATTTAAAGGTCCTTAACATCTATTACTATTTGCTTATGTCTTTAAGTTTGAAAAATCAGAATATATCACTACCTGATAAAAATTTCTGATAACAATACTTTGTTTTTGACTGATTCTTCTGAATCTTTGTATTCTTTTTCCTTTTTAAAGTTCTATTAAATGGTAAACTTTAATTCCAAATCATTGCCCCTTTCTGCAAACCAAATTGATAATGATTATGACATATGAAAATAAGGCATCATATTGGGTAGTAGAAAATATTTTGTTCTAAAATGAACAAATACAAATACATACAATGCCATACTATTATTGCATTAGTTAAGCTGACTTCATTTTTAATGAACAAGTTCTTTTTCTACTTTAACCTTATAAAAAAATTATTCTCTACTGTTATTATAATAAACTGTCCATTTTTATTTGTTTTCCTGTTTTCCTTTTAAGGATTTGGAGAAAGGCTTTGAAATTGAAGAGGAACCAGAACCAGTTGATGAAGTTAAGCTTTGGCAAAGAGGTTATAAAGAGAGATATTATAACCTTAAATTCAATATTAATGGAAACAATTCAGAAGAAACATGCAAAATAGGTTTTGAATATGTTATTGGCTTATGCTGGGTGCTGAAATATTATTATCAGGTAAATTTTAATTATTATTCTCAAACTTCATTTAAAATATTGTTTATATTTCTAGATTTTATATATTATATTTAACTGATTTTTTGTTTGATTTTTTATCATACTTATTTTCCTTATTTACTAACTTTTTTTTTATAAAAACTACAATTAATCATGCTTGATTTGAATTCTTTTAATCTATCTAACTCTAATGATTTTGATCAAACCTGTTATTTCAATGTACAATTAAATGCTCTTTAATATTAGCTAAGTACAAGCCTCATTGAAATAGTCTGATGGCTTAAATGCCAAATTTTCAAAACGGCTTCCCCTAAAGTATCTTTAACTTTGTTTATTTAAAATAACTGTCTCTGATTATTAGTAATAATAAAAAATGGATAAATATAAACTATGAAAGAATTTGGTCATTAAATAAAGGAGAAATATTTTCCCAGGTTGGAAACTAATTTTCGGAAATAAGAGTAGTAATTATGATGTATAATAAACCGTTTGAAAGCTAAAGATTGTAGAAGAATTAATGCCTAACATATAAAGTCCTATAAGATAATGGAGAGTAATGAAAAACGTATAAACTTAAATGATTGTTGTAGTTCATAATTTCTACTAATATATTATTAAATAGAATTTTCAAGGAAATTAAATAGAAAATTTTAAAATTTATTTTCAATTTGACAAACCAAAAATATATGGATGATTCTTAGAAAATGCTCAAAAAACAGGCCTCTAAAAAAGTAAGTCAGTGAGCTCTTTCCAAAAAATCTGAAATAAATTCATAAGTGACCTAGAGATACCAATTGATAATTTCTAGGATAGTTTTAAGCTGAACTCCAAACTTTGAGCCAGGAATTCAAAATTTCCAATTTTTTAAAGTGGCAGTAATGATAATAAAATTTGTGGATCTATGAAGAACATACTGTGGCTATAATGAGAGGATTTAAGGAGTAGTAATGTTAATTTGATCTTTGAGATCCTACCAAAGTACAATTAACATGTTCAGTACGAAGCCTCCAACTCGTGTCTCAACTCAACAGCTGGCTAGGTGTGATAAAATCAATTGCTGGGGCCGAATCAACTTTTTTAAGAATAAAAACAAGTATATTGATCTTGTGTAAAAAGGAAAATGATCCATTGATTTCTTTTCTGCAAAAATCAGCCACTGGTGGGTTGCCCCATCCTGAATACATTAATTGAACTATATCAAAGACCAAAATACCGTTCTGTTAGGACTTTATTGAGAAAAAGTGTAATTAATTTTAAAAACTTCAAAGCAATATTTTAGGGGAAACATTAAGCTGTGGTATAATGATAAGAATAAAAATACTTACTGCACACATTTTAATTTGATGTGATTGCTGCAGCTAAAGTGGAAAGTGGACCTTAGGGCAAGGGGGGGGGGATCTTTTGCAGAGCTGCCACTTGACATCTAAGGTAAAACTTCTGCAAAATTTACATTAAACTTCCGTGCATAGAAAAAAATCAATTGTGTGGCGGCAATGATAACAAACATCAGGTACCAAGTTTATATTATTCTAGAATCAACAAATTTCAAATAAAACTCACAATACTTCAGTTTTGAACAATATATACCATCATCACCTATTGGTGATGGAACTCATTTTCAGGAAACAATGGAGTAATTACATTTAATTGTGTGTTTAACTAAAAAAATATGTGTTCAGAGACACATGGTATTAATGAGAATTAAGATGTTTGATTCAACAAAAAAAGTTGATAATTTAGTGAATACTCATCATTTTTTGTATTTTTCATTGAGTGGAAAATGAAATGAACATAATGGTTAAAAAAAAATCAATTGATACTTATAATCTGAACTTAATGTATGAGAGACATGATTTTTTTACTTTTTTCTGAGAATTAGCCATATAGTGCACAGAATTATCGTACTGCAATAGTTTAAAAAACTATTGTGAAATGAACATAATAGTTTAAAAAAAAATCACTTGATACTTATCACCTGAATTTAATGTACGAGGAACACGATTTTTGACTTTTTTCTGAGAATTACCCATTTAGAGCACAGAATTATCGTACTGCAATAGTTTAAAAAACTATTTTATTGTATTTTGTGAGAGAAGATGTGAAGAAGTGCAAATTGCTTAAAATATTTTTTCTGTTGTTTATGTGAATTCTATAAAATTATTTTTAAAAATGGATAATTATTATAGGGTGGTATGTGCAGACCACACCAGATTGTTTTTCAATTCAGTTTATTTAAAATTTAAAAAAAAAATATTGCTTTCTATTTTTTTATTAATTTTGATTTTTACTAAGTATTCATAATTTGAACCTAATATAGATAATTAGCAAATTTTCAATCAAACCTCAGTTATAGATTAGATAATTTAGTTGCTGTCTGTTTTATTTTTTAAACATAACATAACAATGAAACGGAATATTACGTCAAACGGGTCAAAGCTAAGCAAGGACAGACCTTGACCGTGACAGATAGACAATTGCGGAGGTGGGAAGAACATTTTAAGGAAAATCTGAAAAGAGATAGGAATGGACAATTTATGAAATGCAGATATACCAAACAAAGACATTCCTGAAATCACCATTGATCCCCCCGAACAAGGAAGAAATTTTAGATGCAATGATTGAAATTAATAGCAAAATAGCTCCAGGTCCTGATGGCATCCCTCCAGAAGTGCTTAAGATTAATCGGTATACCACAGCCAAGCTCCTTTTACCACTGCTAGTTCAAATGCGAGATAAAGAAGAGATTCCTACAGATTGGCGGAAAAGAATAATTCAAAAAAGGAGATGAATCAAACTGCCGTGATTGAAGAGGAATTACATTGCTCTCTGTACCAAGTAAAGTCCTCACAAGAATAGGATTACAAAAAGTATCGATCAAAGGTTAAGAAAGAACAAATGAGCTTCAAGTGCGGTAAGATTTGCATCAACCTTATAAACTACTTGCGCAGTATAATAGAACAAAGTAAGGAATATCAAAGTCCCTACAGATGGTCTTCATGGACTTAGAGAAAGCTTTCGACTCAGTCAATAGGGAAGTAATGT
Source organism: Rhaphigaster nebulosa (assembly GCA_948150685.1). Lineage (NCBI taxonomy): Eukaryota > Metazoa > Arthropoda > Insecta > Hemiptera > Pentatomidae > Rhaphigaster > Rhaphigaster nebulosa. The sequence goes on from OX411307.1 coordinate 129,201,085, forward strand.
GGCGATTGCTTAAAAAATATGGAATCCCAGAAAAAATAGTGAACTTTATAAAAATATTATATGAAGACTTTGAATGTCGAGTTCTTCATGAGGGCAAACTTTCTAGGGCAATCAGAACCATAGCTGGAGTATGTGACGGATGTGTTTTGTCTCCCATTCTATTTCTTGTCGTAGTGGATTACGCAATTCGTACAACCATTGTAAGTAGAAACAGAGGAATATAGTGGAACATTACAGACCGACTCGAAGATTTGAAATTTGCTGACGATATCTGTCCTCTAGCACAATGCTTCCGAGATATCGATTATAAAGTGAGAAAATTGAAAAATGAATTAGCAGAGGTGGGTCTGCCACTAAATTCAGTTAAAATGAAGGAAATGAGGGTGAACACCAAAGTTGAAGATAGGTTGTAAGTGGGAAAAGATGAGCCCATCGACAGAAATGATTCATTCCTCTATCTTGGGAGCATCATCAGTGAAAATAGAGGAACTGAAGAAGATACAAGGAACAGAATGCACAAATCCAACACAGCATTTGGCCAGTTATACACCATCTGAAAGTACAAGGGTATCTCCCAAGGTACAAAATTGCATCTATTAAAAATAAATGTTCTATTAGTACTGCTGTATGCATCAGAAACATGGAGAGCCACTAAAAGGAATACAGAAAAACTTCAAGTATTTATTAATAGATACTTGAGGAGAATACTTGGCATCCAATGGCCTGAAATTATTTCCAACAATGAACTGGGGCAGAGGACTAAACTCAAGACAATTGATGCTCTGATCAAGAAAAGGAAATGGAAGTGGGTCGGTCACACCTTAAGGAAGCATAACTCCGTAGAGAAACATGCACAGGGTGCTCGGAAACGAGGACAACCCAGGAACACTTGGAAGAGATCGGTGATGAGGGAGGTGAAACAGTCGGGACGGGAATTGAGTGAAGTAGAGAATTTAGCATCCGATAGTGATCAATGGTGACAATTTGTGGTAGCCCTTTGCTCCAATGGGAGCTAGAGGATTACTACTAATATGAATTTTTTTGTGTGTTTCTTAGGTTCCTTTGATATGCTGTAGTTGTGTTAAAAGTAAATGAAACTGTTAGGTTTTTACCATTTCATTGGTTCATATTTATATATGATTAAGAAAATAGATATCTAATTTTAATTTTTCATTTGATATATTTTTTAAATTATCATGATTTTATGAAGCAATATTAAGTGATGGTAATTCATAATATTAATATTGTTCTCATTTTAAAAGTATTATCTTTGTTTTATTTATGTATTATGCTTTGTTGTGCTTTTTGTAATAATAAATATTTCATAATTATAGGGTTGTGCTTCGTGGAAATGGTATTATCCTTATCATTATGCTCCATTTGCTTCTGATTTTGTTAATATTACTCGTTGTAATACTTTCTTTGAAAAGAACACTCATCCTGTAAGTATAAGAATCATTTAGATTCATTATTCTTTTATCTTATAATTTACAACTTTTAATAGTTTTCCCATTAAACTCCCATCACAAACAATTAAAATTTGTGTTTTATGATCGATTGATTTGTCAAAACCATGTACAAAATATGACATTTCCTTGTGTTTTGTAAATCACGGTCAGGCTTCATTCCTACAGTAATATGTCAGTTGATACCACTTTGCTCATTATTGGTCATGTTCGGCCTGTTTCACATTAGGCCTTAATTGATTCAGCTTGTTGCTTCGGCAGGTGTCAGGATTGGAATTAATAGGCTTTTAAGTATGAATAGCCTTTACTCTTCACACAGAGTTAGCTGAAACGCCAAGGCTAGTGTCTATCCGGCATATGTGCCGCTCAGAGGCTTCTCCTAACTAGTTGATTCTACTCTAAGGGCTCAGGTGTGGGGTCTGTATAAAGGGATGGTTGCGAAAAGAAGTTGATTTCACTAGTTGCAATGGTCTTCACACTTGACTAGTTGAATATCAACAGGGCATATCAACTAACTGCCTCATTCAAAACAGGCCTTATTGTTCTTATCCTTCATTAAATGTTTTAACATTTCTAGTTTTTAACATTATATTCATGCCAAATTTATAATATTGTCTTATAATTTATTTTAGAATATTCTTCATTTAATTTTTTTTGTTGTCATAGTTCACTCCATTTGAACAACTGATGAGTGTTTTTCCGGCTGGAAGCTCCACACTTGTTCCACCTACTTGGGCAGATTTAATGACTGATCCAGTAAGTTTCATGAGCAAAATTTAATTTTTTTTTTTTTTTTTTTTAATAGATGAAAAACATATTTTATTTCTAATCAAAATCGTATTAGCTTCAAAATCTATGTAAAATATTTGTAGTATTTACTTTTAATTTACTGATATGAAGAATTTCTGAACCCTATTCTAAGTTTATGCAATTAGTGGATTGCCTTTTTTTCATTTAACTTCATTGATCTGGTATTTCTTACTTTTAGATGTCACCTATTTTAGACTTTTATCCTAAAGATTTTATGATTGATTTAAATGGGAAACGTTTTGCTTGGCAAGGTGTGGCATTATTGCCCTTTGTTGATGAAAATAGATTACGAAGAGGGCTTGCTTCTGTTTACAAAGATCTAACTGAAGCTGAAGGTAAATTTATCATTTATATTAAACACATTGTATAATTTTATCATGTATAATTTTATCAATTTCATTCTGAATGATGAAGATTGTTCTGAAATTAGTTGTCATATGTTTTATGAATCTCATTTACCTGTTTTATTTTCTAGTTTCTTTTTTTTTCTTTTCTTTTATACTCTACTTGGGTACTCTCTCCTCCAGCACATCTAGACTTAGATTAGATTAAAAAGTTAAACTTCTTGGCTGACTTTTTAAGTTAACGAAATGCATCCTTTAATACTTTTTATTATTGATCCAGTATTAAAGTTTATTATTAATTACTCTTAATTAAATCCTATTAAGTAATGAACATAAGTTTATGAATAATTCCATCGTGCCTTGCATCAGTCTCTATACAACAAATTAAACAAGTAAAAAGGATTTAGAAATATATTTTAAAATTTCATAACCGGCATCATGTTAGGTATGACAATTAATTAATCCTCCTTTATTCCACTCTATTTTGGGCGTTGGTTGCTCTGTCAAGTTTGTTGAGAAGATTATATGTATCTGTGGAAGCACCACCATCTTAATCCCATTCCTAAATTCCATCCCATTCTTAAATTGAGTCAACCTGTTCATCTTCCTCCATACAGCACCATAGCTAATTTACTTGAGATCGCAATTTTGTCCTTTCTGGTGATTTTTCATGTACATTTGGACCTCCTGATTTTGATTAATTTAGCAAATTTTTTCTTCTTTCAAGAGTGCATGCCCTGATTGTGTTTTTCCTCCAAGTTATATTATTCTGGAGCAGGCAGGAAATTCTTCCACTTATCCACAGTTTATTTACATGAGTCTTTGTTCATGCTGAGGATTGGGCATTGAAGTTCATTGTAAAGCCTCTCTTTGTTCTCAGTGGTTTGAACTTATTTTAAGATCATTTGCTTTGTTCAATGTAATATTTTTTTGCTGCTGCAATGCTATGGCTGATATTTTGAGAAAGTTTATGACATGTATTATATTACTAACTCGTACAGTATTATATATAACATAACACAATAAAATTTACAATGTTCTATTAAGAATAATGTGCATATTACAAATTAAATAGAAGGCCTTCTCTAACTTAGAAACTAACATCAAAATACAATCATCTGGGAAGAGGTTATCTGCTGAACCTATTCCTTCGGTTATCCACTATACGTAACACTCTCCCCCATGAACAATAAAAAATATTTTCGTACAAGTTAAATCTGTTACTTTTTTATTTTTATTATTATTATTTTATTTTTATTTTTTTTTTACATTAAACAATAGAATATAAACATAATTAATGACTAACAAATTCTTGAAACAACATCAGCAACAACGTTATTTCTGCCCTTTATATGCTACGATTGTAGGCTCAGTAGAGGAATTTATGTAGACCTCAAAATGAAGAAGTGCTAAAATAAGAGACAAACACTCTTTTCAATAGTGGAATAGTTCTATTGGTGTTTTTTAAACCTCTTCAATAAAGAAGTTCCTCTTCCTTGATATTGCTCCTCTCAAAGTTTTCAGATGAGAGTGACCAATGATCTATCAGAACATGAGAAGCCAAAGGAGAATTGCCTATATGATCCCAATTAATAACTGGACTTACTGGAGTGGACAATTGAGTCAATGTTGCAGAACGTGCAAATGATGAAAACTCATTAGCGAAAATAGCAGTTAAAGATGAAGCAGTGGTTAAATTCCTTTCTAAATAACCAGATATTTCTTTCAAAATTTCTAAGACTAGTGTCCTTATCCAAACACATAAATTAGTAGCCACAATATGCATTAAGCTGAACCGAGCAATAACTTTAAACCTGTGAATGATCAGTCTGGAGGTCATAAAGATGATGTACATCTGCATGAATGTAAATACCATTTGAAGAACAGGATTAACACCCCTAAGAATCTGGTATCATGGAGATGTAAACGGAATTTCAAAAAATGTTCCAAATTCAAGACCATTATATATCATTGTTGCAAGTCCAATATATCATTGCTCCAAATCTTAAAAAGAAACTTCCATGACTGCAAGTGTTTTGGGATGTCTTCCGTTTCCTACCAGGAGAAGAACTTTGAACTACACCAGCTTCTAAGTCACCACCTTCCTGTGTAAGCTTTTCTTGCGATTGACTTTCGCATCCAGGTTTACCCTTATTCAATGTTTTTAAACCCTGGAAAATGTTTGAACGTGAGTTCCGCTGCCCTTGTGGTGGTGCTGGAGGAGGCAGAGGAGCTGCAGCTGGAGTACCTTCTTTCTCTTTTATCTTTTCTTTAGCTTCTTTCTTATCCTTCTTTTTAGCTTCTTTCTTCTTATCCTTCTCTTTAGCTTCTTTCTTCTTATCCTTCTCTTTAGCTTCTTTCTTCTTATCCTTCTCTTTTTCCTTCCCTTTAGCTTCTTTCTTCTTATACTTCTCTTTTTCCTTCGAAAATACTGATTGATTTCTCCGTCGTCCGACGGTATATAGTATATAATTTACATCACTAATTTCCTTCTCGACAGTAAATGGACCCCTATACCTAGCTCGTAATGGATTCCCTGGGACGGGCAGAAGTGCTAGAACCTGATCTCCCGGATTAAAATTTCTATCTCTAGTATGCGCATCGAATCGAATTTTCATTTGTTCTAGGGACTTGGCAAGGTTTTGTTTCAAACATGCGTGACAACATCGACAATAATTTGAGACATCATCACAGGAGTTTAGATTTGAATTTAGAAAAGGGTTATCAATCATAATAGGGTCAGAGATTACCACCTAACCACCAGTTAGGTCGTTTCCAAGCAAAAGCTGTACCCCAGGAAAAGGCAGTGAATTAATAACACCCACAGTTACAGGGCCTTTCACGAGATTAGAGACCAAATATACAGTTTGAAGTGGTACAGATATGGGCTCACAAGAGACGCCCTGAATAAGAACGCAAGTTTCTGAACGGCTTTCCTCAACAAAAGGTAATATCCCAGAAAGAATAAGTGAACCTTATTATGATGCCCCCGTATCCCTAAGAATTTTAATTGGAACACTATCTTGAATATTGCTTGTAATGCCAACATAACCATCTGATAAAAATGGTTCATAAATATTCTTTGAAATTTCTGATTTTTTGGTATTATTACCAAAAGTGCTATAGACTAAACCAAAAGGTTTTAATTCATCAATTTTTTTTTTTAATTTCATGCATTCAGATATAACATGACCTGATTTTTTACAGTAATTACAGGTGATTTGGGAAAACGGGTTTTTACTAAGTCTATTATCTTTAGATTCAATATTATTGGGATTGGGAATTCTATGATTAAGGTTAAAAGTGTTATTAACACTGCTGTGGGTTAAAGTATATTCTTCTGCTAGCCTAGCAGCCATTTCCAAGTTAGTCACTTGTTTCTCCTCAATAAATAAACGTGTTTTTATCAACGCATGCCTTAAATTCTTCTATTAGAATAAGTTGCTTTAACTTATCAAAATTACGATCAACTCCATTCGATGCACACCATCTATCAAATAATTGTTCCTTCTCTCTAGAAAACTCAATAAACGTTTGATTAGTAATTTTTTTGTAGTTCCTAAACTTCTGCCTGTATGTCTCAAGGACTAATTCATAACCTTTTAAAATGAACTCTTTAACGGTATCCAATACTGTCGAGGCCAATTAACATTAAGTGCTATCTTTTCGTAATGGAGAAAATATTTGTCAACATCATGTTCCTTAAAGGGAGGAACTAATCTAATATTTTTAGAAACGTCAAAATCAGATACTGGTTTTGAACTACCTGAATTGCTACATAAACTTAACTCTCTCAACCTTAGTTGAATTCTGTCCCTTTCAAGTTCAATCTGAAGACGATAAACTTCCATAGTTTCTATGTTTAATGAATTTTGTACTTGGAACTCTTTAATTTTACTATCATCACATTTAATAGATTCCAATGCTCTATCATCAAATACACTTTCAGAGACGAAAAATCTTACCAAAACATTTTGAATTTGTTTCTTTTTCATAGACTGCTTAACCTCACTAACATTATAAAATTTTGCAATAGACAGTAGATCATCTTTTCTTACAAAAAGTAATTCTTCCAAAGATGGTGAACACTTAAATTTATCAATATCAAAAGACATAATTGGTATTCAAAAAGGTACTCACCAATGTAAGACAAAAAGGCAAACTTTCTCAGGCGAAAGAAAGGAAATTATGAAATTTGTTAAGTACAAATTATTTTCGGAGTGGTCCACAATTATTATGTTACTAACTCGTACAGTATTATATATAATATAAAACAATAAAATTTACAATGTTCTATTAAGAATAATGTGCATGTTACAAAGTAAATAGGCCTTCTCTAACTTAGAAGCTAACATCAAAATAAATCATCTGGGAAGAGGTTATCTGCAGAACCTATCCCTTCGGTTATCCACTATACGTAACACATGAATTGATCTCAATTGCATAAATATAATTTTTCCTTTAAACTCTCAACCCGAATGTATTCTTCTTGTGTACTGTCTCTTCCAACACACCCACACTTTGTCTTATCTTTGGTAATAAGGAGTCTTAACTTCTTGGCTGACTTTTTAAGTTAGAGAAATGCATCTTTTAATGCTTTTAGAGACCTACCAATTAATATGTATGTTGATTATAATCTAGTTATTGATATTCTGTACAAGATATTTTGACTGGTGTCATTCTGTATTTTTGAAAAATATTATGAATGGAAATATACTGAATAAATACTATTCAAGGAAGTAATGGTTAGGAGGGGAGGGGTTCATGATTAAACTTTAGCATGTAAGTTGATGTATGCATGATGGTATAGAAGGATCAATCTAATTAGGGATTGATAAATGATTTGCCACTTCTAGAAATTTGTTTTTATTGAAAACTAGTTTTGAATGTTTTACTACTGTATTTTAAATTACTGATTTTTTAATGTTTGTATGTTCTTAGAACTGGAGATGAATGTATAACATTCGAAACTAGTTTTCAATAAAAACAGATTTATAGATCAATCATTTATCAATTTCTAATTTAACATGTAAGTTTAGACTACTTATTAACCTAACAATTGGTTCATGTTTCTATCAGATAGGAAGCCAACATATTTGTTTACTTTTCTTGGAATGGAATCTTATTATCTATAATAAGAGTTGGGAGAAATCCACTCTTTTTTCTAGTTTGTTTATTTTTTTTGGAATGGAATCTTATTATCTACAAAATGGGGAGAAATCCATTCTTTTTTCTATCCTCTTCATTTGATACCACCTTTTTTCAGTTCTAGTCATGCCCCCCTTCTGTAAACGTGAACGATTAAATCTACAGATCTGTGTTTGAGCACAAAGTGTAAATTTATGACAATTTTAACTTAATTTATCAGGGGTACAAATAAGTTTCTGCCGTTTTTAATAAAAAATTACGAAGTTATTGTAAACAAATGGTACATTACATTTTATTTAAAATATTGCCCACCACTAGCTACTACTTTTCCCCATCTTTCTGGAAGCATTCGGATGCCACGTCGAAAAAACTCTTAATTTTTTGAGGCTAACTATGAATCGATCCAATTTTTCGTATCTTCATACAATGTGAAGCGCTGCTCAGAAGACCATGTGCCATCGACTGGAACAAGCGGTAATCACTAGGCGCAATGTCTGGGGAAGACGGCGGGTGGGGTAGGACGTCTCAGTTCAATCACCAGTGACTAAACAATGTGAAAAACCTTTTATTTTATGCTTGGCAAGCAGCATTTCAGATGTGCAAAATCGGCGTTCAATGTCTCTTGGCTTGATTTCCTTCATTTTGTATCATTCCCAACGATTTTAAACGATGTGAAATTGCTTGTTGACTCACTCCTGATGTAAGTGCAAGTTCTTCTTGCTTTTGGCACGAATCTTCCACCAATAATGCTTCCAATTCTGTGTCCTCATACACTTTCGGCCGGCCACTACGTTCTTTGTCCTCCACGTCAAACTCGCCGTTTTAAAACCACTCACGACAACTTCTCTGGCTTATAGCATATAGGCAGCATCACCGTATGCATCTACAAGCAATAGATTTAAGTTAAATAAATAAATCAAAACTTCCCGCAAATGACACTTATTCTGAACAAAACTTGACATTTTTGCACGAAAAAAAATATGTACTGCTAACACAAAGTAACAAGTATTTAAGGTTATGTTGTTGCCAGATGTCCAAATTTGCCATGTGCCGTTGTTCAAATGATAATTTTAACATAATCTTGTTGGTGGAGCCATCTCTCAGCAACGGTGGAAACTTATTTTTACACCTAATAAAAAATATAAGAATGATTTTTTTGCATTAGTAAGTAAAAGATTTCATAATTTAAAGCCATTAATTCTTCTCAAATTTATTTAATTTTTGAACTTGACCACAAAACTACTAAGATTTTGCTAAAGTATTACTCTAAATTGCTAATAAACTGAATAAGACCAAGTGAGAATTATAATTGTATCTCGTACTTCTATCTGTTTACTGTTAAAACAGTATGTGACAATTATTTATATGCTAGTAACAGGCTTAGAAACTACTTTCTGTTCTTTCGCATACTTACTTTTGAAGTACTTAGTAGTTTTATAGTGAAGTTCAAAAATTACATAAATTTGAGAAGAATTAATGCCTTTAAATTATGTAATATTTTACTTACTAATCATAAACAAAAAAAAGAAAAATGGTATTGCCTTGTAAAAGGATCTTTAGTTTAGTATTAATATAATGTTGTAAATAACGAATGTGGATAAAGGTATAAACATTTCTTATTGTTTGATATAACTGCTACATTATTGAGGAGAAATGGAGCTTGTTAAAAACATGTTCTTTTTATAAATGGTAGAAAAGAACTGAAACATCTAGAGGTGCCTGAACTGCACTAGGTGAAATCTGATTGAGCCAGAGGACAAGATCACTTTACTAATGCCTTTAACTATAATGCCATCCTCTAAGTTTCAACTTAGTAATATAGGATATTCATTTTCATAATGATCATTACTGTGCTTTTGTTTTTACAATCTAAAGTTGTTTTTTAATTGAAACATAAATTTCTATCTGTCATTCTATATTGATGTCATTAATTTTAAATCAATTAAATATTGATTATAATTTATTATTTTAGTTAAACGAAATAAATGTGGTCACGATCGTTTATATCTTGGGATGGAAGCAGATTGTTTCCGATTCATTAATGAATTAGATCCTTTGATTTACCAGAAAAAGAAATCACCGTTATTGTCAGATGGTGCTTATGGATATGTATATATAGTTCACCAAGAATTTTATCAAGGAGAGTAAGTCTATAGTTATAGTGAGTTAGTTGTATTATTTAATTATTTTTTTATGATAAGAAATTACTTATTAATACTTTATTTTTAATTATAATGTATAAAAGACTTTATTTATTAAAATTTACTATGTCATATTATATATATTTTTTAATTTACTTTAGTATATTATATTTATTTATTAAAATTTACTATATCACATTAATTTTTTTTTTTTTTTTTTTTTAACAGAAGTATTCCTTCTCCTGTGCGAGGTCTTACCAATGTTATGAGGAATTCAGCTATTTGGTAATCATATTTTCTAAGTTTCATTCTTAAAATATTAAAAAATAGCTGCTTTTAAGAAATATTTAATAAATAATACAACTATAATAAATCACTTCCACAACAGCCGTATAATCGCCTAGGGGGGCAGTTACTGATAGTGGTTACTGAATCTCAAATTCATGTTGTTGTTTTTTTTTTAAATAGAGTAGAATCCCACTGTTCCGAACTCCAATAATCCAATTCTGTAGAATCATTTTTAATCACTGCTAAACATGAAAAATAACTAATTTACACTCACTTAAGAAGTAAAGTCAGTGATTTTTTTCTGGTGAGCACTGAATTGACTTGAGGATGCAATGTTCCGCCATCGCCGCATGAACATAACATCATTTGGTGTTGATGAAGCATGTTGTTCGACTTAGTGTTAGGCAAGGTCCTTTTCTTTTACCAAAGGACTAGAAATGGGGATTTCTTTCTTTCTTGAGTGAGTGAACCACAAGAATAAGGCCTCGTCAAGTTTTTCATATGAAGACAGTCGTTTTTAGAAGAGTTTTTTTCACTTAAAGCAGAACAAAACTGCTCAATTTTAACACAGTTCTTTTTTTAGTCACTAATCGTTGAATCCTGACACTAATGATAAGCATTTTCTCCCTTGTCCAGTCTTTTTAACACTTGCAATAAGCGCACACAGTTCATCAAACTCCGCTAGAGTAAACGCTGACCTAGATACAACTAGGCAGTGTTCAGTGCAATGAGTCAAGTGTTTGGAACTTGGTAGTGAGAGGGTGGGGTGATGAGTCCATTTTTACAATACAGACGATCGTCTTCGTATTCGAATTAGTCTTCGTATTAGTATTCGAAGGTCACTGCCCTTCCCTTCCAACTTTCACTGAACTTTTTCACGATCCGATCAACACTATATATAGAGCTGACTCTAGCAGATGTCCCCACACTTAATTTAAGCCTTAACAAGTCAATACATACATTGATATTACATATGCATTCATGAAATCATCCCGCTAAACCGAACAGTGTTCGGTCCCAATTAGTTCAGAATAGCGGGACTCTACTGAATAATTTAACTAATCTAACATCTAACTATCTAATAATCCTGACTAATCTAATTACAGTTAATCATTTTAAGATTAAGTAGAACTAGGAATTGCCTGCCAAACCTCAGTTTTCTTCCTGACAAAGCTCTTTAATTTCCTGTCTATGCACAATTTGACATCCCAGCCATGATTAGAATTGGGCTATCTAGTACAGGAAGCCAACTCTCCCATCCTAGTAGTTTTAATTATTAGTTAGTAGGGGGCGAGTATGTTGGGATAAGTATCTCAGCAGGATGGTTCAAATTTGTGTGAATATCATTCTTCTCTTAGTTGGTTTAAATATGATTTCATGAAAGTCTCTTCAAGTTTCTCCTAGGTCCCAGTGTCATATCTTGCAACAAGTTTTTCACTCATTAGCCTCTTCCAGTTCCAAATGTTGTATCTCATGCTCACTGTCTACTGAATTTTTGATAAGCTAGCAAACCTTTCTAGCCACCACTAATTATGTACACATCTTTATCTGTAATCTCTGCGTACTCTGTCCTGGGCCCTTATCTACCTATTATTGTTCTGTTGGCATATTCTCAGCATTCAGGGCAATTTTCCATTATTATTCACTCTGTCACAGATCATTCTGATTCTTTCAGTGATGTTAGTTATCGTTCTAACAGGGTTTTTTTAGTTTTTTTTATTTGTGTTAATACTCATTTTTTACTTTACCTTACCTATATACGAAGTATATAGTAAGGGGATGTATTGCAATCGTGAAAATTTTCGAATTCAAGTTTTCGACGGAAATACACGTTTAAGGTCCCCTGATTCCAAATGACCAAGTCTCGCAAAATGGTCTGTGTGTATGTGAACAGTCTAGCTCAAAAGCAAAAAGTTGTACGATACTGATAATATGTATTTAAGATTGGCACATGCATGTGATCTTACAGCAACATTTTCATCAAAATCGACTAACCGGAAGTGGCACTTTATATAATCGATTTTACAATTTTCTTGTAAACGGCTCTAACGATTTTGATGAAACTTGCCTAAATTATTCTTCATAAAGACCTTTAACTTTTCATATATGTGGTACATCACCGAGGAAATGCATGGAAAAAAGTTATGATGAATAGAATATTTTATTTGCGCATAGTTTAAAAAGTATGCATTTTATAGAATTGTATGAAAGGTAATTAAATTATCTAAAAAACAATAAAAGAATCATCAAAATCGGGCCAATATTAGCAAAGATACAGCACATCGGACTAACCGGAATTAGCTATTATATCATGGATTATACACTTTTTTACAATTTTCTCGAAAACAGTTCTAACGATTTTGATGAAAATTTCCTAAATTATTCTTCATAAAGGCCTTTAACTTTTCATTTATGTAGTATACCACCGAGGAAATGCAGCGAAAAAAGTTATGATGAAAAGAATAGGAATTTATTTGCGCTTAACTTAAAAAACATGCAATTTATAGTAAATTATGTATAGAATTGTATGAAAGTTTATTAAATTATCTAAAAAACAAAAAAAGAATCATAAAAATCGGACCAGTATTAGCAAAGATACAGCTTATTTTATGAGGAGCACGAGACCCTAGATGGATAACCGAGCGCATCCGAAAGGAGACAGATGTGACCGAACCGTCGGATGACCCACCAATCTGTTATAAACAATATACTCAGTATAAAGTAATTTAAGAATACAAAGGCGGAAATTAACTTAATAATTTCTACTTTCATATTATTTAATGGAAAGAAAATGTTTCCATGAAAACTAAACCGAAACTTTTAAAATATATTTGCAACTTGACGAAGTTGAAATATATAGGTAGTGTACAGAATTGTTGTTCTAAAATTGTTTAAAAAACTGTTTTATTGCACTAAAGTGGGAGAAGATGTGAAGAAGTGAATGCTGCTGAGTTTATTTCAAGCATTGTTTATGTGAATTTTTTAAAATTATATTAAAAAGATAATTATTATAGGACGGTAAGGGAAAGTTGTGTGATGCGCGTACCACACCAGATTTTTGATTAATTAAATTGGATAAAAAGTATTTGACTGACAAAGAAATACTTGTCATGATTCTAAATTATAAATTTTCAATTGTTACAAAATTGCAGTTTGTTCTGAGTTGCAAATGTTGGAAGTATCAGAGCACTAATTGATTTAATGACACTTCGGAAGAACTTAGATGTGGAAGTAGATCTGGCAGGTCACCACACGTGCTTCTCACAAGCCTGTTGAACCCAACCTGTTTGTCAAGAATCTATTGGTTTTGAAAAACCTTGGATTTATGTTAAATGTGTGATATTATTACAAACAAATATAATTAACATTTTAATATACTTTATAAAAATATGCATGTACTTATTCGTAACAAAAACTTTTCAAAATATAATTTATTTTATATGTCATCTATTTTCTTTTTCTTTTTTAACATAAGTAGTCCTTCATACTCAAGGACCCAAATTATTGATCTAGACACCTCATTGATTATTATCTAATTATTATTATTATAAAAAATAAACAAATAAAATAATTAATACAACAACTTGAACTTAAATACTGATTCAAAACATTTATTCAATGTAAATCTAAAACAACACTTTCAAATTATGTGACTAGTCAACAATTTATTATAGTTATTTCAAAGAAAGAAATATCACTGCAATACATTTAATTTTAAGAAGTGGAAACTGTTTTATTGTTTCACATTTTTTTCTTCTTCTGTTACTATCTGATCGATCAATTTTTGTTAACAATTTTGTTTTATTACTTTTGTTTCAGTGTTGCTTTCTGTGACCCTCAATATCCAGAAGATTATAAATTTAAATCTACTAGGCTACAAGGTGTTATGTAAGTAAATACTTTTATATGCAGAACTTCTTAGGAATGGAAAGTTTTTGATGTTACAATAGCTAGTATTAGCTTTCTCGTAATAGTCTTAAATTTATTCATTCACTTTTGGGTTCCATATTAATCCATAGATGGGCTGCCTCAATAAATGTTTCTATTTGGGCATGTATGCATGTATGTAGCATTTTTTATGTATGAATACATATAATATATGAAAACAAGGGTAATTTAAGATTATTGGCTAAAGTATGCTGACATTATTAGTAAAATAGACAGCAGTCAATAGAGGTTAAACTGTTAACTATCCTCCCTCTTATAATTGAGCTTCCTTATATTATTTCTTAGCTAATGCTAGAAATGGTCTAATTACCAACTTAATAATAACTTCATTCCTAATGAAGGTTTTTCTTGTATAAATATTGAACAAATTATTTTGAGTTTATGAATTAGTATTTAAATAGTATTGGTTAGCTTTTTCTTTTATTTTAGTCGGGGAACACCTATCTTTAGTCCCCCACTTCAAATTTTACTGTATAAGTGACTGATGAAAACTAATTTTGTTAATTTATTTATATTGTCAATATTTAATTGTTTAGTTATGTGATAGTTTTATTGTTATTAACTTCTTATTTTGCTTTATATATTGATTCATTTTTTGAAATGTCATTATTAATTATATCATTATAAAAAAATTGGCATGTTTTAAATGATTAATGTAGTATAGTTAATTGGTCTTACATGTAGTATCCCATTGACAGCTAATGACATCATATATATTAACCAAACATTGCTTTCACCTTTGAAACCTTGCATTAAATGCTTTTATAATTAAAACATTTTGGAAAATTGTGGCTGTGACTGTACCAGCCAGGACTTACTCTGAGTTTCTTTTGATTGATCTGCTTGCCTCATGTTACCAGAACTCAACTTTATTTGTGTTTATTTAATATATCTTCCTCAATACAAATTAATATCCAACAGGGTAATAGATTTGTTCTTTAAGTAGCTCAGAGGAGGTTTGCGGAAATAATATTTATTGGAAAAATATTATTAATCGAACATTGTTGGTATACTTAAAGTGTAACTATGAAAAATGATTAACTAATAAAGAAAGCACCAAAATTGTATATCAACTAAAGCCTTGATAGATTAATTTTTTTTTTTTCATAAAAACAGACTATATATAGATAACAAGAAACAAAAATATTGGTATTCAAGTTTTATTTATTTGCAGTCTTTTAAGTTATGGAAACTTAAGTTGTAAATGATAATGTATAAATCCCTTACCTCCTCTGATAGGGTTTGTATAAACAATTTAAAACGAACATTTTTCCCTCACCGTTTCAATTCTGGTTTTATAAACTTATATGTACTTATCAAGATGAGGCTTGATTTAAAAAAAAAATATATATGAAAAATCTAATTTTCCATTTTTATTGTTATTATTGTTGGTTTACATTTTATATTATTAATAAAAAAATTTTTTTACAGTGAACCTCCTCGAGTACTCAAGTCTAAAGATCTGGGAGGCCAACAAACAAATCACTGGCGTTCTAGAAACAATTTTCAGCATAGTTGGTAAGTTAAAATACAAAAAAGATTAAATTTTAGTATCAATTATTCGGGCATTTTTCTCCAGGACGGGGGGATTTGCAATAAAACATTGGTGATATATACAATAAAACTTTGTTAAAACAGTCTCTTGGGGTCCAGAGAAAAAAGAGTGATATAACCGAGAAATCATAAGAAAAAATTAATATTATTATTGTTATTAATTTATTTAAACTACAAATACAATTTAAAAAAAAAAACATTTAAATATATATTCTTAATGTTCCTGGTTTAAAATAATCATCAATTTTCTTTTGCTTAAGGAAGTATATAATATTTTTAAATTGCATTTTCTAATTTATTTATTTGTTCAAAAGTTTCGTCTTGCTCTTCAGAAGAGCACGAAAAAAATGTGTGAATTGTTTGCAACACCTTCAAAACATCTGTTGTCTATTTAGATATAATCAATGTAATTAAGATGTAAGATCTAATAATTTTCATATTGGTTTTGACATGCCTAGAAACAGCCTCGCCCTGTTTTTTTTAAATGCTACGAAATGTTAAGGCACTTATGATTTTAGACACGGCAAAATCTTATTGATTTAATTAGCTTTGCCAAACTCTATATTTAAATCAATTTTTTCTTTGATTGAAAAAGATTTTTTTTTCATTCTTCTTTTTTTTTTTTTGCTCATGGAACCATTAATTTAAATATTTTCTAATATCATTTCATATTAAATTAAAGGAGAGTAAATTACCTAAAATTTTGATTCTTAAGATTTTTTTGTTTGGTACTGTTCTGAAGCAAAAATGAGTCAAAAAATTAGGAGACACAATGTGTTCCGTCAAATGGGGCATGTTTTTCATTTATTATTTTTCACAACATGTTTTTTTAAACGTGAGAACAAAGTAACAGAGGCAAAAATTGGATCTGTATCCACCAAACTATAAACCTTTCAATTCGTGGAATCGATTAGACTACTATCATATTGCTTTACTGTTTCCTTCTGGTCGAAGGTCAACCCGTCTCATATTAACAAAACAAAACTTTATAAATGTAAAAAATATTAAATTCATTTTGAGCGTTATAAGTGGGAATTCAGATCGTCATAACAAATAAAATTTCATAAGAAAACCACAAACTGGGACCAGGACCGAGAAAAAGAGCATTGTTAAACAATGTTTTACTGTATTTTCTTCTAGTTCTAGGAATTGCTACTGCAGCAGCACTGTCATCTGTTTTTAATGTTCTCTCCAATATGTTTTTCCTCACTCGAGCATTATGTAATCATCTTTTTTGTCCTGCCTATGAATGTATAACCACATTCCATTTGCCATCCAAAAAAAGCCCACCTTGTTTATTGATATTTCCAGCAATCTTCATACTTTCAATGCTTTCTCGAATCAATCCAAGATCCAGGTTCTTTTCTAAGGCAATGGCTCTCAGTTTGTTGATTTCCAGCTTTTCTATACATTCTCAGGAATGTTGGTGTGGGTATAGTTGACCGTAAATGCAATTTGAAGAAAAATGTGGTCGTGGGGGGAGAGATTACGGTCAATGAAGAAAAAACACATTAATAAGTGGAACTTATTTTTATTGTGTGCCCACGATGTAGGCCTTCATTAGGGCTCTAATGTATAACTAATATTTATTTCAAACATTACAGCCCTGATGAAGGCCCTTCAATGTAAGCTGAAACATCGGCACAATGAAAAATAATATCCACTTATTAATATGGTTTTTCTTCATTGATCGTACCCTCCCCCCCTCCCCCTCTACCGACCAACTTCTTCAGATTGCATCTACGATCAACTAAACTCATTTACGTATTTGATGAAATTTGATACTCTTGTTTCTTATTAGCTACTAATGATTCCTTAGTGGTAAATCAGCTGTCCTCCATGAAGGATTGGGGTATTCATCAGAATTATAGAACGACTCTGTCAATTTTAATTAAACTTGATATACTTGTTTCTAATAGGCCTGATAATGGTTCCTTAAGCCTAGTGCAGACCTAGCGACAATTTATGAGACATTGTATAGAAAAGTCGCCATACACTGTTCCCATAATGTTCCATACTAATAATTGAATCTGAGGACTGTTTTAGTAAATTTCTTAAAATTACCTTATTCAAGGAAATAACATGAAATTGAAATTATAAGAGAACTATCAATTATTTGATTGTTCAGGAAATTGGTCGCAGAAGCCAATAAGGCTCTTTTAATATGACATCTCAGCAATCCATCATTAAACTACAGTATAACTTTGGAATTAAATAAAAATGTGAGTTAGCATTACAGAGCTCTCAAAAGCAAATTTAAAATAAAAGGGTCCCATGAAAAAAAAGAACTTAACTAGTTTCCACAGAACAATAATGGGCAAAATTGAGACTTGGCATCAGTCTGCCCAGAAATTTAGCTTGGGACTAGGAGAACATTCAAAAGGGCAACTGGATTATAAAGAAAGGATGTGCTATAAGGGCATAGTTGTGAACTACAAATGTTATATATGTTGAAGTTGGGAAAACTTAGCGACAGAGAAAGATTTGATTTAGAATATTTAAAATAAATTGAAATTTATATAAAAAATGGAATTATTACATATTGACATAAAACATACACACACATGCATAGGTTCCAAGGAAACCTATTCAGTTTTTTATTTATTTATTTTAATTTTAATTTAATTTATTTTTTTAAGGGACTCAAATAAAAATCAAGATAAGAATAACTCACGTCCTATTATTGGAATGGTTCCTACAATTGCCCAAGCTGGTTTGGGTGATGGTTCATATAGGATGATAAGGTGAGTCTTTCAGCATATTAGTTATATTTTGTAAAAAAAAAAAAAAAATTCTGTTAAAATTTGTTGTCTTTATAAAAACTACCAAGGGGGTATCAAACTGAAGAATCATAGATTCCGATCACTTTTATATATGCTATAGTGCAGGGTCCGCTCAATGCTTATATAAAGTGGCAAGACACAATTCTCTTCCATTCTCTAGAAAAATCTATTTCTATGTTCTATGTCTAATTCAAGGAGAATGACCGTTTCCCTAGTTGTAGCAATTGCTGTGTGGTCTAGCGGTACCGCACTTGCACACCGAGCTGTGGTTAGGCAGTTCAAGTCCTGGATGAGGTTTTTTTTTTTTTTTTATTGCTTTTTATATCTCTGACGATTATTAATGATTAAATATTGAATTCATTATTTTTTTTTATTTTAATTTAATTTAATATGGATGAAATTTTTTCAATTTAGCTTTTTTCTATGGCCACTATTTACTATTCAATTTTTTTTTTACAATAAAATAGTAACAATTATAAAAAAAAATAGTAGTTGTAATAATTATAATAACAACGTGATCAAATCATCAACTATAGTTAATTAATTGAAAATTACAATATTATGCACTTAAAGTCCTAATAATTTTTACTCACTCACTCTCCATCTCATTAGATTCATTCACAATTATACGTTCATTCGGATGATAATCATCATAGACACGTTTGAAACAAAGTCCACAAATCGCACATTATATAAAACTATTATTTTTGTAATTAATTTTTTTTTTCAAATAGGTTAATGAGAAACATAATTCATTCACATTCAGTCACACATTTCTCTTTCATAAAGCAACTTGGAGGCAAACCAAGCATACTGGTACAATCATCGCTGTAAATTTAGGTGAGCTCCACAGATGCAATATAAGAGAATCCATTTTTATGACATCTTCTCTTTATGTTAATTCTCTGCTTCATTTCAGTAACCCTAGTACGTTTTGTTTTGGATTTTCTCAACAAATATTTTTATTTGTCGAAAAAAGTAAATGTCACAAGGTTGGCCCCCATAAACCCTTTGGTTAGGGTCATTCTCATGAGACTTGTTAAATTCGCGTCTTTTGATTTTGAGGTTGTTCTTACATGCCTCTAATTATTATGGAGTTGGCTCCAATTTTCGTATATATTATTGGTGAGTACACCTATTATTAGTAAATAATAAATGGCCCAAATAATTACATTTAATGTAAATCTTAAAATTCAAAATTCTCAAGTATGTTACTGTCAACATTGGCATAAAATGATGAAAAAAAGTCCTAGCTCAAATTGAAAGTAGCACTTATGAAGCAAAAGTGTGTTATTTTTAAAAAATGAATGGTATTCAATTTTTTTAATATTTCCAATGGTTAGGAGGTCATCAAGAACTTATCTCTCTAGGGTATAGTGAAAACGAGTGCTCGAGTATGCTACCACTATGATTTCAGTAGTAGGTTCAGTTTGACAAAAATTCTCAGGATTCCAGGAATATCCAATAATGAGATATTGCATCATCTAAGTTCAAATGAGTTCAGGGTAAAGATGGACAATACTTGAATTACTTTTATGACTTGAGCAGTTTCAATTTAGCTTTTTTCTATGGTCATTATTTATTTGTTATTTAATTGGGTTTTTTACAATATAATATTCAATATTAAAAAGTTGGCATTGATATTGAAATAAAATCAAATAAAATAGTAATAATTATCATAAAAATAGGAGTTGTAATAATTATAACACATCAAATATATTTACTTAATTAAAAATTACAATAGTATGCACTGAAAATAATAATAATAATAATAATAAAAGGCTTAGCGAACCCGGAGGTTCGATGCCGATACCACTAATCGCTGTCTACAAATCTCGGTCCACCGACAACCTTCCAAACCCAAATTCATTAGATCACTCTTAATACTATCCTTCCACCTACGTTTCGGTCTACCCCTCGGACGTTTACCAGTCAGCTCAGCGTTTATTAACTTTTTAGGAATTCGTTCGTTACTGAGCCCAACAACTTTGCAAGCCCATTTCAACCGCCGCGATGATATTACTTCGATTATATTAACAGGGTGCATGCTCCGCAATTCTGTGTTGTGTAATCTCCTAAACTCTCCGGTTGACTCATCCTTTTTCGGACCAAATATTTTACGCAGTACCTTATTCTCGAATACCTTAAGGCGTTGTTCGTCCTTCAAGGTTAGCGGCCACGTTTCACACCCATACAGAACTGTAGGCAAGATAATAGTTTTGTATATTCTAAGTTTTAAGTTTCTGGACAAAATGCGCGACCTAAGTAATGTTGACACCGAAAAATAACAAGCATTTCCCGCCTTTAACCGCGCCTTTATTTCCTCTTGAATTTCGTTTTTTCTAGTAATCACAGACCCCAAATACTTAAATTTCTCAACGTGTTCAAACCTATTTTCTCCTATATCTATATCCTCAAAATCGCCTCTGTTTCTATTGCTAACCATATATTTTGTCTTATCCGTATTTATTTTGAGGCCAACCTCTTTCCCAGCTGTCATCAACGTTGCTGTATTCAGTTTTATAGTTTCCGCGTCCTCACTTAATAATACCAAATCATCCGCAAACCCCAGCACGGATATTCTACCACCCAGATCTAAACCCCTTTCGGTAAGCATTACCTTTCTAATGACATACTCTAATGCTAAATTAAATAGGACAGGTGAAAGGGAATCGCCTTGTTTTAACCCCGAGCGAACTTCAAATTTCTCCGAAAAATAATTACCTATTCTAACTTTATTGAATGTTTCGGTCATGCACATCCCTACTAGATTTACTAACTTCTTCGGTATTCCCTGCTCAATCAAAATTTTATACAGTCTCCGGCGATCAATGGAATCATAAGCCTTTTTGAAATCCACAAAAAGCTGATGAACTACACCGTCGAATTCTAATTTTTTTTCTAATATTTGCCGTAAGGAGAATATTTGATCGATAGTTGATCGGTTCCGTCTAAAACCACATTGGTAGTCTCCGATAATTTCCTCGGCATATTCCGTGATTCGACTAGTTAGGATCAACGAGAATATTTTATAACATACCGGGAGGAGTGATATTCCGCGATAGTTATTACACTCCGTCCTCGGACCTTTTTTGTGAATCGGAATAAGTATAGATTCTTTCCATTCTTCGGGCATTTTTTCATTTTCCCAGATCTTTTTAACCAAAAAATGTATTTTAGAAACTCCAGCTTCACCGCACGCTTTTATTATTTCACTGGAAATGTTGTCGATTCCCACTGCTTTATGAGATTTTAATTTTCCGATGGCTATTTCGACTTCCTCCTTACTCGGTTCTTCAATTAACGGTTCAGCACTCTGATATTCAGAAGGAGGAGATTGATTATTATTTCCCGAATTCAAAATACTTTCAAAGTGTTTTTTAAATTTATTCACAATGTCCCCCGGATCGGTCAAGATATTGTAATTTTCATCTCTAATTCCATTCATTGCTGGTTCAAACTGTTTACGCGATCTGTTTATACCCTTGTACATGTCTCTTACGTTGTTTTCAATTCTATTAGTTTCTATCTCTATTATTTTGTTTTTAAGATATTCTCGTTTTTTATTTTTGAGGAATTTGGACGTTTCATTCATCAAGGCCCGGAAATTAGCAACATTGTTATCGCTTGGATTATTCAAAGATTTTAGTTTCGCGGCTCTTCTTTTTTTGCACAAGTTTAGACAATCATTATCGAACCACGGTTTATTCTTTTTATTGTCCCTTTTTCCAAGACACAGATTACTTACCTCTTTAATATTATCCCTAATTCCGATCCATAGCTTGTCTACATCTTCGCGATCCTCATCTAAAGATTCCAAGGCTTCAAACCTATTCCTGATTTCTACCGCGAATTGATTTCTAATTGAAGGGTTTTTCAATTTATCTAGATCAAAATTTTCGGAACAAATACGGCTTTCTTTCCTTTTTTTTATATTAAGTTTTTGTCGAAGTTTCGCGATTACTAATTCATGATCTGACCCACATTCTGCCCGACGATAAGACCTCACGTTAATTATACTATTTTGCCATCTTTGTTGTATCAAAACATGATCAATTTGATTGCGTGTTTGTGAATCCGGCGATGTCCACGTATACTTATGAATATCCCTATGTTTAAACGTAGTACTTTTGATTGTTAGGTTTTTCGAGATAGCAAAGTTTATTAGACGGATCCCATTATCATTGCTGTGTTCGTGCAAACTTTCTTTACCGATCGTCGGATAGTATACTTCTTCCCTTCCCACCTTTGCGTTTGCGTCCCCTAATATTATTTTCATGCAGTTTCGTGGTAGTTTATCATATACCCACTCTAGTTTATCATAAAATTCACATTTAACTTCATCATCACTGTCTTCGGTAGGGGAATGTATGTTTATCAGCGCGATTTTAAACCACCGCCCCTGAAATATGGCCACAGATATCCTATCACTAAAAAATTTTACGTCCCTCAATGCGGAGAGCAATCTATTCCTTATTAGAAATCCAGTACCTAAACAATAATTACCGCTCCCACCGTACCAAATAGAATAGTTCCCTTCTGTTAACGAACCCTCCCCTGGCCACCGAACCTCTTGCAGTGCCACGATATCTACATTGTATCTCTTAACCTCGTTTGCCACCGATTTTAACCCACCCGCTGTATTCAAACTTCTTACGTTCCACGTCCCTATACCTAAATCTCTAATTTTCAACTTGCGCCATGAATCCCCTGAAGCAGTCCCCACCCGGAGACCCGAACGGGGGACTAGTTTACTTCCGGATAATGAGCGTTTTACCTCAGAGAGATCCATGACTTTTTGTGGTATTTTGTGAACTAAAAATATGTGAATAGGGCGTTCAAACCTACGTCACACCCTCCAGCAAGCCTGGAGGGGCGCTCTCATTGTTGGTCAGCGAGTCCATCGGACTTAGCCGGGAGGAACTTCCAAGGAATTTCCACCGACCATCCCCACATCCGCCACCCGTGGGACGCTCCCCTATGCGGTAATGAGATCCGCGCGAGGCACTGAAAATAATTATAGTAATTTAAAAATTATTGTTAATATCATTATTATTGATAATATATCATATTGGTATTTTTTTTAAATTAACTTTTCGAATGGAATGTTTTTTAACATCTCTTAATTATTGATTCATGTTGGTGTCAAACAGACATGGCATTGTATGATGATATTTTTGTTAATGAAAATGGTAAACCTTATGGCACAGTGAAGATTATTCCACCAAAAAGTTAGCGGGTCATTCTCATGAGACTTGTTAAATTTGCATCTTTTGACTTTGGTTGTTTTTACATGCCTCTAATTATTATGGAGTTGATTCAAATTTTTGTGTATATTATTGGTGAGTACACCTATCATTAGTCAATAGTGCATGGCTAAAATATTTACATTTAAAATAAATTGTGGTTAAAATGGGTAGAAGGTCATCATTAACTTCTGTCGCCTGGGAATGGTGAAAATGAGAGCTCAGGTATGTAACACCTATTTTTTCGGGTAATATTCGTTTTATAAGGTGGTAACCCTGAACTAGAGATGGACAATACTCGAATTACTTTTATTATTTGAGTAGTTTTAAGGGAAAATACATTCGCAGCGTAACAAAAGTACTCAAGATTTATGCCTGATTACAAATACTGCTTAACTATCGATCTGATGTTGAGTACTTTTTCATTTTTAAACTACTCCTTCGTTATTTAGGCAAACTTTTTTTCATTTCAAAATTCGTTGATATTAATTCAAAGTCCATTATTATTAGGTTATTGGAGGTCCAGTTTTTTAAAATAGTATTGATTACAAGATTTTGCATGTCAATTTATTTAAACATTTCTGATTTCTTCAACATTGAGGTCCATTAATATGTTTTTGGGGTCGCTCTTTTTGAAAATACAATCGATTTTTAGATTCCGCGCTCACATATCAATATATAGAAACTTTTATAATTTCTTTGATATTGGGGCCCACTTTTATGTTTTTCTGTGGACCCGAATATCGCAGAAATCAGAAAAGTTTAAATAAATCGATATGTAAGTGCTGAACCTTAAAGCTGATTTTATTTTCAAAAAGATCCCTAAAACATATTTGTGGACCTAAATATCGAAGAAATCAGAAATGTTTAAATAAATAGATGTCAAATCTTATAATCAACACTATTTTAAAAAACTGGACCTCCAATAACCTAATAATAATGGAGTTCAAATTAATATTAATGAAATTTGAAATGAAGAAATGATTCCTCCGATAACAATGGAGTAGTTAAAAAATGGAAAAGTAGTCAAGAAGTTTTGTAGTCAGAAATAAAGCTTAAGTGCTTTTTGTACTTGGCTAATGCTGTGAAAGTATTTTCCCTTAAAACTGCTGAAGTCATAAAAGTAATTTAAGTATTGTCCATCTTTACCCTGAACTCATTTGAACTTAGATGATGCAATATCTCATTATTGGATATTCCTGGAATCCTGAGAATTTTTGTCAAACTGAACCTACTACTGAAATCATAGTGGTAGCATACTCGAGCACTCGTTTTCACTATACCCTAGAGAGATAAGTTCTTGATGACCTCCTAACCATTGGAAATATTAAAAAAATTGAATACCATTCATTTTTTAAAAATAACACACTTTTGCTTCATAAGTGCTACTTTCAATTTGAGCTAGGACTTTTTTTCATCATTTTATGCCAATGTTGACAGTAACATACTTGAGAATTTTGAATTTTAAGATTTACATTAAATGTAATTATTTGGGCCATTTATTATTTACTAATAATAGGTGTACTCACCAATAATATATACGAAAATTGGAGCCAACTCCATAATAATTAGAGGCATGTAAGAACAACCTCAAAATCAAAAGACGCGAATTTAACAAGTCTCATGAGAATGACCCTAACCAATGTGTTTATGGGGGCCAACCTTGTGACATTTACTTTTTTCGACAAATAAAAATATTTGTTGAGAAAATCCAAAACAAAACTTACTAGGGTTACTGAAATGAAGCAGAGAATTAACATAAAGAGAAGATGTCATAAAAATGGATTCTCTTATATTGCATCTGTGGAGCTCACCTAAATTTACAGCGATGATTGTACCAGTATGCTTGGTTTGCCTCCAAGTTGCTTTATGAAAGAGAAATGTGTGACTGAATGTGAATGAATTATGTTTCTCATTAACCTATTTGAAAAAAAAAATTAATTACAAAAATAATAGTTTTATATAATGTGCGATTTGTGGACTTTGTTTCAAACGTGTCTATGATGATTATCATCCGAATGAACGTATAATTGTGAATGAATCTAATGAGATGGAGAGTGAGTGAGTAAAAATTATTAGGACTTTAAGTGCATAATATTGTAACTTTCAATTAATTAACTATAGTTGATGATTTGATCACTTTGTTATTATAATTATTACAACTACTATTTTTTTTTTATAATTGTTACTATTTTATTGTAAAAAAAAAATTAAATAGTGGCCATAGAAAAAAGCTAAATTGAAAAAAATTCATCCATATTAAATTAAATTAAAATAAGAAATTTAATTAATTCAATATTTAATAATTTATAAACATAAGAGATATAAAACACAATTAAAGAATAAAACAACAAAATAGCACATCTGGGACTGACCCACAGCTCAGTAAGCAAAAGTGTTACCATTAAGTTACACAGCCAGTGCTACAACTAGGGAAACATTCACTTCTTAAATTACATGTAGAACTTCAAATTTATATTTATCGAGAATGTAAGTGAATTACTTCTTGCCACTTTACATAAGCACTGAGGGGACCCTACTCTATAACATATATAAAAGTAATTAGAATCTGTGATTCCCAAGTTAGATACTCCCCTTGGAAGATAATGATTTGTAAAATATTTGCTTGCTCTTAATTTTGTATTAAGAAAATATTGTTTACATACTTTATATTATTTTTTCTTGATTTAAAATGAAAATGGGTAAACCACACCCTCTGGAGTACATCGTTTCCCACATAATTGAATACCGTTCTGTATTGTGTTATAAGCTAATTCAGAGCTGCTAAGAGATTTAATTATTTTCTGTAATCTGTACTGGGATGTTACATAAGACCTTGTGGATGAACACAACCCTTAATTCTAGCTCTCATAATTATCCTATACGAATGTTTTTGTTCCTGCTATTTTTGCCAATGTTTACTTTGACTAATGCTTTAATTCCTTGTGACTTGAGTTGGCTTTATGGAGTCATTTACATTTTTAAAACATACTTGCAATGTTAGAAGAAAAAATCGTGATTCGCGGTCTTTTGAGACAGGACCCACATGCAACTACTCGTGATTTATCGGCTGTAGTAGGGACAGACCTTTACTGTGAACAGCCAGACAGAGTTTATGCAGTTTTGAGTGCAAAGTACCCCGCTTTGGACATCAGGAACCAAACCATTTTGGAACATGACAATGCCCCTGCAGATCGTTCTTGTTTGACCAAGGAAAACTTATCGGAACTACAAGGAGTAAACTTTTGCCTCATCCTGCGAATAGCCCAGATATTGCGCCATCATATTATGGTTTGTTTAGGTCAATGGCTCATATTTTAAAAGGTCGGATCTTTGATAACTACGAAGCCGTAAAAATTGGATGTGAAGAGTTCTTTGCCTCAAAACCAAAGGAGTGATACCGGCATCAAATCCAATTACTGGCAGAAAGATGGGTGAAAGTAGTTAAAAATAATGGACTTTACTTTAAAGAGTAGTATTCAATAATGTTTATAATATGTAATCTGAAATAAAGATGCACAAAGTCTTTTGTAACAACCTAGTAAAGTTAATTTTTTTTCTTTTTTCTTTTGCAGACATAATCTCGCAGCTTCTCAGCTTATTCCATTAGGTAAGTATATTATATATATACATATTTATATACCTTATAGAATTAATTTAATTATTTCTTTAATTAAAGAAATAATTTTACTAAATAAATTTTTGTAAATGATCTACTTTAAAATATTTTTCTTGCTTGATGTATTTATCATATTGCCTAAAGTATTAGAAATCATAAACACCATCTATATGAAGTGTTTGTGTATATAGTATTTAGTACAGGAAAAATAGAAAAAATAAATTACAAAATTTCTATATTCACAAAACTTTGGTTATAACTTTGTCTTGTTGGTAACAATTGAAATCTGTAGAGTCTGCCCAAAGTTCTGTAGGACACCCCTCCCTTACAGGATCAAAATGGGTGGTAGGATATTTGCAAAATTAAGTCAAGTAAGGTATCATTTCCTATAGTTTTTTTGTTTCTGAATCGAATAAGACTACTCCCATGGCAATACAGTCAGTAGTTTAGAAGTTCTTATTTACATACATACATTGGGCTCTACAGCCAAGATCTTGGGCTCTGGGGCTCTGGCCTCCAGAAGAAACTGTCCCCACCGGTCTCTGTCCCTGGCCATCGTCAACCAGCTTGACAATCCCAGCCGCACAGCGTCCCTTCCAACCTGGTCTAACCATTATTAACTCCATTGGCTATTAACTCCAATAAAAGTAAAGTCCTGGCAATCTCAAGAAAAGAGGAAGACGTACACCTGTTCTGTAACGGCGAGGAACTTGAGACTGTTGATGACTTCTCATATCTCGGAACAGTGGTTAGCAATACTGCCACCATTGACAAAGAAGTATCTAGCAGAATTGCAAAAGCAAATAAAATATACTATCAGATCTACAACACTATTGTAGGCAAGAGAGAGGTCACCAACCAGGTCAAGATCCACATCTTTAAAGCTGTCTTTCTGCTGACTCTACTGTATGGTTCTGAGAGTTGGGTAACGTTGGACAGACACATTAGCGGTATGACTGTCATGGAAATGAAGTACCTGCATAGAGTGGCAGACAGAACACGAAGAGACCGGGTCAGGAATGAGACGATAAGGGAGCAGCTGGCCATTGAAAACCACCTTTGAGAAATGCCAATTAAAGTGGTTTGGACATGTGTGCAGGATGAGCGAGAACCGAGACCTAAGGAAGATAATGGAATCTCGATCAACTGGCAAAAAACCCAGAGGCAGGCCAAGGATAAAGTATGATGAATATGTCACCAGGTTGGGCAGAGAAAGAGGAAGGACTTTGAGAGGAATGAAGCAGCTGGCTCAGGATCGAGGGGACCGGCTCCAGTGGATAGAGGCGCCTCTACGCTGGAAGGCATCAAAGAGGAAGGAAGAGAAGAAGAAGAGAAGACATCCTTATACTTTTCATACAGTTCCCGGTTGTGCCTTATTCTCCAGGTGCTATTTTCTTTGATGGGCCCATAATTCCTTCTGAGAATTCTTCTTTCGAAAACTGCGATCTTCTGTTCATCGACTTTCTTTAGTACCCAGCATTCACAACCGTGTGTCAGTATGAGTCTGATGAGGTACACTCCTAGAGTGTAGCCTTTGTGTCTTTGTTTATTGCTTTTGTTTTAAAGAGCTTGATTATACTGTAATAACCCTTCGTGGCGGCTATGATTCTCTTTCCTATTTCTTTGGAGAAGTTATTGTCAGTATCTACAAATGACCCAAGGTACACAAATCCCCGAACTGTTTCGAACTTGTATCCACCTATTTCTATGTGTCGATCACGTACCTCAGTCCCTGCAACCATATGCTTTGTTTTGGCTTCGTTTATTACTAGCCTCATCACTTGAGCAGATCGCTCCAAAGCTTTAAGGCTTCTTTCACGCCTGATTCCGATCTACTGATTATAGCAATGTCATCGGCATAAGCCAGAAGCTGTACGCCTTTATTGAAGATATGCCCGCCTATTTGTATCTGCGAATCTCTTTCTCCAGACCTAGGTTGAATAGAAGGCACGCCAGGGTGTCACCCTGCTTTAATCCATTCCTTGTTTGTAGGGGACTGATAGATGGGACTGGATCTTAATTTAACATTTAGAGTTGGATATGGCCACTCTTACGATTCGGACCAGCTTGGACGGTACATTTATCTCCCTTATTGCCTAATAGAGCATCTCTCGATTTATAGAATAAAAAGTTCTTATTTATTTTTGGTAAAAAATACAGAAAAATCACATTTTGTGGCTAAACTATTTAGAAGTTGTCCTATAAGTCACAGGAAATATTTAAAGAGGTGATAGTAGACCTCAAGAGTAACAAAAAGTTCATTTGGGCTCATAATCCTATTCCACACAGAAAAATTAGAAATTTAAGTATTGTGTATTTTTAAAGAAGTCACGTTTTTTGTTTAATAGGAAGTGATCACTCAAAAACTGTTTAAGATAATTAAATTCCGATTGCACCATCGTAAAGTGGACAAAATTTTCTTTAAGAAATATAGTTTGGCTTAACTAAATCCATTATAAGGGGGCTTTTGGAGAGACTAATAATGAAAAGTTTTATTTAATTTTTTAAATCACTCTTTACTTATAAATGTTTTTCTCAGTCCTCTGTTGGGCTACAGATACCCCACTTCTATGAAAACTTCTACTTCTATTAAGCTTTAATTTCGTAAAAATGAAGTCAAAGTTTCTTTTGGAATTGGTCTAGAATTGGCTCCTGATTTGCCAAAATTTGTGGTGTGGAATTAGGTTTCCCCGAGAAAGAAGTGTTTTGAGAATGACATTTATTAAATTTATTTATTTCTACTATTTAATTGTGCTATACTATCTTCGTAATATATTTGAAAGGGAATTTTGTCTACTTTACGGTGGTGACATCAAAA
This sequence comes from Rhaphigaster nebulosa, assembly GCA_948150685.1. Classification (NCBI taxonomy): domain Eukaryota; kingdom Metazoa; phylum Arthropoda; class Insecta; order Hemiptera; family Pentatomidae; genus Rhaphigaster; species Rhaphigaster nebulosa. The sequence continues at coordinate 129,231,250 of OX411307.1, forward strand.
CATAATTACCTTGAATAGTTTTTGAATGATCGCTTCCTATTCAACAAAAAACGTTACTTCCTTAAGTAAACACAAAACTTAAATTTCCTGTTTTTCTATGTGGAATTGAAGGTCAATATGAATTTTTTTTTTTTGCTCTTTAGATCTATTATCGCCTCTTTAAATATTTTCCATGACTTATGGGGCAACCTGTACATAATTCAGCTGTAAAATGTGATTTTTCTGTATTTTACCTAAAATCAGTATTAACTTCTAAACTATTGAGTGTATTGGTATATGGGTGTGTATGGGTATATGAGAGTAGTCTCATTCGATTTAGAAACAAAAAAAAAAAAAATAGAAAGAAATAATCTTACTTGACTTAATTTGTGCATGTTATTTTATAAATATTCCGTCCCCCCATTTCGACCCCTCTCCTCCCAGGGAAGGTTGTCCCCCAGAAATTTGGGCGTACTCTGCAGATTTTGATTATTTTTACCAAGATGAAGTTCGGACCAAAGTTTCATGAATGTACAAATTTTGTTGTTTACTGGTTCAATTTGGGCTTATTTTTCCTGTACTAATTTCCAAGTCATATTCAATCTTTTCCATTTCAAATTAAACCTTTTCAAAGTTAAATTCAACCTTTTCTATTTCAAATTCAACATTTTCTATTTAAAAATCAGCCTTTTCTATTTCAAATTTAATCCTTTTTTTATTTCAATGAATTAATATAAAACATGTTTAAAAAATTATGTCGTTTACTGTTATTTTAATTGCCTATTGTATTTTTTAAAAAACTTGGCTTTTTTTCATGTGCTATTCATATCGATTTATTCTAACTTTTCGGATGTCCTGGATATTGAGGTCCATTATTGAGTTATTGAAGGCCCTTATGAAAATACTATCGATTTTTAGATTGTGTAATCATGTTTCGATTTATTTTAACATTTCAAATACATATCTTCGATAATGATGTTCATTATTGAGTTATTGGAGACCCTTATTATGAAAATACTATCGATTTTAAGATCGCGGCCTCATGTATCGATTTATTTAAACTTTTACCCTCAATATTTATGTCTTCGACCTTAGCAACCATTGTTGATACTTTCACTTCCTCACTTCAGGAATTGGCCGCATAGCGATTCTGTTACTGTGCAAAGATACAAAGATATAAGGATTCTACCTAGTATCAGCCGTGCTGTAGATAGGCATACAGTAATGTTCAAAATACAAACAAAATAAAGTGAATTTAAAAAAATTAAGATAATATTTTAGTAATAAATATAGATATTATATACAGTAGAATTAGGATATTTGGTATCCCAAATTTGTATGAATTCGCTGATCCCAAAAAAAATCGCTTTAACTCGTATATAGACAATGCATTCCAGCCCCCTCGGTATTTATTTTTGTATTACAAGTCATATAAATGTCTTTTAATTCATATTTCAAAAAAAAAATCCCAGGAAACTCGCATTATTTTTTAGAATGAGAGCAGTGAATGAGAGTTTTTTGGAAATTCAGTTGTTTAAAATTTTTTTTTATTCTAGCCCTTTCTTTTGCAAATGAGATGTTTGTTTCAGTTCGGTTTTGATAGTACCTCTGAGAAGATCTAACAAGTCTCTCCAATTAGAAAAAAAAAATCATTAATGCTGTAACAGATGGTGACAAGCTGATGTGTCCAAACATTATAACATTCCTCTTTTTGAAAAAAAAACACGAAAAATTGCCTCCCAGACTTCGAACAGCAAAGTAATGCATTTAAAAGTGGCCCATACACGCTCAGTTTGGCCCAACTCTCATTAGTTTATCTATGTGACCTCATTTCTGAATGGCACCCGAAGCTACTCATTAGTTTTTTCATCCAGCCATCTAGTTTCTTGGTCTGAAGTGGCCCATAAACACTCAGTTAAATGGTCCATTTTTCTGCCAGAGTCATATCGGAACAATAACTGAAGCTACTGCTTAGGCGTTTCGTCTGGCCATCCGTTTTTTTTTGGCCTGAGCTTCGGGGCGTGAGTTCTTCAGTTTTTTCCAAGCTTGGAGAATCTGGTTTTTTTGAAAATTACAGGTCCCTTCCCATGTGGGATTTTAAAAATCCAGAAGATAGCAGTAAAATAAAAAAGTCTGAAGTATACGAACTCCTCTTCACATAATAAAAATAATCAAACCAAATGCTAATCATGAATCTTTTGCAAGCAAAAACAACAATATTCATTCATTTTTTCATAAAGAATTTTATAAAATCAAAGAATTCTAGGGTAAGATCGAAATTTTAGAAAATTTCTCACTTTTGTAGAATAGAATCAAATTTTATTTAAAATATTTAAATAAATTTATTATGAAAACATTATTAAGGGCCTAGTCTTTTTGGCTGAATTGGTTGCCTGAATTATTTACATAGAATTAAAAGAAACAAAATTAAACATTAAAACACTTCAAATAGCGATTCTAATCTCCTCCTGACTAAAAAATACATATTTAATAAATAATCTATGATGCATATTATTATCAATAAACTAATATACCATAATAAACCAATATACACTAATAAACCAATCAATAAACTACAAGCATCAGTTAAAATTAAATTCTAGTATTAACTCTTTTCTGTAATTCCATGCTATTTTACAATATTTTATTAAACTATCCCAATTTTTATCATTTAAATAATCTATGACATCATTATTATTCAATTGATTTTTATTAAAGCATTGTGCTCAAAACTCCGATAAAATTGTACACAGGGCGAGAAAATAATGTGTATTTTCTATTTCTCGTGTATTTCATTTGGCACATCGGTGCATCATCTTCATTATATCTTCTTTATTTTATAATTTAAGTTTAAAAGCCTTAAATATTCATTTTATATCATTATTTGTTTTATCATTAAATAAATAATTATTTTCCATTTTTCATTAGATAATAAGATAACTGTTTGTATAAATTAAATTCAGTAGACATGTTTGCCTTTTCTATGAAATTCATTTAATAGGTTAGTTGCACCTTATTTCTAAAACAAACACTGAAGAAGCTGGACAAAAAACTGCAGTGTGATCCTACATGATCATTGCTGTTTGTTCATCGATTAATTTTTCATCCAGTCGGGCTTCTGATAACTGAGTGTGCATGAGCCGCTTAGGACTGGTGAGTAGGGGAGAGTTAGGTTACACCGTGCATCACTATAACAAAATTTCTAACAGACATAGACTTCTCCAATTGGTGTTGAAGCATAGCATTAGACAAACATACTTGTGTGTTACCAAAGTCCTTGTGTATAAGTACAGCCCTTAATTCCACCTCTCATAATTATTCTATAAGAATGTTTTTGTTCCTACTATTTATTTCAATGTTTACTTTGATTAATCCTTTAATTCTTTGTGACTTGAGTTGGCTTTATGGGGTCATTTATATTTTTAAAACGCACGTGTAATGTCAGAAGAAAAAATCGTGATTCGCGGTTTTTTGACATTAGTGAAAAAAAAGTTTAAGCACCAAGGCAGCCGCCAAAAAAATTTGTGCCATTGAAGGAGAGTCAATTATCCATCAAAATACTGCCGCACAACCTAGATCAGCTCGCCCATCGGTCATTCTTCTTGAATGTGTGAATCAGAACCCACATGCAATTAGTCCTGATTTATCGGACGTAGTAGGGACTCAAACCTTTACAGTGAAAAGCTAGACAGAGTGTATGCAGTTTTGAATGAAAAGTACCCTGCTTTAGTCAACAGGATCCAAGCCATTTTGCAACACGACAATGCCCCTGCACATCCTTCTCATTTGACCAAGGAAAAATTATCGGAACTGCAAGAAGTAAATGTTTTGCCTCATCCTGCATATAGCCCAGATATTGCACAATCAGATTATTTTTTTTCAGATTTTTGGATTATTATCAGTTTAGATCAATAGCTCATGTTCTATCTTTGATAATTATAAGGACATTAAAATTGGATGTGAAGAGTGCTTAGCCTCAAAACCGAAGGAGTGCTATTGGCATCAAATCCAATTACTGAAAGAAAGATGGGTGAAATTAGTTGAAAGCAATAGACTTTACTTTGAAGAGTAGTATTCAATAATGTTTAAAATATGTAATGGTGAGAGTATGGTTGACTGTGGAAAATGTATGTAGGAGAATCTTGGTTGGGGGTGCGGTCAGTAAATAAGCACACAAATAAGCAAAACTTATTGTAATGTGTGCCGACGTTTCGGTCTAAGTTTTAGGCCATCATCAGGGCTAAGAAAAAACAAAATATACGTTTAGTAGTTTAAACAAATTTTTTTATATAACTGTGGTTAAATAGAATATAAAATAGAATAGATCATTTTTATTAATTACAGTTTACAAATATCTACTAGGCTATTATAGATATATTTACATATTGTGGTGCAATGACCTTTTGCATGATACAATGAGGTGAACAGTAAGGTGATTTGTTAGTGTTTTACTTGAATGCAGTTTTAAAAATAGCAGAACATTAAAAAAAAAAAAAACGTACATATTAAAAAAAATAAAGGAATAATAATAAAAGTAAATTAAAAAGCAAATAAAGTAAATGATCACAGTTATAAATTATATAGATATATGTTTGAAAACGTTGAGAAGTTTAAATATCTGAAGTCAACAATTTCTTATAAAGAAACAAAATTCAATATGGAATATATGGTATGTCACTCACACGATTTTAAGTGCTAAGTCCAATACAAAATTTTTTTGCTGTATCTTCGTTAATGTTAGTCAGATAGGGATCTTCTTCTTTTTTTTTTTTTAATTTTATTTTAGCTTGTAGACCATTTAATTATCTTTCATTTGAGCATCTGGAATATTCCAGGAAATGTATAGTTTTAAAGTTATTCGAAAAAAAACGATATATATATATATATATATATATATATATATATATATATATATATATATATATATATATATATGTATCTTCGTTAATGTTAGTCAGATAGGGATCTTCTTCTTTTTTTTTTTTAATTTTATTTTAGCTTGTAGACCATTTAATTATCTTTCATTTGAGCATCTGGAATATTCCAGGAAATGTATAGTTTTAAAGTTATTCGAAAAAAAACGATATATATATATATATATCATGTATATATATATATCATATATATATATATATATATATATATATATATATATATATATATATATATGTATATCATGTATATATATATATATATATATATATATATATATATATATATATATATATACATGTATGTATATATACATGTATATATATATATACATACATATATTTATAGTCAAAAGACTTTAGGAGAATACTTAAGGCGAGTTTCATCAAAATCATTAGAGCCGTTTTGGCGCTTCAGTCTATAGAAAAACACGTTTTTCGGCTATTGCGCAGCCGATATTACGCACAGTCTCCGATTTGGTACACAGCCATCAGGAGCAGATCTTCCCCTCCCCCCCCCCCCCCCAAAAAAAAAATAAAAGAAACAAATTCGGTCCCATTCAAGAGATAATCATGGCACAGATGGAGAGACAGACCAATGGTCGAAATGCGTTATTTGGACTTAGGGGGTCCTTTTACAATTGTTGAAATTTTGACCCGATTACAATAAGGCGATGTGGGGTAAGTACGTAATTGCCTCGTTAAATCCAAACTCTCATCTGGTAAGAGCTGGCTGGCCTTTATGGAGCATGAAACCTAAACACTGATGTATCAGAAATCAGCCACGAAAGTTCGCTAACGTGAAGTATAACTAGTTTTCAATAAAACAAATTTATAGAAGTGGCAAATAATTTATCAATCCCTAATTATAGCGAGTTGTTAAAATATTAGTTCTCTGTTGATAAAGTTGTCTTTCAACTTTTGTAGCACAGCTGTATCGGTATTTATCTACCGGTAGATCTTTTTTTTGCCGTAAGCGGTACCTACAGAAGCTGTTCTTCAAAATACTTTGTTATTTACATTTCTCCTTGGCAGTTTTCTATTTTTTAAGCGTTTGTCCGTAGCCATTCAGCAAAACATGATAGTAAGAGCAAGTGCAGACCTCTGTTGTGTGTGTGACAAGTGTGCGTGGTGTACACTTACCCTTAGTATCATGTTTTGTCGAGGCAACTGCGGAGTAGCAAATTAAAACAAAAATTATTTTTTTCAATTCATTTATTCGATTATATTCTACATACCCCTTTAATAACTTAATGAAGATTGTAAAATGTGAATCTCAGACAAGCTCTTCTTCAATGATTACACCAATATAATAATCCTCGGTAAAACCGAACTGTTTTGCACTTACCCCAAAACCGCTCCTGCTTGAATAACACAGTTCTGCAAATATTTTTTAAAAATTGTTTTGACTTTAGTCACTTATTCTTATGTGTTTTTAGTGCTGATTTCAAAAAGGAGACCCGTTTTTTCTATCACGTAAGGTTTTTTAAAAAACATGGATTATTTTAGGAATAGTTAGCTTAATAAAAAAAATTATAATTTTTTATTTGATTTTGTATTTTATTAAAATTATATGTAATACAATTTTTTTCATTAAATCAATACAAAATTAATGTAACGAAATGATCTGCATGATTAAAATTCTTTGTAATATCGTTTGCTCTTCCAATCAAAATTTTTTTTTGTGCTTTTTCTGTTGTGGGCTCGCTGAGGATCGTCCCTTTTCAGCATCCAGCAATAGTCCGCTATCATATTAACATTCCACCTTCCTTGATATCGCTTTTCAATTTCCTTCATAGCTTGATGAAATTTGTTGCTCCTGTTCCTCGCTGAAAGTAGTCGATGTGCGAGTGGAGAATATGTACTTTTAGGCTCATATTACAGTCTAAATGCTTGAAGCTTTTCAACATATTTACCGCCATGTTATTGCAGTTTGGGTCCTTTTTGTTCTTAAGTAAACCGGTTAAAAAAGTTTAAAAGATATCTGTGCTGTTTTTCTTTCGGGCCCATTTTGGTCTCTTAAGTTGCCATCCTTCATCAGCCTTCGGATGTTAGATCCTACAAACACTCCTTCTTTTATCTTCCTCTCAGATAAACCAGGGAACTGCTAACAAAGATATCTAAAGCATTCTCTTTCCTTTGATAACTCTTTAACAAATCGTTTCATTAGACCCAATTTGATGTGAAGTGGAGGAAGCAGAATGTTTTTGAATCTACAAAACTACTCTTTCTTTTAATATTTTTTGTACCAGCCTCCAAGTTTTTTCTAACGCCATTCTTTCTTTATATAATGTGTTTTTCTGTCACGGCTATCCCATTCACAGAGGAAATTTGGATACTTTGTGTAACCACTCTGTTGACCAAGCGACATTGAAATGGCCTTTAAGTCATCCCAAATCGTCCATTTATTAAAGCAAGAATGGCTGCTTTACTCAAAAAACCTTTAAATCTTTACATATTAATTATATTTAAGTGAATCCAAGAGAACATAATTGTTTTTAATAATTATAAACTCTTTATTTATTCCGGGATAAGTGCCTTTAGAATAACAATCACAGACAGTGATAGGTGGGCTTCATAGCCTTAGACCAGATGGAATAGGAAAGCATGAGTTAATAGATAAGAAAATTAAAAAAGTCAATAAATAAATAGAAGTGAAAATTACAACAAGTCATAAATGCATAACATGTAACACATGATATTGGTATTGTCGCCCTGAGTCCTTTGAAATGAAAAACATGCAACCTTCTAATATTAATGAAACATAATAAAAATTAAAAATGAGGTAAGAATAATTTAAAATGTATAAAATATATTAGGGCATATTTACAAATTTTGATTGAAGTGAAAGAAACTCTTAATTCTTTTAGAACTGGATGGACAAGAAGTATTTGAATAAGCGGGATTTGAATGTGGGAAGGATATTGGAGCTACGGATGGAAGAAGGAATGGAACTTCGTAAGGATGAGGATCTGAGAAGAAAAGATCTGTCGAAAGCTGCGGATCGATGAGCCGCTGTATATTAATCTAAAGGCCGAGAACGGGTATGGTGGGAGTGGACAGAAGATTTGAATTGAAGGAGGTCGAAGATGCATGATGGTCGGCGGGTTTGCACAACTTGGTCGAGAAAGGATGTCAGAAAGTACATACTTACGACGGTAGGAAGGGTAAAGCCTCTTCGACTCTTCATAGAATCGGGAGACAGAGGCGTCCAACAGGACCCCGAAGATGAATCGTACAAAGCAATTTATCAAACGTTTTATTTTCGCATCGAGATCCCCAGAGATGCCTTCGTACAACCTACAACAGTAGTAAAAATGGGGGAGTATTAAGGAGGTAACTAGGAGTCTACGGGTTTCAAATGGAAATAGTTGACGTATGTAATTTAGTCGATTTAAAGTGGAAAAGGTACGACGGGAGATATCGGAGACATGGTTTTTCCAGGAAAGAGTTTGGTCAAAGGTGATTCCAAAGTTTTTTATGGTTGGATAGGACTTTATGGGATTAATATTCGGGAACAAGTTTGGTATATGAGGAATAGTTTTAAGGAGGTGATGGGAACCTATTGAAATTGCCTTTGTCTTCTCTGCATTCACCTTCAGCTTGTTAGCTAAAGCCCAGTGACTTATTCGATTCAAGTCCTCTTGGAGCTTTTTTGTGGCTAGTAATAGGTCGAAAGGTGGAAAGGACAGATATATTTGGAAATCATCAGCATAGATATGGTATTGGGAGTGATGGATAAGGAGGGGGAGGTCATTGATATAAATAGCAAGCAGAGTGGGGGATAGAGACGAACCCTGAGGGACACCAGAGGAAAGAGACAATGTTTTGGATGGATGTTGACCTGGGACGACTACAAATTGCGACCGCTCTGAGAGGCTGTCAAACAGCATGGCGGAAGGAGGCGCACTGAGGCAAGCGATATAGTTATTAGGCATTTAAGAAACATTGAACACAAAGAGGAAAACTCTAGCTTAAAAAAAAAAAAATACAGTCCTGTGAAGTCGAACTTTGTAACATTTCGGGCGTACTTGCTCCACATTACCCTACATTCTTTACCTAGGTGTTAAGGAAAGTAAAATCTTGTAGATTTGTGTGGAAGGAGGTGAGACGTTTCTAGGCGATGCTCTTATGTGGCAGCTGTATCGAACCTCCGGATTATAATATAGCCATATCATTATTTTTAGCTTGCTTTCTTTTTCGCTACCTTAGGTGGTTGAGGAAGTAAAAGCCTGACAGATTGCAGAGTATGTGTTATTGGAGTGCGGATCGCCTTCCAATACTGTTTACCTCTAACTTGAACAAGCCAGTTTATATGCAACTGATTTTTATGATTCTTTATAAAAGTAATAATACATATCTTTATTTGTGGAATTATTAAATATTTTAAAACTTGTTATCGGTTTTCGTTCTTCTTGATTTTCATGTTTGACTAAAGAGAATAAATGTGGAGGTGAGGCAATTGAAACGGGATTTATTGTAGAAGGGTGAGGGTGATTAGTAGAGAGGGAGCCACGTGACTTATGATTGTTTGATTGCTCCTGTGAGTCGTTAGTTCCTCCGCTGAGCAAACAGACACACGCCGGTCCGCCCTTATGAGCCACCCGCCCCCCAGTCGAAACTAAACTTCATTATATTGTGATTTCTTAAATGCCTAATAACTATATTGCTTGCCTCGGTGTGCCTCCTTCCGTCAGTCTGTTTGACGTTGTGATTTAAACAGCCTATTGAAATATATATTGTACTATTATTTATGGCATTTTCAATGTTTGCACATAAGTTCTTCACAATTGTAATGGTTTGATTATGTGCAGAAAATGAATAAGGGTAAATTGGCGGCCATAGAGATTGTTCTTAATAATTATATATATATATATATATATATATATATATATATATATATATATATATATATATATATATATATATAGTCACTATGTAACACGGTGGTGATGATACGAGCTATAAAGTGCAAAAAAAAAATCAATTTTTTGGAGTTTGAACAAAAAAGCTTATACATATTTTTACAATTGGTTTGGCCATTTTAGTAGAAAACATCAAAATAATTGTAAAAGAAATAATTTTTTTTTATATAAATACATATATATATATATATATATATATATATATATATATATATATATATATATATATATATATATATGTATGTATTTATATATAAAAAAAATTATTTCTTTTACAATCATTTTGATGTTTTCTACTAAAATGGCCAAACCAATTGTAAAAATATGTATAAGCTTTTTTGTTCAAACTCCAAAAAATTGATTTTATTCTTTATTTATTTTTTAGCACTTTATAGCTCGTATCATCACCACCGTGTTACATAGTGACTCAGTAGGTGTGGACTTGAGACATTTATATCGCGACAGTATGGGACTCATTCATCGCAACAATGTCCCATACATTGTCGCTTGGTGTATTTTGAAATAATTGCTTAATAATAGGCTTTTGAAATAATTGCACGAAAAAAAATCTGCAACAAAAATCTTTCGACGGATCAAATTAGTAAAATTGCGTCTTTCTGTAAAATTGATGGTTGTATAATAAATATCAGACTCAATGTTTGTATTATTAAAGAAAACCTTTCTTCAATAAAATAAATGGAGGGATGTCCGAAGATGTCATAATAGTACATTTTTATTATTACCCGTGCACGTATTTAAACTCTAATCTGTTCTTATGACAATAGATATTACGAATCTCTCCCAAAAGTATTAGCTGGACGTAAACACGTCTTTGGATTTGCTATTTTAGTGAGTGGCAATCCAGAAAACCCGTGTTAGCAAAATCGGAGGATATAGCCGAATGTATCGATTTTATTCCAAATTCAATTACACCACTGGTTAGCCAAAAGATCAAAGAATTTGTTATGTTAAGCGGAGATTACAATGCATCTCGCGCGGCGGAGGGGGGCATGCCTCCATTTTGAGTTTGTTTCACCAACGTTTTTAATTTTCGCGTTGTGCAACCTTTGATTCGGTGTAGGTATGAAATGGCTACTAGGAGTTTAAATGGGGTTAAAGTCCAAGATTGGAATAACTGAACACAATAATTGTTCTTTCTCGTCGAAAAATCAATTCGAATCATAAAAATCGTTAACGATTGGGTAGAGAAGCTCAAGAGTGATCCAATGATACCCGTTAAACACCTTATTTTCGAGCGAAGCGGTGCCGGGAACGCAAACAAATCAAGGCATCCGAACGCTTCAACGACGGCGCAATTACACCTATCGCGGTGAAGGCCGAGCCCATGCAAGTCGATGTGATCGCAACTCCATTAACGCTTGAGAGCATAATCATTGACTGTCGCCGATCATGAAGACATATTGGGCAGCAGCTAGTGTACTAAGACGTTTGTTATTAATCCGTTCGGACATAAGTGTAAACTTATATTGAGGACATTCGAAATGTTAAAATAAATCGATACACGAGTGCGCGATTTTAAAATCGGTAGTAATTTCATAATCAGCACCTTCGATAAACTAATACTGGACCTGAATATCGAAAACATTCGAAAAACTTTAATACCAATACTCAAATAATAAAAATTTAACATTTACTTTCATTATTAGTTTTAAAAAAAAGTCAAATCATGACTTTTATTTTTCAAGTTCAAAAATAAATGTCATAATATGACTTTTATTTTCTGATGCCAAACATAAAAATCATATCTTGACTTTTATTTATTTGGAGAAAAAAATGGAGTTGGAATTTCAATCCCTGGCTATAATTCGACTTACTTTTTCAACCATATTGTTTTATGATTAGTGTTTAGAATGTTATCACAAATAGCTTATAATATAATAAAAAATGTTAAGCTGAGGGAAAGCACTAGAGCACGTAGCTCGTTATATTTCTACTAATTAGACACCTTTAGTGCGACACTGCCTTCTAGTTCTTCAACACCGGGCCCATTGTCGGCTATCAAAGCTTCATTCTCTCTCTTTTATCTGTGTACATTTTTTGTACTGCATACTGTATAAGATTTTTTATGTTCTTTATAATTATATAATTATGTTCTAGGGCAAATGACCCAATAGTTGACACTTTAAGGAGAGCCTATTTTTCTTTTATAAATTTTTCCCTTAGTTTTTGTTTGTAATAAAGTTTGAGTATATCAATTTTTTTGTTAATTCATTCTAATTGAAATGCACATAAACCAATTTTAGAGGCACTGGGTATTTCAAGAAAAATAAATGAATGTAGCCTTACTCTTTTCATAATGTTATTACGTCTATAGTAGGTCGGTGCCTAAGTTTGACCTTTCTGTTCCTAAGGATGGCAGTGAAGGAAGACGAAAACAATACAACTTTTTCTTTAAAAAAAAAAATGTAACAATGGAATATCTAATATACTTTCAAGTATTAAGACAAAACTAATGATACCCTTTCCGGAATACAAAACGTAAGGTGCAAAAATTATTTTTAACTAAAAATTGGAAATATTAACAAAAAAAAGGCCGAGCTGCCAATTTTTCCTTTTATAAGCAGAGGTTCTGGACATTGATATATTTTATCTAATGTTCGAAATACTAGAGGATTTTAAGTTTACAATTAATTTGCCTTGTGTATATTTCAAAAATCTTGCTATCAGCGGAGAAAATAGTTTTATTCTATTGCGAGCAACAAGGGACCTAACTTCAACTTCATTGCTAGAAAGAGTCCTCACTACTTATCAAACTTGTTTTCGGTTTATAAATATTTATAAGACAATTATTTATAAACTGTATTAAAATAGTGTCTGTCTATATTAAGAACAGATAAGCAACATTGGGAATACAGGTCGTCAAATTATGGTTCCATAGAAATGAATAAATTCACGACAAATGGATTCCTAATGAAAATCTCTACTCAATTTTTTCAGTATGCATCAATGACAGCCATTTTCCTGACGACATTAGTGTAAAGAAAAGGAGCAAGCATGTTTATGTGTTCCCAATGTTGACACTATCATATTATTGTATCATAGTTTATTGTAACGTATTTCATACCTTTTAAAGTACATAATTCAAGTGTCATTAGGGTTTTACAGCTAACAGCAAATAATTTGACGCATGCATTACTAAATAAAAATCTTAAGAAATGCTCCTACCTTCTTATCAAGTTCACAAAGGAAGAGAGCCGTAGGTGATTGATTTGAGGATGCTTCATACTAAAATGGCGACAAATGTTATTAACAGAGCAGAGTTGATCAGATTTGAACATTGTTCTTCAGCTTCCGTTCTTTCAATTGCTCATATCCTTGAGAGGGACAACGCCTCCCGAATCGGTCGCTGACAGTTTATTTGTTATTTTTTGTAATTCTTGGTTATTTTTATTGAGGTCCACAATGGTAGCTATAAATTGTAGGTCTTCTCTTTCTCAAGCTTCAAGTTAGTAGCTTATCTATATTCATAATATAAGAGAAAATAAACTTGAAAATGCATATTAATTTACGTGATTGAGATCTACAATAGTTAAGAGAACCGGAATTCTGGAGAAAATAAAGTGTGGGAATAATCATTAAATTTTCTGACGTAAAATTTCTCTCTTCTTGCCTACTGTCCTTTATGGATATTGGAACAGTAGTCCGAAATCAAAAATATGTGCGCAAAATTAATCACTCCCGTGAAAATCACTTTACTTGAACCAAAGTCGGTATAGGCACATGTATAGTACAGTCCCGCTTTTAACGCGAACACTTTTTTTTTTTTTTTTATTTATTTATTTTTATTTAAGATATTTATAATACTTATTATCCGTAAATATTAATAATTAACAGACACTGAGTTATATATAATAATTTTTTATCGGGCCTTGTTAGACTCAGGAATTTCCTAGAAAACTATGTACCACTATGCATAATTTTTTATTGGGGCTTGTTTGTTACGCTTAGGAATTTCCTGGAGATACTTATAGAAAACCTGTCCCCTTCTGTTGATTCTTTTAAACAATAGGATTTACATTCCTTTCTCTTCATTTTTAACAGTTCCGTCTTGTTGAAACGTGAAAATGTTTATTGATTTTAAGTGCTTAAAATCGAAATAGAGAAGGGTGCTTAGTGCCACTGAAATCGGTCTTGAGTTTGACCTGTTGGAGTCAACCGTACGTACAACAGCAAAAAGCAAAGAATAAATTGTGCTGTTCAGCCAGTCCGCGGAAAAATCTATTGCTGCTACAAAAGTAAATCGTTCTAGATCCTCTGTTATGGAAAAAAATGGAACACCTACTGTCATTTATGTTGAAGATATGAACGATCGTCGAATGCCTTTAAACCAGACTGTTATTATGGTTAAAGCTTGATCCCTGTTTGACGACATCAAACAAAAGAGGGAAGAAAGTTCGGCCGTTGAATTGAGGTTGGTTCGATCAATTCAAACTTCGTTCAAATCTTCATAGCCTTAAACTTCAAGGAGAATGAGCAAGTGCTGATATGGAAGCAGCCGATGAACACTCCTCTACGTTTAAGTATTTGGTGAACAGCCGAAGCTCTCCCCCCTAATCTGGTTTTCAATGTGGGTGAGACTGGGCTGTTTTGGAAAAAGTTAACTTCACGCACTTTTATTTCTAATAACAAGAATGAGTGGCTGGCCTCCGGCTAAGGCTCGGCTTACACTTATTTTGGGGTAGATAGACTATTTTAGGCTTCAAGCTATTGGGGCTAGAGAATAAAAAAAAATAGGAAATCCCGCTTAGCGGGATTTTCGTTTTAAGCGATTGCCGAGGAACGTATCACTCGCGTTAAGCGGGGTTTGACTGTATGTAGGTATGTAAAAATACATTCATTTATTGCAAAAAAATAAATTGCCGTAGAATAATGTTTATTCAAACAAATATATTTTAAAAAATGATCGTTTGCAAGTAATATATATATATATATATATATATATATATATATATATATATATATATATATATATATATATATATAAAACGAGGCCTTCTGAAAGCCATCCCTGGTGCTTTACTGCAAACCGTTCAGATCTACGGGCACATTCCTTCCAATGTTTAAAAATGAAACAACGACAGTAGGCAAGAAATAGAAGAAAGAAATTTTACGTCAGAAAATTTAATGACTATTCCTACACTTAATTTTCTCTAGAATTTCGGTTCTCTTAATTATTTTAGATCTCAATCACGTAAAGTAATATGCATTTTCAAGTTTATTATTTCTTATATTATGAATATAGATAAACTATTAGCCTGAAGCTTGAGAATAAGAAAACCTGCAATTTATAGCTACCATTGTGGACCTGAATAAAAGTAACCTACAATTACAAAAAATAACAGTTAAAAAATAACAAATAAACTGTCAGCGACCGATTTAATTGAATTATATACCGGAACTAACTGAAAAAATGATGTAGGCATTGGTGAAGTATGTGCATTCAAACTTGCAACGAGGAACATACTACAGAAACAAACTAGAAATACATTTGAGCAATATGAAAGATGAAATAAAAGTGATAGACTGGACGAACGGAGTGTATAAAACATATTGTAGCAATGGCGTGATGACATACACAGGAGGAACTTCTAAAAAAATTACATATCTGAATTAAGCAGCACATCAGTAAAAATAAAAGCATCACTGCTTTAGCCTATCACAGTATACTTATAAACTCGATTTTGATAATCCCAAAATATTAGAAAGTGAGAAAAATGCAAGAAGTAGAAAAACAATGGAAGCAATATTCATTACAAAAAACGTAAATAATGCCGTTAATTTAAAAAGCGATTATGCAGACATGATATATAAACTAAATTTAAAATAATTTATTATTTAAATTTTAAAAAATAGTACTCTGATTTAAGTATATAAAAAATAGAATAATTACAAATATTTGAAAAACAAACCTAACAATAATAGTAAGTTTGAAGTAAATAGGTTAAATTTATCTAAAAACATGTAATTCATCTGATATATATTTCAGTACTATTGCCATTTATATTACTACCTGTTTGTCTTTACATTGGATTAATTAACAATATATTTTAACTTTTATTTTAATCAATGATTATATACAACAATTTATTTACATTTATAGTATTGTCTATTTTATTTCAATTTGGTGAATGATTGATCCATATTATTTTTTGTTTTGGTAATCTTAAAATCTTAAGTTTATTTGAAGGGTAAGGAGGAATGGGTGGGTATATGATAATAAATATATGGCTTAGCACAATGTTCATTTCAGAGTTAGTACAGTTGTGTCATTGATATGCAAGTAAAATCTCTGTCGTATAAAAAATTAAAAAATACTATATAAAACAAAATAAACTTAAATTGAATATGCCTCCACATATATTTTATTGATTAGAAAACTTAGACAATTTGTTTGACAATCAATTTTTAATGGCAGCTAACAATCAAGACTTTTTTAAGAATTAAGTGAACAAAATCACTGACTAGGAAATAAAGCAGGCTTTCTGGATAATGAGTAGGATCAATAAGAAAATAGAACAGATTATTAAAGAGATCAAAATATCAGAAAATAACCTAAATAAAAATTTCGAAAAAACTATATATGGCATAATTAATCAATTTATCAAGAAAAAGGGTTGATGATAAACAAGATAATTAATTAACTTAATATTTACAAAATAGAGATAAATGCAATAATTAGAGGAGATACTAATAATAATAAACTGACTTCCATAAAAGCAATGAATATAAAAAAAGATTATAAATTAACAAATGTAAAACAATTTGGAATTATTTAGTGTTTTAATCCTAAAAATATAATAAACAAAATATGGTATAATAGCAATAGTAGCAATAATAATATGGATAGTGTAGATAATAAAAATGGCATACATGAAATAAGAACTAAAACGAAAATAATTAAACATTCAGGCAATAAAAGGGAAAAATATTTTTTTAAAACCAATTTCAGATAGTTACTGTATAATATATATATATATATATATATATATATATATATATATATATATATATATAATGTTATGTTACTTATTGTTAGATAACTAAAATGTAAAGTTTTATTTTTTATTTTTTTTTTTTCGGCCATGCACGTAGACCTTCCTAGCACTTCCTACGTAAGACTTCCTAGCATATGGTATATCCATGCCAGTGCGAAACGTCTAAAAATAAAAAATCCTTAAACGTCTAAAAATAAAAAGAAGAAACTATTGACTTTTTTAATTGACCTCAAGGCAAATTGAAGATAAACGTATAAAATAATTTATAATTATTGACATTGACATTGATATGCAAGTAGAGTCCCGTCGAAGAATATCGTATAATGTAAAAATTTAAATTGGCGAAGTAAAATTTTACATTGGGTGTTTTGTAAACAATGTTGATGAATAAGAGAATTATGTACATAAAACACGTTTATCTACCTATCTATACAAAAACAAAGAACAAAAGAAACAGAAAATCATTAACGAATACTATACGGACAATGCTTAGGATGTTAGTCAAAATAATAACGAGCCTAAAAAGAAGGATATAAACAAAATAAAATTCTATAAAATGAACAGACAGAACGAACGTAGTATATAAAATATATTGTAGCAATGGCGAGATGACATACACAGGAGAAAAATCTAAAAAAATTACATATCACAAATATGTAGGTGATCATGGAAGCGATATACATTACAAAAAGCATAAATAATGCAGTTAATTTTAAGACAGACGCTGTTAATTTAAAAAGCGATTATGCAGACATAACAAATAAACTAAATATAAAATATTTTTTTTCAATTGTTTACCTTCCATATTATATGTTTATCTTCAATGTATGTTCAGGTCAATTAAAAAACTCAATATTTGTTTCTATTTATTTTTTGATATTTCGGGGATAATCCGTCTCCCTCTTTAGCATTTAAATAACATCCCAAAATGTTGGGTGTGCCACTTAACTGCTTATACTTTTAATGAGGCTTGGTCAATTATTTAGATGCTGAAGAGGGGGACGGAGTATCCTCGAAACGTCTAAAAATAAAAAGAAGAAACTATTGACTTTTTTAATTGACCTCAAGGCAAATTGAAGATAAACGTATAAAATAATTTATAATTTAAATTTTAACTAATAGTACATTGATTTAAGTATACAAAAATAGAATAATTACAAATATTTGAAAAACGAACTTAATAATTGTAAATGTGAAGTAAATAGGTTGGTAGGCAGATGATAATAAATACGTGGATTAGAACAAAGTTCATTTCAGAGCGTGTGTAGTTGTGACATTGATATGCAAGTAGAGTCCCGCCCAAGAATATCGTATAATGTAACAATTTAAATTGGCGAAGTAAAATTTTACAGATGCGGGGACCTGGGGAGGGCCCAGTTTATTTTTGAAAGAAATATGAAATTTTAGTATGTAACGGAAAATGGTTGTAATTGTTTTATGTTGTATTGTAGAAAATTAGCATCCTAAAGACGAAGAAGGACTTCGAAACATCGATGGCAGTATTATAGAAATGTTTTTGTAATAATAAAGATAATTGTCACGGGAAGTTGTTTTTCACAAATCATTTATCGTGATTTTTTTTTTTTTAAGTCGTTGCCATAATTTACAATTGATAAATTACCTTCCAATGTCTTTGAAGAGGATCAAGCCAAATCAGGGTAATACGTTCGCAATCATAACTTGATGCTTAAGAGTAATTCCATGGTTGGTAACAGTTGCATAAATCAAAATTTCCTCCTTAATTTATTTTTATGATATAAATCTAACACTGAATTAGTTCTGTAATCAATACGATTAACTATTGACACAATATTGATTTAATTTTCTTTCGTGCGTCTTTAATTAAAAAAAAAAAAATTTTTATTACTACTATGTATGCTGAAAAAAACTAGTTTCCATGTTTCTAATATCAAGTTGTAACATTACATTGTTAGACTTTTTAAATTAACTGCTAACTTTTGGTAATGAAGTAATACAAGAGATGGGCTCGCTTCTATGCGGGTTATGAACCTGTTATTTTTTAAATGTTTCTTCATTTTCAGCTGTCATTTACGAATTAACGTTATAGAGCTATTAAACTCCGCTATTGGAAACTTTTTTTTTTTTTCATAAAAACAAATCTAGAACTAAATAATTCTTGTTTTGTTTTTCTATTATTCCGATTTCACATACATTTTTTTCCGCTTTTAATAAATCCCCCCCCCCTCCCCCAAGCATTGTATCCCATGTTAACAAAAAATATACTAATTTATAAAAATTTCTGAAACTTTTTTTTGGAATAACTTTGTTATTTATATACACAAATTAAAGTTAGCTATATACACAATATTAATTTCCTAATTATTTAAATCATGTAGGTGGAGGTTGGCAACGTGCTGTGAGGCCTGCTGGTTTTAATTCAGGAGGTGGGCTGAGGCCATATAATAGAAATGCCCATGGAAGAGGTGACACTCGTTTCCGACCCTACAGGACTAACCATGTAGACTTAGGAAGGTAAATGTTGGAAAGTTTTTTTTTTTTGTATAGATCTTGATTGTATTAATATATATTATATTATAAGTATTAAAATATATCATTGTTGCAAGTATTTAATTTTGTAATTAAATTTAGTATATGTGTAATCAGCGCAAGATTTGTTTATATATGGCTGTCCCATTTGTATGTCAATGACATACTGACATGTCATAATATAATGACAAATTATATTATGTGTATATTATGTCTATCAATAGATTGATAAGTATGCTGTGTATGTAGCAACCCAAGGTATTTGGACAGCATTGCTGTAAATAAAGCATTTATTTCTCTCCTTTACCAGTATAACGACATTAGTTTAAGTTGTCTAAAACCAAGTCTTATTGGATTTGAGAAATAGTAAAATAAATCATTAGATTGATAAATCAATTTTGGTTTGGTTCTGATACTTGTACAAATGTAGTGCGTACATTTCATGTAATACAATTTTATTTGCAAATTAAACCTTTTAAAAATGAGTGTAAAACAATAAACATCTGTAGTGATGCTATAAATAATCTAAACAAATAAATAAAAACAAAATTAACTGATAAAATTAAAATAATCGATTTAAATACGTTTTTAAATTTAATTTTGCGAAAAGAAAAAACATTATATAATAGCATTTAAAGTAAATTTAATTTAAATAATTTTACTAGGCGCTATTCGTTTTGAACAAATTAACTGTTAGTTTTTTGAACAGTAGACTTCATGAACCATTTTTTTTAATTTGTATCTTATTTTATTTTTCATCCGTCTATTACGATCACAACGCTAATCCGCTGAATACGAATGTGACTTTGAATAAACCTGTTTCGCCTCAATTAACATTGTCTTCATGTAATACCCGACTGCATTAGTAATACGATTTCAATTCTTAATGTCAAAAAATTGCCAGGATTCTATAAGATTCAAGCTATCAAATAAAAATTCACAATTTCTTTTCATTAAAAAATAATTTAATCTCCTCACAATTATTATAATTATCTGGTTTTGTTTTCTCTTCCCCACCCGTATCAATGCGCAAGGATCAAATGCCTTCAAGGAATATTCTTGTTAAAAATTTGAAGAAAATCGAACAACGCATTTGGTCGTGACTACGAAAAAACAGATTTTTGATGATACGGGGCCATTGAAACGACCACCATCTTTGATCAGAATTCAAAAATAAAAATCCCTAGATATCGAGTGTTTTTCCTGACTTCAAGGAACATTTGTGCCAAAGAAGAAGAAAAAAGGACGACGCGTTTGTTCATAATCGCGTAACAGACGGGCAGGCGAAATGATGCCAAACGGTATAGTTGAAACACAAACTCACAATCGGTCAAAGAAAAATTACAGTGGAGCGTCGATTATCCGAACGTTCGATTATCGGTAAGGTTTTTTTTTTTTTTTAATGTCTGTAATTTTAATTAATTTGATCATGACATTTTATATGCCTTAGCATTAATTTTGATAAAGCTTTGATTAGATACACTTTGATTATTTTTTTGCATACACGTAAATACATATTTTTGTTCATTTCATTATGTACATGTGACTAAGTTAGTTTTAGATCTTCGTTTTCCTTATTATATATAAAAAAATAAATAAATAAAAAATAAATTAATTTATATATATATATATATATATATATATATATATATATATATATATATATATATATATATATATTGTGAGCAAGTGAATTTCGATTATCCGAACTTTTGATTATCCGAACCACCACTGACAACATTAGTTCGGATAATCGACGCTCTACTGTACTGATAAAATAAAAATTAGAGAGTTAAATACGTTCTTTAATTGTAATTTTACGAAAAGAAAAAACGAACCTGATATAACATTTAAAGCTAATTTCACTATGTACTGTTCATTTTGAATAAATTAGCTACGATTTAAGCTGTTAACAGTCTATTAACATTATTTGGATGTTTAATATTTTTTCATAATTTTTATGATATTTCGATTTCGAAGTTCTGTTGAAGGGCTTAGTGCAAGCAGTTTTATATAGGATTTCCGCGTCAATTGTAACCTTTTCCAAATCAATTGTCACCTTTTCTATTTCAATTGAAACTTTTTCCATTTCAATTGTAACCCTTTCGAAATCAATTGTCATCTTTTTCAATTCAATTGTAACCTTATCCCTCTCAATTGCAACCTTTCCATTTCAATTAGAACCCAACCGGACATTAATTAATTGTATTTTATTATAATAATTATTTCTGCTTAATCACTAGTTTTCAGAATTCTTCGGTATAGGTATCGTTTACTAGGTTTTCAAGGACGCTATTTCCTAATTTACTAACGGCTTTTCGAACGCGCATGCGCATTTTGTTGTTCCGTTACTGTTGAAGTTTTTTATGATATAGTAATCGTTTATTAGGTTTTAAAGTGTTCTGATTCCATTTTTTGAATTGGACTTTTGATTGCGCAACCGTATTTCGATTTACTGATACTGTTGAAGTTTTCTTAGATACAGAAATTGTTTATTAGGTTTTCGCGGGTTCTGATTGCATTTTTAAAATTTTATTTTTTACCGAGCATGCGCATTTCAAATTGCCATTATATTTGATATTAAGATAAACGATACACATACTGAAGAATTTTGAAAACTAATAATTAATTAGAAATGTTCGTGGCCGACAACATTTCGGTAGTAAATTTGACATTAGCAACTTCGAAAACCTTATGAACGATCGCCAAATTGATGAAATCCCTCCCCCCTCCCCTCTCCAAACTAAAGTAAATAAAAGTAACATATATTTAAAAATTAATAAACAACAACTTTATTTAAAAAAATTAAACTACTTGAAATTAGTACTAAATATCAACTATCTATTAAACGAAAAAAATTTCGGAAGAATTTGCCAAAATTATTTTAAAAGTCATTATTGCAATTAAAACATTTTTTTTTCAATAATAATAATAGAATTAATTCATGTCCTGTTGGGTTGCAATTGAAATGGAAAAAGTTACAATAGAAATGGAAAAGGTGATAATTGATTTGGAAAGGGTTAAAATTTAAATGGAAAACGTTACAATTGAAATGGAAAAAGTTACAATTGAAATGGAAAATGTGACAATTGATTTGGAAAATGTTACAATTGACTTGGAAATGCTATATATAGGAGATTGATCATTAAACCAAAAATATTTATACGGAATAGGTTACCTCATAATAATAATTGTTAATTTATAATAACACATTTTAAAATAATTTTATCCTTTCTTTTTTAGCAGGTTCCAAAATAATGGCAGTTTTCAACACAATGAAACACGAGGAAGGAGTAATGGAATGGGTAGGCCCAATAGGCACCCTTACCCCAGGAGATAATCTTGCTGGGACCATTAAAACCAAATTGTATTTTTATTCTTATACTTGTTGGATTTTTAATTAGTCTTAATTACGAGAAAGTTGTGTTTTCATTGCCTTTTGTAACTTGTAAAAAATAAAAATGTTTTTGTCTGTCTAATTTCTATCATACTTTATAATATAACAATATGAAATAATAACTTTAAGTTCAATTTATTTATTTAAATTTATTAAATTATATACTTAAAATGAACTTTAGTTAACTTAGTTCCCCAATGTTTAAGTTAACTTAAGAATTTAATTAGTTTGATATAATATATATATATATATATATATATATATATATATATATATATATATATATATATATAACTTATGTTCGTTCCGAGGACTTAAAATAAAAAAAAGGAAAAAAGGGAACGAAATGACACGCACACTTGTTCAGAAAAGACTGACTTTATTGCCTTAGTAATCCTCTATATATAGTCTTAGAGAGTGTTTACATTTTAGAGTTAGGATTAAGTTGTATACAGTTACACTGTGTACCTTAACTCCCCCCTGCCAGTTTACGAACACTTTTCGTAAACTTCACTCCTATACTACAGTCTGAACAACAAACAAAAAGCAAAAACAACAGAAAAATAGAAAAAAAAAATGATACTCTGCCATGTAAACACCCAAAAATATAAAAAATTATACAATAATACACTAAATACAAAATTCTTATATCTAAACTCATGAACTATTTTACAAAAAAAAATGAACAACTTAAGAAATCAACATCTGTCAAAAACGAACATAAATCATTCCTCGATACACCTAATCTGCTCCCGTAGAAGAGAGGATACTCACTCATGCATTATCAGGGTCGTCCGGGCTCGCCCAGCGGAATTTTTAATTGTTCAATGTGAACGGTTCTCCGTTTCCTCGGTTCTTTGATACTCTGGATGGTCACTACATTGTGTTCACGTATCACAATCACCTTGAATGGTCCCTCATACCGTACCGCCTCTTTGGTCCTGTTTGATGCCAATTTTCGGTACACAATAGTCCCTATCTTAACATCCTCCATCCTATCCCGGACCCGAATATTCTCCCGTGCCACCCTTCTACTCTTTTCCGCCGCGATCCTCCTGTGTGCTTTCTCCCACAGTTTTACGAGCGCTACCCTATTGCTCACTAATCGCTCTGCCAACCCTTCGTCTACTACCGTGCTCCCTCCGTCTCTTCGCCGTTCTCTAAGTCCGAAGAGTACTTCAAACGGGGAAAACCCTGTAGCCATATGAATAGAATGGTTGTATGCTGCTACCGCCTTTGGCATCGCGCAATCTGCCTCCAACCCCTTGTCTACGTGGAACACTCGCAGGTGATCTCCCAGCGTACTGTGCAACCTCTCTATCCCTCCCCTACTCTTGGGGTGTCCCGGGGTGTTAATATGCCACGCTATCTCCAATGCCTTCATCTCGTTTTGCAGACTCGCATTATCGAATTCTCTCCCTCCATCGGAAGAGATCGTATCCGGCATCCCATAAAATTGGAACCATGTTCGTAGAGCCGCGATCACTGCCTCTGCCGACCGGTCTTGCACTGGGTACGCCATCGCCAGCTTACTAAATACGTCTAGCACTGTAACCCATTTAAACCCTTTCCACGTGAATGTATCCACCTGCAGGTCGCTTAGCGGTGCGCTAGGTGTCGTCGTCTCTTCTTGCTTCCCGGTTGGAGGGTGGCGGTCATATTTCGTAGTTTGGCACACTACGCATGCCCTTAATACCTCCTCTATCGTCTTCCGCATTTTCTCCCAGAAGTATTTCCTTTTCAATGCTTGCAAGGTCTCGTTTACTCCTCGGTGATTTGTCTTCCCTTGGTGATATGCCAAGGTAATCTCCTCCTGCCGTTCTGGGTCTCTGATCGTCTCCACCATGAGCTTACATCTGACGAACGTCCTATCGATGCCGATTTTCTCGGTCTGCCATAAACGCTTTATCTTCTCCCAGACTGACACATTTCCCACATACAAGTAATGGGTAGTTCCTGATCTGGACGCGTCTTTCAGGGCCCTGCAAATCTGCTCCTCTCTTACTCCCGGATGTGACCATATCGTGTTGATGCTATATTTACCATTTTTCGAATAGTCCACCTTCATCAACCCCGACGTCCGGGTTTTCCAGATAATCTGGCGTTTCTTGTCATTAATTATCTCCTCCCTCTCTTCCATATCCGTTGGCCTTTCCTCCGTACCACTTTCTCCTCCCGTCGACATCCTTTCTTCTTCTGCTTCTCCTGAATCTAGTTCTCCTTCACCCTCGGGCGTCCATTCTCTAACAAATCTCTGTATCTCGCCGGAATTTTCTCCTCTTTCTGTCTCTATCGCATTGACCTGCAGCGCTCGAGATAACCAATCTGCTACAATATTTTCTTTTCCTGGTTTATAAGCCACCTCCATGTTGTATTGGCTCAAAAACTCTTTCCAGCGGGTAACTCTTGCCGACGATTCTTTCAATTTTCCTACCCACAATAAGGGTCGGTGATCCGTTTGCACCTTAAATTTCCGCCCGAACACATACGGCCTAAAATGCTCGACCGCCCACACTATACCCAACAGCTCGCGTTCTAACGCACTATAACGCGCTTCCGTCTCCGTGAGGCGTCTACTGGCATACGCTACTGGTTGTTCCCCCTGTTTCCCATCCTGCGACAGAACCGCCCCCAACGCGTACTCGCTCGCGTCCGTGGTGATAGTGAATGATTTCGAAAAATCGGGGAACGCAAGTACCGGCTCCTCCTGTAACCGCAACATACACCGTCGAATATTGTCTTCGATCGCGGGAGTTATCGCAACTTTGCTCCCTTTTTTCAGAAGGTTGTTAAGAGGTACTAAATATCCTGCCATCTCCGGGACGAACCGCCGATAATAATTCAATGTTCCCAGAAGCCTCCTTATTCCCTTCACGTCCGTTGGGATTGCCATCTTTTGAATAGCTTCGACTTTTCGCGCATCTGGTCGTACTCCTTCCTTCGATATCGTATGCCCCAGGAAGTTGATCTGGTTTTGCCCCAGAATAGATTTCTCTACGGACAACTTTAGTCCGAATTGCCTCAGCCGGTTGAAGACGCATCTTAAATCTTCTATGTGTTGAGCCTCATTTTTACTGAAAATCAAAAGGTCATCCATGTAAACCTGGCAGACCGATTCGTCCAGTCCCCGCAAAAACTCGTCCATGAGTCTCTGGAACGTTATCGGCGCGTTTTTCAACCCAAACGGCATCCGGGTAAATTCGAAATGACCCCTCTCGAAAGTAAACGCCGTCTTATGCTGGTCCCTAGGGTGCATCTTTATCTGGTGGTACCCTGCTTTCAAGTCTAGAGTGCTAAACACGGCCGCTCCTCCTAGCCTATCCAAGATATCTTCGAACCTGGGTATAGGGTATTTTTCGTCCAGTGTGTTCTCGTTCAATTTCCTAAAATCTACTACGACCCTATACTGCTCCCGCTTCCCATTGTCCGGACTCTTTTTCTTCACTGCCCAAAGGGGGCTATTATATGGCGATGTGCTGTTGGTAATGATGCCTTGTTTCTTTAAACTCTCCAGCTCCTCCCGGATATGTTGCCGTAGGGCTTGCGGGTACCTTCTCTCCTTGACGTAAGTCACCCTATCCTGTTTCAACGGGATCTCGTGTACTGTTTCCCCCGTTACACTCAATATATCTCCCTCTTGAAAAAAAACATCGGCGTACTCCTCTCGCAACGCCCGTCTCCAGTCTTCCCGGTTGATGGCCCCGACACTAATTTTGTCCTTTTTCAGAATCTTCTTACACCTATACTTCCTTGTTCCTATCCTAATACTCCATTTCCCGTCCTTATTTCTTATCCGCGCCCCCATTTTTCCTAACAGGTCACACCCGATTATCCCCCCATATTCCCGAGGCATATTTTCCACTACATGTACCCTCAATCTTTCCCCCTCGGTTCCCCATTTATTCAGATCTATCCCCACTTCCCCTTCTATCTTACATGGACCATTCAAGGTGATTAATCTACATCCACATACCTGTACCTGGGGTATCCTCTCTCCTTCACACAATGCCTCTACCGCACTCCGACACATTATCGTGTTTGAACTGCCTGTATCCACCAAGCATCGTACTCCTCTCGCGACTCTGATAATAGGCAACCCACCACACTCACTCTCTATGTTATGCACTACCGCGTGGTTGCCTCTCTGCTCGCACTCTCCTCATTCGTTGTCTCTCGACGCCCTCTCCTCCGTTGCTCTTCGTCCACCGCTCCTTCTACCGCTCCTCCCTCCTCCAGCTCCTCTGTTTTCTGGTTCGATCTCCTCTTCCTCTGTCTCCGAGGTTTCCGATGACCCTATCGACTCTGATGGTGGTCTGCTCCTATTCCACATTCTTTGCGCATTTACCTCCATGGGTTCCGCTCGATTTGCTTCACCGCGCCTGCTCATGTAAGGACACTGCCTGGCAATGTGCCCTTCGGTGCCGCATTCGAAACATCTCGTTCGGGGGCACTGGGCTACCAGATGTCCCGTCTTCCCACATCCATGGCACCTCCTGTCTTCCCTTTTCCAGATCTTCTTCTCCGGTCCTTGCCTCCTTTCTCGTGCAGTCGTCCTCTCTCTTCCACCGAATTCCGTGTCTCTTCTCCTTCCTATGTCTGGCCTAGGTTTGTTCCTGCTTATCTCGGGCCTCCTGTAAGTTACCCTACTCCATCCCGTTTCCACTTCCTCTCCGAATCTGACCTCTTCGTCCCTGGCACTAGCGTCTACCATCTCCTGGGCACATTCGATGAACGTTTTGTCCCTAGAGAGTCCTTCTTTCTTTCCCGTGTCTCTGGCCAGCTGTACTTTCAGTATGGTCGACAAAAACGCCATCCTGCCCTCCACCTCGGCTGCGTTCAGGGTTTCCCTCATCTTCTCGGTTATCTTGTTGTAGCGAACTAATAGCGTTCCCGCATACTGTCCATTTGTTTGGTAAGGTTTTTTCGTCTCCCTGAACATACGAAAAATGTCCTCTTCTGGGGCCCACCGGCCTCCTCCGAATGCTTTCTTCAGCCTGTCTTTCACCACGATCCATGGCGTATCCTCGTCCGCCTGAATTAGGTTAAGTATGTTCCTCTTAACTCGACATACTAACGCTGCTCTCAATGCGTTCGCATCCATCGGGTCAATAAGGTCTTCCGCCAACTTTGCCTCTATGCGTGTCATCACGCGGTCGCCTCCCTTGAGGAAATGGTTCAGCTCTCCGATTTCCCCGTTAAATCTTTCTAGATCCGTAATCGCTTTTCTTAGGTCCTGCGAGGTCGCTGTCTTTATCTTTAGCCATTCCAGGGCGTTCGCTTGTGCTGCTGCTAAATTCGCGTGAGCCGCCGCCATGGTTTCCGTTGGCAGCGCTGGGATGTCCTGTGGCAGTATCAAGGTTGCCGGCCGCACTATCTCATCTGGCATTTTGTGATCCTCTCACTTGTCTTGGTCAATTTTTTTATTTAAAAAAAACAGACGCGAGCAGCGAGAACGAGAAAAAAACGCAAAGAGAGAAAAAAAAACAGCTCTCTACTCCGAGTATAGCCTCCCGGGTTTCGGCACCACTTATGTTCGTTCCGAGGACTTAAAATAAAAAAAAGGGAACGAAATGACACGCACACTTGTTCAGAAAAGACTGACTTTATTGCCTTAGTAATCCTCTATATATAGTCTTAGAGAGTGTTTACATTTTAGAGTTAGGATTAAGTTGTATACAGTTACACTGTGTACCTTAACTTATATATATATATATATATATATATATATATATATATAAAATAATGGAAAACAAATTTCATAAGAAGTGTTCAGCAGGCTGATGGCCCGGTGATTGTTGCATTCTGTGGAAGCACCTTTCTTCTTGAATAAGAGTGTGACAACTGATTCCTTCCAGCTATCCGGTATTTTTTCGGCCTCCCAGATATTAACGATTAAATGTGTCAACTCCTCAGCCAGTGTTGACCCGCCAATCCTCAGAAATTCTGCTGGTATGTCTTCTACACCTGAGGACTTGTTATTCTTGAAATCATTTATAATCAGGATAACCTCCTCCGAATCTGGTTGGCTCAATTCATGGTCATTCTCCTCCTCTCGAAATTCCACATCAGAATACTCCTCATCTTCTCTCAGGTTTAGCAATTCTTTAAAATCCTCCTCCCACCTATCTTGCACCTCCTATTCCAGGAAAACCATCTCTCCATCAGAATGCCTTATCATTGGACAGTTATTTATAAAGCCTGATTTTATCATTTTTACTTCATCGAAAAACTTCCTGGCTTCATTGTTTATGCTGAACTCTTCCATCTTACGCAAGTTTGCCTATAGTACATATCTTTTCTTTTGTCTCAGAACCTTTTTTGCATTAGATCTGCCATCGTCGTACTCCTTTCTGTTCTGTCAGGTATCTCTATTTAGAAGTTTTTCCTCTTTTCACTCCGCACATTAACTGCTTCTTCACACTCGGTCAAACCACGCATTTTTTGTCCTTTCTATTTCCATCCCTCTTACAAAGTTGGTCTGCTGAATCAGATTTTGCTTGTCTCAGATAATTCCATTCATCATTCACATCTCTTCCTCCAATTACAGCTGGGATGTTTCCTACACCTCTTTCAATGTCTTGCAGGAAAGCATACCTTATTTCCTTTTCCTTTAACTTTTCTCTTTTCCAGGTGATCTTTACTTTACTCTTTTCCTACATCCATATCTTATATGCATGGTTGATCTTTGCAATTACCATAAAGTGATCTGAATTGATGTCTGGTCCTCTTAAAGATCTCACATCATTAACTATATTAAAATGTCTACTGGAAACCAGAACGTGATCTGTCTTTGTTGCAACTCCATTTGGCGAAATCCATGTTTGCTTGTGCTTTTCGTTGTGAGTGAATACAGTACTCATCGCTCCTAATGATCTAGATTTGTAGAACCTCAGTTGGGTGATTACCTGGAAGGCTTCAGAAGGAACAGGTCAACTATCGACCAGATTTTCTCCTTAAGACAAATACTGGAAAAACAAAGGAATTCAATGAGATTATATGGATCCTTTTCATTGATTTTAAAACTGCTTATGTTTCCATCATCAGAAAGGAGCTCTACATGGCAATGGAAGAGATGAGTATCACACCAAAGTTAATCCGATTTGCAGCATGTACATTAAGAGAGAGTGTAAGTCGAGTGAAAATTAATGGTAAGCTGGGCAAACCTTTTGCAGTGCTGCCAGAAGTTAGACAGAGTGACCCCCTCTCGCCACTGCTATTTAATATTGCCCTACAAGTTTCGGTGAAATGAGCTGAGCCTAATCCATCAGGTACAATTTTTAATAAAACTACTCTAGTGCTTGGTTATGCTGATGATGTGGCTTTGATTGGGTTGTCCCTCAAGGCTATAAAGATGACCTGGGAAGGTTTAGAAAGAGAAGCAGAGAGATTGGGCCAATCTATAAATGATGAAGGGAAAACGAAAATTATAGTGCTCAGGAAGAAAACACCTATAAATCCACCAAAGCATTACGTAGTGGGAAAGTATACGTTCCTGTACGTGTCCAGTTTTAAATATCTTGGCTCCATAGTAAATGATCAGATGAAGGAAGAGGAGGAAATTCAAAATCGTATTATGGGGGCTAACAAAGCATATTTTGCCCTAAGAAGTTTCCTCCGTAGTTAACTGCTAAGGCCTCGCCCACAATGGAGCACCGACCCGCGCACCGCCCCTAGTGCCTCGAACCAAGAAAAAAATGAACATTGTTTCCAATGGGACTGGCCATAACGAAGCTTCGCCACGCGCACCGACTCTCGACCCTAGCCTAGCACCAAACCAAGCAATTGTTTCGTCAATTCTTTTACCCTCGACCCTCGGACCTCCCGGCCTCAGAACGTCCAGATTTATTAATATCTTTTTATATTATCTCATTTTCACTAAAACCAATACATAATTGAATTTCTTTAATTGTTCATATAATGATGTACTTTACAAATATTAAATTTTTTATCATTTTTCCTAATAAAATAGAAAATAATATTCGCTTAAATACTTAATTTTTGTGCTACAATTGTTTTATTTTGATGCTCAAGTTATTTCACAAAATTAATAAAGATTAAAAAAAAAGAACATTTATAACTGCACTGAATGTTTGATTGAAATAGAAAACAATGATTGATGAGCATTTAAATTATATTAATAATGTTTCATATTATGTAATTCTTGCATCTTGTATATTATTAAATTGAAGTTTAATTTGCGACAGATTGTAAAACAAAAGAAAGTGCAGTCCAAACACCCTTTCAGTGGACATTACGACAGAAGTGCTGAATTTTAGTTTTGCTTTTTTAATTAAAATTAATATCGACTATCATTAATATCAATGTTTACCTAACTTAACCTGAGCATCAGTCGTTCCTCTGTTGAAATTGGCTGAGCGTGACAATTTTTCCACTGTTTTTGAATTTGAGATTTGATTAGATTAATGATATAATCAAACGTGGAGATCTTCATCCTCATATTACCGAAAAATCTTTCAGAATCTCGTCTCAAATCCTGGTACAGGTGATGGAATTCACCAAACTGATATCGCCCCCTATTTAAAAAATGAACTTCCGATCCTTTTTCTTTTTCGGTAAAAATGATAATAATTGGCTGAGATTGAATCCAGCGCAATATCTTCGTTAGAAGATGGTATATGATATCTGAAAGATGGTATCTCATGATATTTGAAATTCAACTGAAGGGGCAGAGAGATACCATTCCTTCTAGCTTTGGAGAGGGGTGGTGCTCCAATGTGGACAGACAGGGGGCTAGGGGCGAGGGTACTAGGGTCGGTGCGAGGGATTATCACTGGTGAAGGGCGGTGCTCCATTGTGGACGAGGCCTAAGTCGGCGTACCGAAATGGCTGTACAAAACAATCATAAGACCCTTATGCAAACTGGACCCTACCCAAGATCCTAGCTGAAAAGATTGACAGGTTTGAGATAAAAGCACATTATGGGGCCTATCAGAGAAAATGGTAAATACCGCTTGAGAAGGAACAAAGAGATCTAAGACGATCTCCGAGCTTCTCATTTCGTGCGAATTCAGCGCTTCAGGAACACATGGTCAGGATGGATGATGGTAGGGCAGCCAGACAGTTATATTATGGAACCCTGGATGGGGTCAGACCGCGCGGAAGACCGAAGGGAAGATGGAAAGACTCGGTGGCTGAGGACTTGAGGATGGTCGGAGTGTCCAGCAGACTTGCTATTGACCGCAATGACTGGGAAAAGGCGGTTGAGTAGGCTAAGGGCAGCTTCAGGCGCCTATCGAGCCCTTAAATATTAATAAATAAAAACCTCTCCATATACAATAGCATTTTAAAGTGGTTCCTCTGGCTCTTGCATCCCCATATAACCTTCATTATTTTATTTTTCATTTTTACAAGATAAGTTTCTAATTGTTCACATGAAACGTCACTTTTTCAGGATAGCATTAATAAAATATAAATTTTAATTAAACAGTTTTGTTATTTTTGTGAACAAACACACTTCCCTTAAATTACCTTTATTATTTTTCTACATTAACATTTTTTTGCCCACACACAACCAACGTTTCGAAATTCTCCTTCATCATCTGGGTTTTCCTTTCTTTTTTTCTTAATTATGCTATTTTTTCTAACACAAAATAATTAGCAGTACTTCTCTAAGGTCTGTTTTTTCCAAAATACATTATTTCGTCTGTGGTGTCCACTATTAATTTTTTTTAAAACATTATTGCACTAGATAATGTCTGCTAAGACTATATCGATGTGACACTCGATACATAGTGTAAAAACAAATGAAAACCCAGAAGATGAAAGAGAATTTCGAAACGGTTGTGTGTGGGTAAAAAAATATTAGTGTAGAAAAATAATAAGGATAATTTAAGGGAAGTGTGTTTGTTCACAAAAATAACAAAACTATTTAATTTAGTAATGAAAACTTCCGTAATGTAGTAGTAATTTTATAATATAAAATACATTTTAATATAATTTTATTTTATGTTAATCAAATTAGATTTCCAATAACACCTTATTTACTAGAAAAGTTGGGTTGAAATCTTTTTGAGTTGTATTATTGTAATACTTTTTGTCCCTTTTTTTTCTTTTATTGTGATTACTTCACCGAAGGCTAAAATTTTGAGCAAAAATATTTTATTTTTCGATTCCTATGAAAGTTCGTATCCAGGGGTTTTGGGGATGTGAAAAACTAATATCAACTTTTTTTCCCCCTAAAAAAATATTTTACCCCACTTCGTTACGTCGCACAGTGGTCTAAACTCTCCCATCATGGTGCGAAAAATCCTGCCATGCTTGTTATTCGAAGTTGTGACACCGATTGTGATTTAATTTTTATAGATTCTATAGTGCACGTATTTACCATAGTAAATGGGTAATTTTAATTTCAATTATGAATTTAATCATTTATGGATAATAATAATCGTATTTATTTGATTTTTTTTTTTTTTTAAGTTCAGACCATTGTGCGACGTAACGAAGTGGGGTAAATATTTTTTTAGGGGCAAAGTTGATATTAGTTTTCTCATCCTCAAAACCTCTTGATACGAATTTTCATAGGAATCGAATAATAAAATATTTTTCCTCAAAATTTTCGGCTTATGAACAAAAATCGAAGGCCTTCGATTTATGTGTTCGAAAATCACACAAATTTCGATACCTTCAACACCTCCTCACTGATTCAGACGAAACTTAATGGGTTAGAGAAAAAAAAAATGGGTTAGAGATCAGATATTCAGTTTTCTAGCGGATACAGTAACGTTGAATTTGGATAAAATTTTAGGAGTTATGAATGCATAAGTAAACAGCTGACAGCCAAAAAAAAAAAAAAAATCCTCCAGGAAAATCAAGTCCAAAAATTTCTATTTTTTTATTTCCATGAAAACACATATTTAAAGGTCGCTAAGAAAGAATCTGAGTTTTAAAGGTCGCTATGAAAGAATCTGAGTTTTAAAGGTCGCTAAGAAAGAATCTGAGTTTTAAACTAGGCTAAGAAAGAATCTGAGTTGTTTTTCTAAAAAAATTTGTTTGTCTACTTTACTGGAAGAGTCTTTTGGTTTTTGTACATTTAAACTCAATTAATACAATCGGAAATATTTGTTTCTTATTTTATAAAGAAAAAAAACAAAAAAAAAAAAGATTGGTATATGAGAACTTTGAAATCCATGCAGAGAGAAGGCAGAAAACAATAATATAAAAAAATCTTGAAATTACTTAAAATATTTTTTTTCTCGGCTCCTAGGGCGCATCGGCTTCTTGCCTTCGGACATTTGTCTAATATATTTTCCACCTAGTATAACCAAAAAAAGTTTTGTTGAAATCGGTGATGCACCGTCCGAAGCTACCTCTTGTAAGCTATTGATTAATACTAGTAAGTAGTAAAATATTCCGAACATTGTAGGTGTCATTAACTTTTGCATCAAGAGCTGATGAGCATAACTTTTCGAGCGGGTCTTCTATATTTTTTACAGAAACAGAGGTCCTTCAGAAGAAAAATCATCTGTAACCGCAAATGAGGCAAGATAATTTGCTGAGTTTGATGTGGAAAAAATTGTATAAATCTTGATTAAATGACGATAAACGATTTTTTTTTTCATTTAGGAGCATGTACTTTATTAATTAAAATGAAAAAAATATATACAGTGTGTCTCTGGGCCTTACCAGAGCCATCCAAAGGGGAAGAAATGAACCAGTATCCTTCTCTATAGAGCTTTCTACGAATATAATTGCTTATCTCAAGCATTTATGAGATTTATAAATAAATATTATTTGGAGAAAAAAATACAAAAAATTTAAATTAGCAATACCTATACTACTTTTTTTATTTTTTCGAGAAAAAAAAGGTCAAAGTAATCTGCAAATTTTAATTGGTAGCATTTGGTTTTCATTTTTTTTTTTCACAATAGTACGTGTATGGAGCTAAAATACCATATTTGTACAATTTGATCGATCATTGTTATATAGATCTGAAGCCCTAATTTTAAACAATGCATATGTTTTTTGGCCATTAATTTAT
The DNA here is from genome assembly GCA_948150685.1 of Rhaphigaster nebulosa. Taxonomy (NCBI): domain Eukaryota; kingdom Metazoa; phylum Arthropoda; class Insecta; order Hemiptera; family Pentatomidae; genus Rhaphigaster; species Rhaphigaster nebulosa. The sequence continues at coordinate 129,266,004 of OX411307.1, forward strand.
ACAAAAGCCTAAAATATGCCCAAAGTTATCTTATTTGTCATTTATTTTTTCCATTGGTGAAATTTATAATTTTTGTAAACACGATAAATTTCGAAAAAAATAGTATATTGTTAATTTCAATTTTTTGTATTTTTTTTCTTCAAATAATAATAATTTATAAATCTTGAAAATGTAGTTAATGCCTGAGTAAGGCAATTATATACGAAGACATCTCTATTGAGATGGTAATTAGTTCCCTTCTTCCGAAAAAAACCGACGTATCAGAACGATGCAGCCCTACACGTGCAGTCTTAACGCCATCGTTCCAATACGTCGCTATTTTATTCTGTCCTCGACAGGTCCCTTGGAACGCCAACAAAACCGATCGTGTAGGGACCACTTTAAGATGCCCTGTCTGTGAGTGAACGCATTAAAATATCGACATTAAATCAAATTTTTATTATTATTTTTTTTTACTTTATATATTTCAGCCTTATATAGGCTATTTTTAAGTATAAAAAATAAAGATTTGCTTATTGTGCTATTTTCATTAGAGAATTAATATATTTGGCATTACTTTCTAATTTTAATTAATCGAATTTATTAATTAATGATACATAAAAAAAAATAAGAGACAATAATTTGAATATTATTTGGAAAAAAAACAATCTCGAATCTCTCAAAGAGACTATTAGTTATTAGTCTTATTTGCTACTAAATAACTAACTAGCCAACGCTCCAGGACTGAAAAACATAAGATCGCATAAATCCTGGCCAGAGATAGCACATCTCACATCAGCAATATAAAAAAACTGACCAAATAGACATAGCACATTACTCTAAAACAGTTTAACATATACTGACGTGAAAGGAACGAGGAAACATTAAATATATTGTTAATGAAATTGTTTGTTGCCATTTTTTTACCGTGTAAAGATATTATTTTGTTTTTTTTATCTCAATAATGAATAAATTCAATTAATTAAAATAAGAGAGTAATGCCAAATATATCAATTCTCTAATGAAAATAATGCTTTAATGGCTAAAATGGTTTATGTATGGCTGAAATATCTCAAGTAAAAAAACAAAAAAACAATAGGTATATTGTTTTGGGATAGTTTCGGAATAAAAAGGAATTATTTGTTTAAAAACAAAATGTGAAGAATGAAATAAAGAAAAAAATTATAAGAGGAACTCAAATTTTTAAGGAATGAGAGGGTTAGGAAGCTATATCGAAAACGAAAGCGGATCAAAAATCGACCAGCGTGCTATGTCCACATATAGTTCAGTATCGCGTCTGTCTGAAGGATACTTCATATTACGACCTTCAACATTATGGAAGAAGAATATCAATATGGCGGTATTATAACGAAACTGCAGTGATAACGAAATATTATATATCGAAAACAAAACATAGATTTTCTATATCTTTATCCAGATCATATATCAGCTCATCAGATAAGTTCTCAGCGTTTATTTCTTCTTGACTTTCGTTTCATTAATTCTAGATCACAAATATTTAAAGCAGTGGTTCTCAACCTGGGGGGCGCGCTCCCCTAGAGGGTAGTGATAAAACTAAAGGGGGGCGCGCGAGTATATCAAGAAAAAATACACACAAAAAAATAATCTATTTTACAGAAAACATTCTGGCATACTAAAAAATAAAATACACTTTACACTAATATAATACACTTATAAATAGGTATTGCACAATGTATTTAATAATTAACTTATCAAAATTAAATTAAAAACAAGATTAATACTTATTATTGACTCCCTTGGGCCTGTCTTGAAGAGCAAAGCTTTTCAAATAAAGGTTTACTATTAGAAATTGCCACTCTAAGCTTTTTCCTATATTTAACTGAGATCTATATTTTGTCTTTAAAGCTGCCACCACAGAAAATCCGGTTTCGCAAAGGTAGGCTGTTGAGAATGGTAATTGTATACGAAATGCTTTATACTTAGTGCAGGAAACTCATCATCCAAAATTGCCCAAAATTCAATGAGTGATTTACTACTAAATTGTTTGATTTCGCCACTTGCCGTGGTCTATATAGATTTCTTCTTCGGCAGTTGAGGGGCCTTCGGGAGTATTTTGAAATGGGTCCCTTACCCATTCGTAATTTGCTATCAAGTCATGAAATGAAGTCAGCAAGAAAATACTTTTTTAAATTCTTTGCCAGCATGGTTAAACGATTTTTAATGGTAACAAATAAAACTTCCACATGTTGTTCTTCAGTCTTGTACGTTTTTACACATTCATCCACATTTACAAATATTTCTAGATTTTTTGCTTTACATTTCTGCTCCACAATTCAATTTTTCTAAAAACAAAAATTAACTTTATCAATCGTATCGAACAAATTTGTTCCTTTGTGAATTTGTTCCTTGGAGTTGAAGATTCAAGGTATTTAATTTCTCGAATATGTCGACCAAGTAGATCTATTTCATCAGAAATAGTTCGGTAAATCGGTTTTCCTCTTTTTAGAAAAGTGGCGATTTCATCTCTTAATAAATGAACGCATTGCAAAAATCTCCCACGAGACAATCACCTTTCTCGCAATAAAATAGTAACGCTGAATGTTCTGCAACCATTTCTTTATAAAGTGCAGAAAATATTCTTAATTTTAGGGGTCTCATTTTTATATAATTTACGACGGTTATCACCGTCGTTAGCACAATATTCAGACCAGGACTTATTGGTTTGGAAGCCAGAGTTTCTTTATGGATGCTACAATCTCAACAATTTGCCCAGATACACTTAAAAATCTTCCATACATTATACGAGCACCATCGGTGAATATTCCAACGCAAAATTTCCACTCTATATTTGCCTCATTTGGAAAATCATTAAAGATAACAAATAATACAAGTGCTGTTGCTTTGAGTTCTATTGGTTTGCAGAATAGTAGTTATTCTACTGCTGACATAACATAACAAAAACGAACATAGGCAATCAAACGAGCATCTTTATTGCTCATGTACTGTTGCCTCATCAAGCTGAATTGAAAATAAATTGTCACGCAACTTTCCGAAAAGCTGATGCTGTACATCTTCAGCTATATCACCAATTCTACGGGCAACAGTATCATTTGATAGAGGTATGGACTACAATTGTTTCGCAAAATTATCTCCAAGCATAGTTTCCACAATCTCAATTGCAGCTGGCAAAATAAGCTCTCTACCAATGTTGTTAGGCTTTTTGCACTTGGCTATTTGTTATGAAACTTTGTAAGAGGCAAGTAAAGCTTTTTCATTCATAGACAAAGTTTTTTTTTAATGTGATTTTGGATTTTCATATGATTTTAATTTTAATTCGAAGAATTCTCGGGGTTTCCTAACGCGCTCACAGTGGAGCGTTTCTGAATTTCGTTTATGTTTATTAGGTTTCATGCTGTCAGCTGCCAAAATTTTTGAGCAAATGACACACAAAGGCCTTTCTTCTCTATTTACTTCAGTGCTGGTAAACCCAAAATTAAAATATTCTTCAAAATATTTTCTTGATTTAATCTTCGGAACCACTGTCGTCTGTGCACTTTTTGATGCTTCACTATCATTTAATGCTCGCTTATGCCCACTTAAAAATGTATCCATGATTCTGTATAGATAAATTGCATAATTCTACTACTATAATACTGTATAATATCGTGAATTGCAGATAACACACAAATTACAATATGCACATTCACGGTAGAGGTAGAAGGATCGATTCGACTGAGACTGGTCCGAACGAGATGCAACGTTTATACCCACCACGTAGACGTTCTAGAATGTTCGAGGCAAATTATGCATTAATATTTTGAATATTGAATTGATATATGATATATTGGAAAATTAGAATTGACATATGCATTATGTGATTATGCAAAAGAAATTAAATAGAAACTAATATTACGATTATAGTACGATTTCAGTGAAAATTATTGTATGAAGAGAAGGGGGGGCGCGATGAAAATTGGATCGCAAATACTTAAAGGTTGAGAAACACTGACCTAAAGTTTAATTTTCTTAAATATATTATGAATTCAAGTGAATAAATGGCAGCATTTTGTTTTTATAAAATAATATTTGAATTACGCTCAGGCCTAAAATACCAAATTGTTATAATTATCACCAGAGACCGGATTTTTATGTCTAATTTATAATGTTTTTTTCTAATTTCTAATGATTTTGATGACTAATGTCTAATTTTAATGTATTGCCTAAATTTTAATTTAAAAATCATCTGCGAAAACGAACAGTGTTATTTTTTGTAAAGGGAGTTCCGGTCAACTGAAATACTCGAGCCTGTTTGTGAAATGATTTGACTAAAAAAACAATTGAATAAAAGGATATTGTTGAATAAATGCAAACTGCGTTATCTGTGCTAACTTCTTCTTGGGTTTATTTAAGATAAAGTTGCATTTTTACTGAAATTATCGCATCACTAAGCAAATTTTTCCTAATTTTTTGTCCATCACACCGAGACGAAGTAAGCGCACATAATGCAGTTTGCATTTATTCAACAATATCCTGTTATTCAATTGTTTATTAAGTCAAATCATTTCACAAACAGGCCCGTGTATTTCAGTTGACTGGAACTCCTTGTACAAAAAATAACACTATGTCTGTTTTCGCTGATGATTTTTGAATTAAAAATTAGGCAATACCTTCAAAATATAAGTATAACAGCCACACAACATCCAATCCTGTCCACAAATTTCTATACCTTATTAAAAATCAAGGTAGTTATTGGGACCTGTCACTCCCTTATCAATAGGGGCGTGGCCTCAGTAAGGTTATAGCCCCTTCCGTCACCAGTTTCCGCCACCATTCTTCCCCTTTGCCCTGGTTTTTGAAAACCGCGTATTCATTGCAATCATTAAAATTATTACATAGTTAAAATTGTTAGTGCTGTCGACTTCCGGTGATCTGGGGAAGTTTAAGTAATAATTTAAAGGACAGATAATTTAAATTACGGTATGGACCCGACCTCAACTGAAAAGGAACTTTTGGGGTTTGTTTACCTCTTGAGCGAGCGGAAATCGTCAGCTGTGATCTATTTAAAGCAGTAATAATTGAAATTACGAAAAAATTATGTATATTTCGGTAATTATTTACAAGAAAGAAGTGAACGTATATGGGAATGAACGTATAAGGGAACGTGGTGGGGACGTAACCTCAATGTCAACAATGTGAGGCCACGCCCCTTTAGATAAGGGAGTGACCGGTCTCAATAATTACCAAAATCAATTTTGCGCTGTAATTTACTTTAATATACAATTAATAAAAATGTGTTTTTTCATAGTTACATAACTTCAGTAGCTTCCATTTTAGCAGAAAATTTGTACTCATTGATGAATAAACACATAATGATGTTTTTTTTTTGTCTTATTGAATCGTTAGTGTAAAAAATCGAAGCTAATCTCTCGGGTCCAATGTCACTCAGTCTAGTTTATATACGAGCAATTTCCATTTCAATATTAATTATTCAAAATATGAATTTTTTCGTGCGAAAGCCGCTGTTTGACTCACCGTGCGTCACTTTTATTTAGGGAAGAACAGTTTTTGATAATAAAGTATTGCTTGGAAGGAGAAAGAGCCAACCGTTGAATTTAGATAGCTATATAACACTGCGTTAATTGCACTCGGTAAATATAATTGAGTTGTAAAACTAATTTTCATATATGCCGACGTTACGGCCTTCATCAGGTATAAATGCAACGAATTAATAATATAAATAGTAGGAAATATATATATATATATATATATATATATATATATATATATATATATATATATATATTTATTTATAACTACTATTCAATTGTTTCAAATTCATCTCCGTATTTCCTACTGTTTATTTAGCGGCGATACTTTTATATTTATATATATATATATATAGTATCGCCGCTAAAATATCATTTCAAAAAAGGTAACGTAAATTATAAGTTTCTAAACAAAATGTCGAGATGACTTTATTAATTAAGAAGACATGAGGACACAGATAAATTAAAGAAATTTACGTCTGCCAAATAGCTCATAACAGATTCCTCACCATTTCTATTTGGTATATAATTAATTATCTATATTTCGTTTTCAATGATTTTTTTTGATAATGAAATCTACGGAACTAGCTGTTTTTGAAATATATATGTCATGGAAAATACGTTGTAGGCTCACTAGTAAGCGAAAGTTGTGGATGGAATTTGATAAAACTGATATGGGATCATTTTCACACTAATCCTCAATTTGCGCCCTAACCATGAATGAGCGCTATATGATAAATGAACAACAACAAAAAGTTGTAATATTACATTTTTTTTTACAATGAAGTGGAAGGCACAAACAAATATAAGAAAAAATATCATAAATAGAAGAATATTTTTATTTATTTCAACGGTATATGGTAAATGAATAATAACTATGGCACTATAATACGATAAATGCATAAAAAAAAATAAAAGTAATATAACAAAATTTTCACTATGAAATGGAGGACGAAAATAAATAAAAGAAAAAATATCGTAAATAGGAAAATATTTTTATTCATTTCAATAATATATGATTAATGAATAATATCTATATACTATCATTATATAAGAGGACAGGCTGTTTTTTTTCGTTTGTAAGCTCTATCCGCAAAATATAGAGAACCAATCTTTACACCAAATTATAACTACATCATCTTCATGGTTCCTTGAAGTTTTTGCAATAATAAAATATGCCGATATCGATTTAGCGGCAGCACAAAAGCCCAAAAACCACTTCTTCCCTTGAGTGTAGCGGCAAAACGTCTCAGAAGATTCTAATGAAACTTGTCTAAAGTCTTTTCTCTAAAGCGGCCTAAACACATGGGAACATCGGTTCTTGGCTCTCTATACACTATACGAACAAAGGAAAAACTTAAGAACCGTTGTTCGTCAGCTCTACTCACATGGGAACTTGATTCGCCGAAACGTTTTTGGCGAGCCGATGTTCCCGTGGGTGTAGGCCGCTTAAAGCCCTTTAACTACTCATACATGAACTGCATCCCCGAGAAAAAGAAGGAGAAAGTTATGACGGAAAGAATATTTTATTTGCCCACAACTTGAAAATTATACATTGTTTAAATGATTATACTCACTGATAATGCTAATTTGAAAGATAATTCAATCACCTACAAAACAAAAAAAAAATCATCGAAATCGGGATATTATTTGCAAAGATACAGCTCATTGAACATTGTAGCCATGTTTTTATTTTCTTACCGCTGCAGGCCAGAAGTGCTGTACATAAGCGCGCTGCTGGGTAAGGAAAGTATTGCAATCGGGTCAAATTTTCGATGTGCAGTTTCCAACGGTCCTACGGGTTGCAGAGCCCCCTGTTTAAAAATAAACAACGTATTTTTGGATATTAGTCCATATGCATCACGATTAACTAATTTTTTAATACTAAATTTATACATACAATATTTTTTATAAAACTTTCAATTGTGTTCATTTAATCTGATATATGATTAATATCGACGTCGTTTTTTGACAAAGGCTTAAGCGCCAAAAAGTCGAAATTTAGATTTCAATTTACTCTGGGACTTAGCACCTCTAGCGATTCCTGCTCACCATATATTGAAAAAAAATTAGAAATGGTTTAAAAATCGACTGTTGATGACGTAAGCACCAAATACTGACGACTCTCAGTCGCCACTCTGGCCTTGACCATTGCTAGAAGATTTAACAATATATTGCAAATATAAAAGTTTTCACCTTCATAAATTCCTACTTTCCACAATAAAGAATAAAATAAAAAAATATATATAGCTATTTGGGGAAACAAAGTTTATTGTGTCACCTGTAGAATTTGCTAAATGGCGCTTAAGCCTTTTTCAAAATACGACGTCTATGATGTACGAATACGATACATGATATTCGCTTAGCAAAAATAATTGCAATATTAACTTCCCAGTTCGTTGGAAGTAATTGTTTTATATTTTAATTATGCCTACACACCTATTAACTATTACTTAATATTATTACTTATGATTACTTATCCAATTAACGAATTTTTTGCCATGTACTGGAAATATCAGAAATATCCTTCATATTGAGCTTAACGGCAGTTTCTGCAGCTAGATTATTAACGTTCAGTCTTGATCTCTTACTTGTCCAAAAACCATTTTCAATTGAAAAGAATTCCTTCAACTGTTACTTCGATTGAATACGGAGATTTACTGATTAGTCTTCAAATATCGAAAAATAAGACATGTAGAAGGGCATTTTACAAGAAAGGGCAAAACTTACAAAAGAATGACGTTGGTCACCTTACTGTTATGGTAGTTCAAGTGTGAAATAGGAGCCTTCCTAGGTGACTTTACAACCACGATACCCCCTCTATAACGAAATTTCTTAATGAAGGGGAGAGGGAGTTGAATGTTTTACATAGGATCCCTGGTAGGATCAGCAACACCGTTACGTCGGGGTCGTAGGAGGCTGACAATGTCAATTGGGCGATGCACCAGAGCAGAAACAAACCTTTGGGTCTAAGTATTGCCGGTGTGGGAACTGCCGCGGGGGTCCCGCACCCACTACCGCTCTTAACGCGTCACTTGCCTCCTAGTCTTCTGTCTCAGCGGTGGTTCCATCCTGCACAGTGGGCAATTTTTACTTATCAGCCGTAAAAATTTCTTTTATCAATCCCCTACCTGCCGATTGTCATTCTTAGCTGAATACGTTGATCTTGAGGGCCTTCTGTTAGAGTGCCCACTAATAACAATAATCGAAACCAAATCTAGCCGTCCCCACCTTTTAAAAGATTAGTTGATTTAAGAAAGAAAGTTTTATTCTTGATTTTTTGTAAACTTCTTTAACATTCCTGAAACCATAGTAGTCGCATCTGGATTATAGATGACCAGAAAATCAATCAAAGTGATAAAAGACAGCGTTTTTTTTTATGATTACATACGACGTTTCGGTCCAAACATGTGGGCCATCACTTGGCTAAAAATAAATCAGAGATACATGATCAGAGAGATGGATATTTTATAAAATCCTATTTTGGAGAGATTTTGAAAAAATATTTTACAAAGTAATGGTGAACACAAAACTTCCTTAAAATGATTTTTTTATTTTTAGATATGAATAGTTTTTATTGAAAAACATACAAGCTGTCACACTTGAGGGCAATAAGTATTAAGGGCATTAAGTATCCATTTATAGCAATGTACACTTATAAAAAATATACTCATCACTAATGAAAATCAATAGATATATAATTTAAATAATAAAAAAATAAGTAAAACAAATTAATATATAGAAAATTAATGTTGATTAAAAATAAAATAGTCATCTTGAACACATTCATACCTATATAAAATTAAAATGGTAAAATCACTTTATATAATAACTTTAATGTTTTGAGGTCTCCATCTTCACAACGATAAATTACTGCAATATAAAATGAATATATCTGTTGATAACTGGCTTAAAACTAATTTATCACAATTTTTAACCTTATAACATTTAATTATTTAAATTACTAATGGCGAAATAATACATGGATTCATTGGACATCTAGGAGTAAAAAAATGAAAAAATATTTTAATATTATAATGTGTTTTAAAAGAAATTTTAGATTATAAAATTTAAAAATTGCGATTTATTAGTTTTAAACCAGAGTTATTAGTGAATATATTATATTAAATATTGCAGTAATTTATCTTTCTGAAAATGGGAAAAAATACTCGAAACGTTAACGTTGTTATATAATGTGATTTTAAAAATCATTATAAGGAAGTTTTATGTTCACCATTACATAATAAAATAGCCTAAAGGCTTTCCAACAAAATTAAGAAATAAAAACATTTCTATATTAAAGTATTATATTTTAAAGAATTTTGTGTACAAAGGATATTGAGCTTGCCTAAAATTGAAATGGATTTTGATTGATGTTTGAATGACTTTATTATAGATACCTAGTTATAATAAAAATGTGTTGAGAAAACATTTTTTTAAACCTGAAGGCTTTAATGAAAAAAACAGTCTACAACATAAATAAAAAGTACAAGGTTTTCTTATTCTCGATATATTATGCATAATTTCTCTACCACAAATATCTATAAGTTTATAATTGTTTTCTTAATAAACGGACTTAAAAAACTTAAGGGACACCTGTATCTGGCTAAAAATCAGGGAGCATTTGAAATATAACTGGTGTAGAGATACAATGGAAGAAAAATCATTTTCACCCTGCGCTTATGAATTTTTATTAATTTGAGGCCGTGGTGGTAATACCTCAGCATTATCGGAACATTCTCAAATAAATTGTCACTTTCGAAACCTGGAAAAAAAAAATAAAAAATATTCTCGTTCATGGAAAGTAGCCTTTGGCCCTATATTAGTGTTATCGTCATCATCATCATGATCATTCCTCGTCTACCGCAGTGTGAGGTGTCTTTATGTAAAGCCTGGAACACACTCCACGATCCTCAACTAGTTCTCTTCTCCAGTACTCCTTCTTCCCAGGTGCGTCGGAGTCTTCCTCTGGGCCTTCTACCGCCAACCTTCGCTTCATATGTTATCCTAGCAAGACGATTGTTGTTCATCCTAAAAACGTGTCAAAACCACCTTAGACAGCTTTCTTCAACGTCCTTTTCTACAAACACCGAGGTTTGATCGAAGGGTTGCATTGCGGATTCGGTCTCTTCTGGTTTTCCCCTCTATCTTTCTAAGGAATCTCATTTCGGATACTTGTATCTTGCTTCTATATTTCATGGTTACTGTCCATGATTCCGAGGAGTAAGTTGGTATGGAGAGAGAGGACGTGACGGCCGAGTACGCTGGGTCGAGGGTCCCAGATTGCCCGACTCGGAACGTTGTGGGTTCGATTCCCATCTGGGTCAGTTAATATTTATTTCGTGGCGATCCCGCGAAATGAATCTTGACATTCCCATTCTGGTTAGTACGCGGCGGTGACTTTTTAACGGTGACTTTTTAACGGTGACTTTTTACTTTTAGTAGCCGTCAGGGGTTGGCAAAAAGGACCACAAGACCCACTTGCCGGACTAGTTCTCATCGTTCTGCTGATTCTCATCGTCTTTATTTTATCGGGGTTTATTTCCATATTCAATTTTTATAGTTCTGCTCGGAGATTTCTGATATTTTGTTCAAGTCTCTGTCATTTTTGGCGAGAACTACTATATCATCGGCGAAAGCCATCTAGGAATAGTTACCTGGTCGAAAGTATCTAGATCCCAAGTGGTAACTTCTCATCTAGGCCTTAGATTGAGAAAGACTTTTTGTCTTAACCTTTTCTCAAGGATCTTAGAGTATATTTTGCTCGGGATGCTCAAAAGAGGTATGCCCCGGTGGTTCCGACATTCTCTGTTAACCTCTTTTTAGAATATAGGGATCAATATAGCAACTTACCAGTCTCTAGGGATCTTCTTTTTCTTTCATGCCAGATTTAGTGGGTGAAGTGGAATTTCTTTCCCTCTCTCTCCTTTTCATTTTAACATTTATGGGGTTATTTCGTCTTGTACTATTGTCTCTATCACCTCCTCTAGCTTGTCTTCAGAAATGTAGTCGTCTTCTTCCCATTGATTATCCAGATCTTCTTCTAGTAGTGGGTGAACATCTTCTCCTTGAAGTAACTATATAAAATGTTCTCTGCATCTTTCCATCATTTCTTGTTATTTTTGAATAATGGTCATATTTTTATCTTTAATAAATTTAATTTCTGAAGGCTTATCGATTCTCATGTTTTTAAGCACTCTTTAGAAAAGTTTCTGGTTCGCTTTTATATCTTCTTCAAGCTTCCTCCCGAAGTCATCCCAGTTTTTCTTTTTCTGTGCTATCACCATCTTTTTCACTTCTTTTCTCTTACTTTTATAAATTTCGTATTTGGATCCATCGCTACTTTCGAGATCCTGCTTCTCTTGGATCTTCTTTTCTTTAACTGCTTTTTGGATGTCTTCTGCCCACCATGCAGTTTTGCATCTCAGCTCATCTAGTTTCTCTTCAGCTCAACCTGGTTTCTCTCTAGTAACTTTATGTACATCTAGGGAGAGGAACATTGTATTACTAATGACTAGGTTGTTCGCTGTAGGCTATGGATTCTTTCCCCATCTTTTGGGCCATGTGCTATGACATTCTTCCACAGCTTCGTTCCTTCTTTAA